>CM035144.1:33742144-34349644 GCA_020205605.1 Panax ginseng
CAACCAAAAGATAACAACCTGCAATAAGATAATAGTCGTACCAGTGGCAACAGTCATCAGAACAGTAATAACCAACGTGGAGGAAATTATCATGCCATAAATGGTAACCACTTCAGTGGTAATCCTGGCCAAGATAATAGAAGAAATGAGTCAAGTGGAAATTTTAAAAAGAGAAGATTCAATAATAACGAAAAGACATCGGCAGCAACACCAACAACCGTTTCTAGGGGAGGATAACGACCACTAGTTAAATGCTACATATGCGGAGAGGAGGGACACATCAGTCCAAACTATACACAGCCTTCCATGGTGTGTTTCAGTTGTGGAAAGGACGGTCACATAGCTCAATTTTGTCTTGTAGAGAAGTCAAGTCCAACTGGGACAGTGGCACCAAAGGCTATCCTGGACAAGTCAAAGTCAATGGTTTAAGGAAGAGCATTTGTCGTGACTTCTCAAAAAGTAAGGAACCCGAATGAAGTTATCATGGGTAAGCTAATCATAAACTCTTGCGAAGTCTAAACCTTATTAGATATCGGTTCTATCCATTCTTTTATTTTACCTATTTGTGCTCAACGTTTAAACTTGACTCCTAAGAAATTAGATTTTGACTTGTCTGTTAAAACTCAGTTAGGAGAAACCTTCATTACATCTACTGTTTATAAATCTTATTTGATTCAAATCGGCACCCTCACATTACCTGTTGATCTCATCTTTTTGAAAATACTTGCATTTGATGTGATTTTAATGATTGATTGGTTAACTACTCATCATGCTAAAATTGATTATTTTTTTAAGGTCGTTAGTTTTCATGTTCCTAACCAACCTGTTATGCGAATTTAAGCAACCAAACCACTAAAGTCAATCATTCTCATATCAAGCCATAAAGTCATTCTTTTTATTGAAAAATGGATGTCAAGATTTCTTAGCGCATGTTATGGATTTAAACAAAAATACGTCAGATCTGAATGACATTTCTGTTGTTAATGAATTTCCTAACATATTTCCCGAAGAAATTCTTGGCCTACCCCTAGAGCGTGAAATCGTATTTTGTTTTGACCTTGAACCTGTTACAAAACCCATTTCCAAAACCACATATCGAATTGATCCTATTGAACTTCAGTAGTTAAAAACTCAAATACAAGAACTGCTAGACATTAGTTTCATTCGTCCTAGTACATCACCTTGGGGTGTTCCTGTTTTGTTCGTAAAGAAGAAAGATGGGAGTATGCGACTTTGCATTGACTATCGAGAGTTGAACCATGTCACCATCAAAAATAGGTACCCGTTACCTCGCATTGATGACTTGTTTAACCAGTTGCAAGGTGGTAAATACTTCTCAAAGATCGATCTTCGTTTCAGATATCATTAGTTAATGATTAAAACTGATGACATTGTAAAGACTGCTTTCAGAACTCGGTACGAGCATTATGAATTCCTAGTCATATCTTTTGGATCGACTAATTCTCCTGCTGCCTTCATGGATATGATGAATCGAGTATTCAAGGAATATTTGGATCATTTTGTGGTTGTTTTTATTGATGGCATCCCCATCAACTCCAAAAGCCGTGAAGATCACGGGCAACACTTGAGGCGTATACTCTAAAAGCTTCATGAAAACAAGTTATACTCCAAGTTAAAGAAATTTGAGTTCGGGCTTGAGGAAGTAGCATTCCTTGGGCACGTGATATCGAATCATGGAATATCAGTTGACCTGACAAAGATTGACGGAATACAAAGTTGGGAGAAACCTAAGTCAGTAACCGAAGTACGTAACTTTCTGGGCTTCACTAGTTATTATCAGAGATTCGTGGAAGGATTTTCTGGAATCGATACTCCATTAAGTCAGCTAACTCGAAAACATACAAAATTCAGATGGAGCGATGAATGTGTTAAGAGCTTCAAAGAACTCAAGAGGAGACTCATTTTAGCACCTGTTCTGACAACACCATCAGGTTCGAAGGGATTTGTCATCTACAGCAATGGTTCAGGAAGAGGTTTAGGATGTGTTCTTATGCAATATGGGAAAGTCATAGCCTATGCCTCGCGATAACTCAAAGAATATGAGAGGAATTATCCTACTCGTGATCTAGACTTGGAAGTAGTCATTTTTGCCCTAAAGATCCGGAGACACTACCTGTATGGGGAGAAAGTGACGATCTATACAGATCATAAAAGCCTCAAATATTTCTTCACCCAAAAGGAATTCAACATGCGGCAACGACGTTGGCTCGAGCTATTGAAAGATTACGACCACACCATTCCATACCATCCTGGAAAAGTTAATGTGGTAGCTAACGCATTGAGTAGAAGATCGTATGCGGGTATGAGTGAGATGTTGTTAACACAAAGACCCATTTTTTATGACTTACAAAGGATGGAGATATAGTTGAAAACTCCAAGGACCCACGTGATGATGTCAAATATACGTGTAGAACTAACTTTAATCGATAAAGTTAAATCTTGTCAAGCTATAAACCCGGAGCTGATGCGTCTGAAGAAGAAAGTATAAGAAGGTGCTATTCTAGAAGCAAGGATCAACAATGAAGGAATACTTTGAGTCAACTCTAGACTTTGTGTTCCTAACGACTCTAAATTGAAGTATAAAATCATGATGGAGGCACACAATACACCGTTTGCAATCCATCTTGGGAGTACCAAAATGTATCATGATCTTCGACATACATCTTTTGGAGTAATATGAAGAGAGAGATTTCCAAGTTTATCTCAAAGTGCTTAACTTGTCAACGTGTCAAGGAAGAGCATCAAGTACCAAAAGGTTCATTGTAACTGTAAACACTTGAAATTTTCTGCATACATATTACTAACATTGCAGGAGGGAAGAATTTTCTTTCAGAGATAACCCTGGAGGACAGCTCAACTCAATCCCAGAAATAACACCGGGAGTGTCAGTTGCGACCTCAGAGATAACCCCAAGGGATGCAGTTTAAATACCAGAAATCACACCGGAGAAGGCCATTTCATCTCGGAGATAACCACGAGATACTCAGTCTCAGTCTTGAAAACAACACCGGGAAAGACAGTGTCAACCTTGGAGATAACCCTGGATATGCTCATTTCAACCTATGAAGTCAACTTCAACCTCGGAAACCACACCGAGGCACTCAGCTCTAGTCCCGGAGATAACATCGGGAGGTTAGGCACACCTCAGAGATAACCTTGTGGACATCTAGTACTTACAATAGCCTAATCTTAGAGATAATCCTGAGCAACGACTGCTTTATTAGCCCAAACCGAAGATAACCCCGGTGAGGGGAAAAATCATCATTTTGCCACCTCAATCCCACATTGCGCCATTTCAACAACAATTAAACATACATTACTCACAGAAATGTCCCACAAGTGACAAATAGCTACAATCCCGAGTGACTACTACACAAGACAGCACACCGGATGGAATTTAAAGCTTGAAGACCAAGGGCATGGTCCCATCTTCCTGACTTCTTAAAACCTCTAATTCCATGTCATTTGTGTAGCTCTCGACAACAACACTCCATAAATGGTCTTATACACCTCAATTGGAGGCCCAGATTGAAGTTTCGAAAGCTTGAGCGGACATAACGTTGCACACGTACACGTACTTTGAGATGGCGGGACCTGCGGAGCCCAAGGTACCCTGGGCAGCCGTAGGTACATCTGCGACTACCCGCAGGTGTACCTCTGGCTCCCCCTTTATAAATAGAGGGCTTGGGGTGGCCATTTTGTAAGAGAAAACGGCGAGGAAGCCCTATCCAATTTGCTCTGTACACACCCTAAATTGAGTGCTTTCTCATTTTAAACACTTGTGAGCTTATATTCAGTCATATTTTTATCGGCGGGAGCCGAGTGTTCATCTATTTAAAGCTATAGAAGTCTTCTTTGGTAGTCCACTGTAAGCCTTCTTACACCTTTTAAAGCCTTTCTTTTCTACTGTGCACACACCGTTCTTCACATTAAGAGTCATGTTGCGTGTGTATACCCGAACTTCGGTCTGTGGCTTTTATTTCCTTATATATATATATTTATATATATATGTGGACTAACATTATCGAGTTATGCCTCGATTGAGCCTGGACTCACGTCTAGAGCGTTTATTTGCTTATATATATATATATATATATATATATATATATATATATATATATATATAACCGCTTTGTCGAATTTGTTTGATGAGCCTAGATTTTACATCCCATGCGTTTATTGCTTTTATATATATATAGCGACAAATTTCTTAAATGATAAACCGAAATGGGATCGATATATATCCTATCGTTTACCGCTTATATATATATATATATATATATATATATATATATATATATATATATATATTTCATGGGGCCCTGAGTTTACTTCGTGGCCTTTTACTACTTTATTTACATTTAGTCCCGCCTGGAATTTACTTCATGGTGGTTGATCATTTTTACTGCTTTATTTACATTAGTCCCACCTGGAGTTCTTCGTGGTGGTTGATCGTCTTTATTGCTTTATTTACATTTATGATCCCCCATGGAGGTGCTTCGTGGTAGTTGATCTTCTCTCTCTCTCTCTATATATATATATATATATATTTACCGCTTTTATATAGTTATATTTCCAGTCCCCCATGAAGTTCGCTTCGTGGTGGTTGACAGTCTGTATATATATTTACAGCTTTTATATATATAATTGCTTACTGCTTTCGTAAACATTGCGGCATCATGTGATCACATATTCAGTCTACTGAATCTAGATTCGGTTCCCGTGATGGACATTTTTAGCTGTAAACATTTTGTAAATTATTCATGGTGCCTGAATTTCCTTTGATGGCTATCATTCCCACAATGAGTTTGGCACTACTATATATATTATTTTCTCGAAGATGCTCCGCATCTAGAAAATAAAAGCAATCAAGCTGAACACTTAAAAAAATGGAAGTATCAAATGCCTTAATTACTATTGAGCACAGGGTTTGAAAAACATTTTTTACAAAACATCACTGCTATATCTTGTTAAAACTTAATTTTTACACAAATTCAAACCCTTTGCATATATGTGTGAACGAGGCATAGCACTATTTCCAAATAAATTGCACATTGACCCCCACACACACATACATATTCATATAACACTTTAATTGAAAAATGGCGGTCACCGTGGTAATACGAATGTCGGGGGGTGGCTAACACCTTCCCTCTGCATAAGCAAGTCCCCGGACCCTTCGCCACCTTTATGGTGCGTGAAGAGGCGGATTACTAGTTGGAATCTATAAAACATACTCATCTTTGCACGCTTAAGATGCCTTAGGAGTAGTTCCAAGAATTGTTCAACGATAAGTACTTTCTTTATAGTATTTGTCATATGAAGGAAGTGAAATTCATTAAACTGGAACAAAACAATATAACTTTATCGCAATACGAGGCCAAGTTTGCAGTGTTATCTCGGTTTGCATACCATTTGGTGGATAATGAGGAGCGAATGACACGAATGTTTTTGAGTGGTTTGAAACTTGAAATTCGCCAATACCTCATTTCTCATAAACTTTGTTTGTATTCAGATGTTGTGAATAAGGCTCAATTATTGGAGCGAGATAATGAGATAATTCAACCAAAAGATAACAACCAGCAACAAGATAATAGTCATACCAGTGGCAACAATCATCAGAGCAGTGATAACCAATGTGGATGAAATTATTATGCCAGAAATGGTAACCACTTCGGTGGTAATCCTGGCCAAGATAATTGAAGAAATGAGTCAAGTGGAAATTTTAAAAAGAGAAGATTCAACAATGACGGAAAATCATCGGCAACAACACCAACAACCGTTTCTAGGGGAGGAGAACGACCACTAGTTAAATGCTACATATGCGGAGAGGAGGGACACATCAGTCAAAACTATAAAAACCCTTCCAAGGTGTGTTTCAGTTGTGGAAAGGACGATCACATAGCTCGATTTTCTCCTGTAGCGAAGTCAAGTCCAACTAGGACAGTGGCACCAAAGGCTGTCCTGGACAAGTCAAAGTCAATGGTTCAAGGAAGAGCGTTTGTCGTGACTTCTCAAAAAGGGAAGAACCCGAACAAAGTTATCATGGGTAAGCTAATTATAAACTCTTGCAAAGTCTATACCTTATTAGATACCGATTCTATCCATTCTCTTATTTCACCTGTTTGTGCTCAACGTTTAAACTTGACTCCCGAGAAATTAGATTTTGACTTATCTGTTAAAACTCAGTTAGGAGAAACCTTCATTACATCTACTATTTATAATTCTTATTTGATTCAAATCGGCACCCTCGCACTACCTGTAGATCTCATCTCTTTGAAAATACTTGCATTTGATGTGATTTTAGGGATTGATTGGTTAACTACTCATCATGTGAGATCCCAAATTTTATGAATAAAGATTTAAATTTCTCGAAATATTTTTTTTAATATTATGGTGTGGATTTGATATAATGTTATAGTTGTGGGTAATATTTATAAATTTTGCAAAGTATGAAAGTTGTTATATAATATTCGATTGGTCGGGGAATATTCATTTTAATATGGAATATTCGTACGACGACACAATCATTGGTGGACCCCACAACGGAAGTATTGTCGTAGTTAGAAAACGACAGAATTATCTTTTTATAAAAACAACGGCGAAAGTGTTACCGTTTAAAACATTGAACTACTTTGGTAGTAAAGCATGCGAATACGGCGTGGTTGCATAGTAGCACACGGTATTGATTATTGATGCTCACATAAGAAGTCACTAGTTATACTAAATTATTGCTACATTAATTGCTGCATCATATCTCTCGTATTATTGATTCAATTATTGTCACAATATCATCTATATAATGTGTTATGTTATTAAATCAATAATTGAGACGGCAAAGTTATTCATATTATTATTTGCAATATTGACAATGTCTAGAAGTTTTGTCAAGGAGAGGTTTGGTCACTTAATTGGGCGCCAGTAAGGAGAAATCCTTATCGGAAAGCCCCCTCTTTCTTGGGAACGACCTGGTTGTTAAATATTGTGAATTATAATACTAATGATGAATAAGTTCGTGTTGATTAAAGATTAAATTGATAGTTCCATTGTGTTGGAATTATTAGTGTTAGTGAAAATCGACATTTATTTCGATAATAATTGATGTCTGGAGGTTATATTGACCAATCAGGTAATTAACCAGATAAATGAGCAATTAATTGCTATTAATTCACATGATTATAACTATTTGTTCACATGTGTGTACTATTGATTCACATTCATTTACTATTATGGAAGTTGGTGCAAGATTGATAATACATGCATGACTAAGTTAAAAATGGAGATATAAATGGAGGTACTATACTGTAATTCGTATTTTCACATGATTATAACTATTGATTCACATGATTGAACTATTGATTCATATTATTTACTATTAGGGGAGAAAGATTTGAGCAGGGCTTGAAAGGCTCTATAGCCGAATATCAGTGTTCTAAAGTTCTTTTTTTGGGACTATACTAGAGAAGGCGATAATCGCCGAAGGTGGGAATGGGGATTTAAGCCAGTACCACAAGGATAAGAAGAATAAGGGTAAGGTGGATGGGGGAGTAAAAATTGAAGGAGCCAGCGGGAGTGGCGAAGGACAGAAGAGGAAGGGGTTTAACTCTGGGAATACAAGAGTGAAGCAAGGGGATCCGAAGAGGAGGATGGAAGCGTGTAAGATCTGTGGGGAGACTCATTTAGGAGTCTGTCTCTAAGTCTGAAGAAAAACCACGAATGCTTTGTATGTGGGTCAACTGACCACATAGCAAAGAACTGCCCGAAGAAGGGGACAGACGGGAATAAGGGCACTAATAGCAGTAAGTTAGCTATTGGTGGTCCAGCGCATCCGGGAAGGCTGATGGCCCGTACCTTTAATATGACGGTGTAAGATGCAGTTGCATCCGGAGATATAGTTGTAGGTATTACCCCAATCAACGATATAAATGCTTACGTGCTGTTTGATTCAGGTGCTACTTGTTCGTTTATAGCATGTGATTTTACTAGACAATTAGGATTATTTTCCAAAAAGTTGCCTATACCTTTAAATATTAAGGTAGCAAACGAAGAGATAATTCTTGTTGAATATATTCATAGGAGTTGTTGTGTAGACATACGGGGTTGTAAATTATTGGTAGATTTTATACTGATAAAGTAGGGAGAATTCGATGTAATTCTCAGAATGGATTGGTTGTTTAACCATGGGGTAATTATAGATTGTCAGAAGAAATGTGTAAATATTAGAACGTTGAGACAACCTCAGGTAGTATTTTATGGTAATAGATCGTCGGGGAGTTCATGTTATCTTACCATGACACAAACTAGGAAACTATTGAGGAAGGGATGTGTAGGTTATTTGTGTCATGTTGTTGATATCCAGAGAGTGGGACCGACCATGGAACAAATACCTATTGTTAAAGAATTCACGGATGTATTTCCAAGGGAATTGTCAGGTCTGCTGATGTCATTCAGGTTGACTAATGCACCAGCTACATTTATGTATATCATGAATAGAGTTTTCAAACAATATTTGGACAAGTTCGTTGTGGTGTTTATCGACGATATTCTAGTCTATTCTAAGACTCCAAAAGATCATGTTGAACACTTAAGAATAGTGTTGGAAAAACTAAGAAAGTAGAAGTTATATGCAAAGTTCACTAAGTTTGAATTTTGGCTAAAAAGGGTACAGTTTTTAGGTCATGTCATTGACCATGAGGGGATTTCAGTAGATTCAGTGAAGGTGGAAGCCATGATGAATTGGGAACAACCAAAAATGTCGACTGAGGTGTGGAGTTTCCTAGGTTTAACGGGATACTAGCAGAGATTCATCCAAGATTTTTTGAAGATAGCTACTCCGTTGACTAATTTGACAAGGAAGACGGTGGAATACGTGTGGATTGAGAACTGCGAAGACAGTTTTCAAGAATTGAAGAAGAGGTTAAGTGAAGCACCTATTTTGTCATTGCCTGATGATACAGGAAATTTTCTATTTTATAGCGATGCTTCACATAGAGGACTTGGTTGCGTGCTCATGCAGCATGGCAAGGTATAAGTCCGCACCAAAGTAAGTTTGGTTCGGATAAGTTTTAAGGTAATTTAGAGTTTAATGAACATCAACTAAGGATTAGTAGAATAAAATGTTGGGACAATGCGCTATGTAATAAGTCATAAATGAATCAACATTGCATGATAAGGTTATGCTTTAGGAATGAACTAATAGCATAAGCATTTAATAACTTAACATACCTTGCTTGAACAATATTAAACTAAGGTTAAAATCTTATTCAGAATTGAGTATTGAGCATGCATAATAAATAGTAAATTGAACGACAAAACTTGTTCAGTATTAGTGTATCAGAATTTAGAAACTTGCATGCTAAATAACAAGTTAAATATTAGAAAAACAACTGGCTCAATATCAAAAGGTAAGATTTAGGAGCTTGCGCGATATAGTTAAGGTTCAGAAACTTGCATAAAGAAAGTATAGGGTTAAAAAACATGCCTTGCGTGTAAGCTAAACAGTAACAGTTTGATTCACAATATCTTAATCACATGTCATTAGGACACAATTAGTCACTACAGATACTTTGTATGCAAATAAGTACATATTTCATGTATGGCCTGATTTTTAACCACATAGTCAAATTACATTAGTAACAAAACTCGTTAAGTGTTAATTATATGCTCATTCTCAGAACTATAATATCACAATAAAAAAATTACATTTTTAACAGTCATAATATTGCACCATATCAACAATTACAGACTCTATGTAAAAGAAAATAATGTTCTGGGCCATTCGCTAACTCCCACGTCATTTATATTCTGCTTTATACTAGGTTGGTAATGGCACATGAGATGATGATGTTGTGGCGAGGTTGGGTTGTGGCCAGGCGCCGAGTTTGGAGTTGCGGCGTGAGGATTTGGCGCTGCGGCGCCGAATTATAGTGTTGAGCACAAGAGCAAAAACAAGCTAATTTTTGAGTGTTTAATCACTTCTAGCACCAATTTATCATGTATAACTTACATAAATTACACATAAATGTTACGTATCGTACATATACTAATTTAAACCAACTAAAAAACAACTTCAGAATTCCTTAAATGCCATGTTTCAAACCAAAACTCCATTTTTGACATTGTTTGATAAAATTAACACTGTAACCATAATTATACACTAAATTACCTCATTCGAACTATGTTCTCTTCATTTCTTAACATATTAACATACTCAAGGTTCAATTTCGCAATTAGCTCACAATCAAATATTAATTTTGGTACTCCTACAAGTCATGTTCATACATATGTTCACTGTAAAACCATTTCCTTTCTTTTGAACGTAATTTAGCATACAATCATATATATATATATATATATATATATATAGTTATAATATCACAATTACGATTACACATAACTTCTTAACAATCGTAAAGAAATTTGGATTACAAACAATTTTTGTAAAGAATTTTATACTAAAATCAAGAACACAGAGACTCTAGGAACTATGTCGTAAAACATATATGTACATATCATATTAAGGTTATAGAAAAATGCCTTCACTTGCTTAGTATTCCTTGCCAATCTCAGACAAACTTGCAACTTCACGGACCTTTTCTCCTCTCAACTCACTTTAGTCTCTCTCAAATTTCTTTTCTCTGTAATCTTCCTTTTCTTTTCTCTTAAGCCAATACCAGACTCACTCTTTTATATGAAATAAAACAAAACCAATGCACGCACTTTTAAACATCTAAAATCGACGTTCTACTAATGACCCTATTAAATTAGCGGTTACCAAAATTAATATATATATTATTTATATTTTATTTATATTATTAAAAATTCAAAATTCAAAAATCCAAAAGTCATAAGGCTTTGTTTGGCAAAAACTCTTTAAAAATTAAAGACTTAATATCTTTAAGCCGTGTTTGAAAAAAACTAAATTAAACTCCTTTAATTTATTTTAATAACCCCTTTATAGCATAGTTTATTGTCAGACTTTTATTTCCAAATTAAATTAAAAATATTATAATAATCCACTTAATCACTATCAACTCTCTAACTTAATTATTAAATTAAATTAGAATATTATCTCATAATAATTATTTTCCTTCACTCATTAATAATTTATTTAAAAAATAATTAATCAAATCAAATTAAATAAATATTTATTCAACAATAAACACATCAATTAAAAATTTATAAAATTCAATAAATATTTAAAATTCTGGATTGTTACATCACTCCCTCCTTACAAGGATTTTGTCCCCAGAATCACAATTCAAACAAATTATTCGTCATATTCTTCCTTTTTTTACAAAGATTCTATCCCCATAATCGAAGACACAAATTAAACAAATAACTCAGGATAATTCTTCATCATTTCAGCTTCGAGTTCCCACGTAGCCTCTTCGACATTGTGGTTCCTCCATATTACCTTCACAGAAGGTATCACTTTATTCCTGAGCACTTGTTCTGTCATGTCAACTATCTAGAAAGGAACCTCTTCATAGGACAAGTCTTTATCGAACTGTAATGGTTCGTATTCGATCACATGCTTGTAATTGGGTTTATACGGTCGTAACACCGAAACATGAAAAAACATTATGAACGTGTTCCAACTCTGGAGGTAGAGCTACCTCATAAGTCACTTCTCCTACTCTTTGCAACACTTCAAAGGGTCCAATAAACCTTGGGCTTAGCTTTCCCTTTTTTACCAAAATGGATTCTCCCCTTCCAAGGAGAAACTTTTAAGAACACAAAATTTCCTACGTTGAATTCACGATCTTGTCTATGTTAATCAGCATACTTCTTCTGTCTGTCTTGAGTAGCTACCAATCTTGTCCTGATGAGTTTAACAACCTCGGCGGTTTCTTTGTCACTAGTTTTGGTCCTAACGGTTAGGTGTTCATGACTTCATCCCAAAGATGAGAGATTACGCACTTCCTGCCGTATAATACTTCGTATGGCGGCATGCCGATGCTTGCGTGGTAACTGTTGTTGTAGGCGAATTCCACCAATGGTAAATTTTCATCCCAGCCCCTTTGAAATCCATGATGCATGCTATAAGCATATCCTCCAACATCTGGATTGTTCGTTCGCTTTGGCCATCTGTTTGCGGATTGTATGCCATACTCATTCTCAATTGTATTCCCGTGCATTCTTGTAGTCTCTTCAAGAAGTTTGACGTGAATCACGGATCTCTATCTGACATAATTGATACTAGAACTCAATGTCTCAAAATGATTTCTTTAACGTACAACTTTGGCAACTGATCAAGATTAAATCTAATCTTTATTGGCAAAAAGTGTGCTGATTTTGTCAGTCTGTCCACTATTACCCAAATCGCAACGTATCCTCTCTGAGTATTTGGATGACCCGCCACAAAATCCATTTTGATGTGTTCCCACTTCCATTCTGGTATTTCCAATGGTTGAAGTAATCCGCTTGGCCTTTGATGCTCGGCCATAACTCTTTGACATGTCAAGCATTTCACAACACATTCTGCGACATCTCATTTCATGTTTGGCCACCAAAAGTGTCATCGTAAATCTTGATACATCTTCTTACTTCCCGAGTAAATCGAATATCTTGACGTATGAGCTTCGGTCAAGATTTCGTCTTTAATATCTGGTACTGCTGGAACCAAGATTCTTCCCTCGAATCTTAGTAGCCCTCCAGTATCGATCTTATATTTCACTTCACTACCCTCAACCACTTTCTCTATGATTTTTTTACATTCTTCATCTTGTAGTTGATCATTCTTTACCTTGTCCATCAAATTTGGACTAACTTCTATTTGGAATAGTCGCTCATCGGATTCTTTTGGAAATTTTATTTCCAACTCTAGCTTTGTCATTGCTGAAATAAGCTCTTCCTGAGTGGTTATCATCATCAACTTTTCCCGACCTTTCTTGCTTAGAGCATCTGCAACCACATTCAATTTTCCTGGAGGATAAAAGATCTCACAATCGTAATCTTTTATCAATTCTATCCATCTTCTTTGATGCATGTTCAGGTCCTTCTTAGTGAAAATATACTTCAGACTCTTATGGTCTGTGTAGATCTCACATTTTTCTCAATAGAGATAGTGTCTCCATATCTTTAGAGCAAATACCACCTCATCCAACTCTAAATCACGAGTCGGATATCCTTTCTCATAGTCCTTCAGTTGTCTTGATGCATATGCAATAACTTTGCAGTTCTGCATAAGAACATAACCCAATCCTTTATGCGAGGCATCATTATACACACTAAAGTTTCTTGTATTATTTGGTAATGACAACACAGGTGCCACACTTAAATTCTTTTTCAATTCTTGAAAACTCTCTTCACACTTCTCCATCCAAACAAATTTTATAGCTTTCCTTGTCAAATTTGTTAATGGAGTGACAATCTAGGAAAAATCCTGAATAAACCGTCTATAATAGCCAGCCAGTCCTAAGAAACTCCTCACCTCCAAAGGTGTTCTTGGTTGTTCCCAATTTATTACGGCTTCAACTTTTGATGGATCCACTGAAATCCCATCTTTGTCAATCACATGCCCAAGAAATTATACACGTTCTAGCAAGAATTCACACTTAGAGAACTTCGCGTATAACTTTTCTTTTCTTAGTGTCTCTAACGTCAAACGTAAATGTTCCACGTGTTCTTCTTGAGATTTGGAGTACACTAGAATGTCATCAATGAATAGCACCACAAACTTGTCTAAAAATTGTTTAAATACCATGTTCATCAAATCCATGAATGCAACAGGGACATTTGTCAATCCGAAAGACATCACCAGAAACTCGTAATTTCCATACTGAGTTCTGAATACCGTGTTTGGTACATCATCCTTTCTTACTTTTAATTGGTGATACCCACTTCTCAATTCTATTTTTGAGAAGTACCTAGCACCCTTCAATTGATCAAACAAGTCATCTATTATTGGCAATGGATATTTATTCTTAATAGTGACTTTGTTTAACTCCTTATAATCAATGCAAAGAAGCATTGACCCATTCTTCTTCTCTAGGAATAACACCGGTGCTCCCCACGATGACACACTCGGCTGAATGTACTTCTTTTCTAACAGCTCTTGCAATTGTACCATCAGTTCCTTCATTTCTACCAGAGCCATTCTGTACGGGGCCTTCGATATCGGAGCGGTTCCTGGGGCGAAGTCGATTATGAACTCAATCTCTCGATCAGGCGGAAGTCCTGACAAATCCTCTGGAAACACATCTACAAATTCCCTAACCACTGGTATCTCCTCTAGTTTCACACCCTTCTTCTTCTGAGTATCGACTATGTAAGATAAATAACCCACACAGCCTTGACTCAACAACTTCTTCGCCTACATAATCGTTAGACATCTCACATGTCTAGGCGATCTACTACTAAATAAAACTACCTTTGATGGAGTCATAAGGTTTACACATTTCTTTTGGCAATCAATTATCGCTCCATAATTGAATAGCCAATCTATTCCCAAAATAACATCAAACTCTCCAATTTTTGTTGGAATTAAATCTACCATCATGACATTTCCCATAATGTTCACCCTACAATTCTTGTATATGAACCTAACAAGAATCACTTCCCTATTCGCAATTTCTATGTTTAAAGGGAAATTCAATTCTTCACTAAGTAACCCTAACCTTTTAGCAAATTCATCAGATGTAAATGAGCAAGTAGCACCCGAATCAAATAATACATAAGCATCAATATCATTGATTAGGATAATACCTGACACAACATCTTTTGATTGCACTGCATCCTGTACAATCATATTGAAGGTTATGGATGTGGGTCTGTTTGGTGACGTTGGTCTCGCAATGGTCAATGTGCCTCCACTGCTACCTCCCTCATTCCCTGTTGTCTCTTCAGCTTTCTTCTTAGGGCACTCACGAGAAAAATGATCCTTCTACCCGCACGTGTAGCAAACATTCTTCCTGGTTGGCTGCAATTTGGGGCAATGTGACCCTCCTGGCCACAGTTAAAGCATACACGCTAGGGCAGGAGAAAGAGTGATAGCATGGACTAGGTTTAAGACGCTGTTCTTTGAGAACTATTTCTCGTCTAGTGTGCAGGCTAGAATGGATGTGATGTTTTTGGAATTGAAGCAGGAGAACTTGACAGTTACGGAGTATGCCGCAAAGTTCAATGAATTAGCTAGGTTCGCTCCGCACCAAGTGGATACGAAGGCTAGAAAGGTAAGGAGGTTTGAGCTGGGCTTAAAACCCTGGCTCAAAAATAACGTGGCGGTGTTACAAATCAATACTTTTGCAGCACTCTTAGAAAAGGCTATCATAGCTAAAGGGGGAAGTGAGGCCATGAGCCTCTACAATAAGGAAAGAAAGAATAAGGGTGAGGGAGCCGAGAAGGTAGAAGCAGGTAGTGGTAGTGGGAATGCAAAAAGAAAGCGGAATGATTTTAGAAATATCCAAGTCAAATAGAAAGGTGTGAAGAAGTGGGTTGTGCAGTGTAAGAATTGTGGGAAGAATCACTGTAACGATCGAGAAATTTATAATTTAATTTAAATATTTATTGAATTAAATAAATATTTTAAATAATTTATTTATTGAGGAGAATAAATAATTGATGGATTGTGGTGAATTAATTTAGTAACTAAATTGATTAATGTTAATTAAATTGAATAATGATTATTTTATCTGAAGGATTTAATTTAAGGAAATAATTAAATTAAATCAATTGCTTAATGAAAATAATTAAATGAAATGAATTTTTTAATTTAAAGGAAATACATAAATTAAATAAAGTGATGTTTCTAATTTATTAATTAAATTAGATATATAATTATTTATTAATTATAAGTATAATGACAATAAGATTTTTATTATTATTATAAGTTATTTAAATTAACTAAACTAAAGTTATTTAAATTAACTAAATTAAGGTGTGACACATGAAACTATATAATAAGAATAATATAAAAATAATTTAGTTTAGGGGATTAGGTGGTAGCCAAACAAGGCCTTGTGGCCTTTAGCTTATTCAACTGACGTCTTTTGTTTTTTTTAACTGAAAGAGAACGTGGGAATTAAGCCATATAAGTTTTTTTTTCTTTCGCGTCTTATTTCTCTCCTAAGGCCTAAGAGCAGAGAGTTGGGAGAGAAGAAGAAACACAGTTATATGGGGGGGGGGGGGGGGTAGAGAAGAAGGGTTTTGGGGAAAGGATTGCTCTTAATTTTGATAGCATGCAATCAAGGGTTTAAGGTATAAATTTCTTCTAACTTATATGTTTTGATTTCTTTGTGGTTATTCCCTAAAAACTTATAGTTATGATTGAATTGATATATACACTTGTATATATGTATTATAAACTGATAATCATCATATATGGTTGATACTTATACATGAATGTAGTAAGAGAATCCGTGAAAATTATGTTGGTATTCTTGAGTTTTTGGGAAAAGGGATGAAATTGGGTGGATGATTTTCTAAGATAATTTGTAATTGTGTTATAAAGTGTTTATAATTTTTTATGTGTTGTCTTCAAGTGGTTTTAAAGTATCAAATTCGTTTAAATTGGTTGTAGGAAGAAAAGGAAAATAACAGTGTTTTTACATGAGAATTGGCTTTAGAAAGTACAAAATTTGATGCTCTATATGTGTTGTAATCTATATTTTGTTATTGGATTATGTTAATATGTTAAGAAACGAAAGCGGCGTAGTTTAAATTGTGTTAATTGGTTAAGAAATGAATTCGTGGTGATCGAATTCGTAAAAAGTGTCAAAATTGAAGAAATTTAGATTATTATGATTTTGATTCTTCAAATTTGTGTATATATGATGTTTGTGTAGTTAGAATGATGAATAACATGCTTAACTATGATATTATAAAGTTTTAGATGTTGAAGTTTGGTAAATTTATGTGGAATTGAGATTTTTGGACTATAATAGAGTCTAATTTCGTGTTCTGTAAAAACTAGAATCGCACGCGTGGCGTGTATACAAGACTGACCTCTTCTTGTGGTATACAGATGGCAATGATTGTAGCGATAACCTAAGGTATCTTTGATGCGGCCGCCCGATAGTCGATCCTGAGATAGTGAAGTCGGCTACTTCTTCAGACTTTGGACATTCATTATAACTTAGCTTAATGATTATGTTAATGTGTCAAATGTGTAATAACAAGGTTAAAACAGAAACGTATCATCTGGTTAGTAACTCTAAAATGTAAAGTTAGTAAGTTGTGAAAATGATATGTATGATTTAAGAAACTTACTGATCAATGAATAAGTGTTATGGAATGTACACTTGTGATTCTGAAATATATATGGTAAGGTAAGATTTGTACTAAATTAACAAGTTTAACTAGAAATGGGTATTATTTTGTAAGTGGATGTTAACATGTCTAATAGATATTGTGATTCCACTAAAATGTGTAGGTGAACGTGAGTTTTAATATTATAGATTACGCTTGAGGCAAGTTTTCTAACTCTACCTTGTGATTATTGAGCAAGTTTCATAGCCATGTTATCTTTAAGTCAAACAATCTATTTATTCCTAAATTTTACATTGAAGTTAAGCAAGCATATTGATTCTACCTCGTGTATGATTGTAAATGCTCTGGTAACCTAATTCGTTACATCGAGCGAGTTTTACTTTTCTTATTATTATTCGAAACATATATTATTCTAATACATTGATTCAAAGGAAATTGTTCTAACTCTTTTGAATATAGCACTTTGCATGTTTATCATGGTTACTCTATTATACATTGTTGTTATTCGGTCCGTGACTTTGATAACCTTGTTCAAATCCTTATTGTTGTATTAAACCTTCAAGTAGTAAGCAAACCTTTATTGATTGAATTAATCTATAATTGAATAGTGTTCTAAAATTCTAGAAACATAAATAAGTTAGTTCCGAGCTAAACTTTCTTTAGAGCAAAAATTCTAAATTAAAGCTGAGACAAACAACCCTAGCATAGGGGATTTTGTACGTGTAACATTTAGATGTTTGTGCACAATACATGGTATAAAGGGCTAATCCCCCTGAGTACATTTAGAAGGGTCTGTATTATCTAAATAACTGTTAAGGTTGAGGTAATAATACCTAAATACCATAGACATAGTTCGTTGTCTTAAGACCCTAAAATATTAATTTTGAACTTGTTTTATATTTTTGATTCGTAGAACAAGTTCTTTATTGTTTAGCATTCGTTATTCATTCTCATGTTGCTATCATTATTACTCTCTATATCAGTGAGCAATTGTTTGCTCACTCTTGCATTTAACGTTGCAGCTAAAGTAGAGAAAGTCGATGAGCCATCTACTAGCAAAGGAAAGGGCAAAATGTCCAAGTGTTGAAGACTTATGGGAATTTTATTTTAATGAATTATGTTAAAGACTTGTTTTATTATATGATGTATTCCGTAAAATTATGTAATAATTTTAAGGTTAGATTACCTGGGATTATTTTGAGATGATGATGTAACCCTTTAATGGGAAGGATTATTGTTTAAGTTATTTAAATTATGTCTTTATCCTTTACGATGGGTAGTTAGATGTAATGGTTTTTGATAGTGAAAACAAAATTCTGTGGGAATGGATTACCCGGATTTGGAGGTGTCATAATCACTCAGGTGAGTGTGTTAAGGGTAAGTTTGTATGCTACAAGTGTGGGTAAGAGGGACATATCTCTCCTAACTGCCCCAATCCTAGGATGAGCAATGGGTGTTTTCTGTGTGGATCAACGGAAAATAAGGTAAAGGACTGTCCGAAAAGGAGAATGGATATATGAAGCGTGAATGCGGGGAAAGGCAGCGGAACACTGGCGATAACGGGACCAACTTCAACAAAATCAACCGCAAGAGTCTTCAACATGATGGTTCACGATACCGTATCAGCCGGGGATGGAACTCCAGGTATTAATCGTATGGATTTTATTTTCGTATATATGATTTTTCTTAAATATAGTAAATTATGTTATAAAGAAATTGTGAAGGAGAAATTTGAGAAATGTTAGAAATCAGATTTCCATATAATCAGATAGATAAGCTTTATGTTGAATAGTTAAAGAACAGTTCGATCGAATCTGATCGAGATCTACTTGAAATGAGTGTGTATGCTATTTTCCCTAGTGTCTATAAGTTTTAAAGCGGTGATTCCGGGGATGGAATCCTTATAAGGGAGGGTGGATGTAATAACCCAATATTTTCAATAAGAAATTTTGCGTATAATTTTTTTTATTATATATAAAGGTGGGAGTATGTGCAAAGTAAAGTATATGTATATATGTGATAAAGAAAATTTATTTATTACATGAATAATTGTAAATAATTTCTTTTTAAGAATTATTGATCATTATAGATTATATTCCTATAATAAATTAATAAAAATATTTATTATTTATTTTCCATGAAAATATGATTATTATATATATGATATGATTATTATGATATGTATTTTGCTATATTAGTTAAGTTAATTATTTTAACTTAATTAATAATGGTATATATTAAGGATATGTCGGATATGGATTCAAAACCATAATTTTGGATTTTAAATAAGGAATGAGAATACGAATATAATATTATTTATATTTCAATGCTATAAACAAGCATGATATGTGTGTAATGATAATTTGTGGAACATTTATTGTGAAATAGTACAAACCCTAGCATTACTGATAAACTATAGTACAAAAGTCAATTATGACTGTAAGATTTGTTAAGTTGTGTGTTATGTAATTAATGACCATTATTATGTTTAATGTTAATTAGGTAAACCCTATATAATATTTATAAACCCTAATTACTAAATTAGAACCCTAAGTGCTAAATTATAAACCCTAATTATTATGTTAGCAAACTTAATTGTAATTAGTAAATTATAAGCCTAATTTGCAAGTCTTAAGTGATTAGGAAACCTAATTTAATTAGGGAGCCCTAATTCACATTTTTAAAAACTAAAATTTCTATTTTAGCCCTAATTACAAAATCCTAGAAAATGAGCTTAGGAAACCTTAGGGTTAAACCCTAAGCATTTAAATGAATTGCCAATTTTGCCACTAAAAGTAAAAGTCAATTAACCAAATTGCCCTTTGTGAATATTTTAATGAAATAGAGTGTAGATCTAGCCCTAGTAAGTGGTTGGTGACCAAATCTAGCTAGCCATGTGGTCCAGTAATAAACTTTAATCAATAAAAATCTGATCACATGATCAGCCATAAGCATTACACCATATTATATATACATTGAGAGAGAGGAACATTCATCATTTAGCCCCATTTGTTCACAAACAGACCACCAAGCCTTTTTCTCTCTCTAAACCCATGAAAATATTAGGTATATCAGTCCCCAATCAAGTTCCTAGAACACTACAATCAGATCAGGAGGCCCAGATTCAAGAAGGATCAAAGTGAGGTATAAAACCCTAAACCAAATATGATCTTTAAAGTCATGTTAGATGTTATGTTTAAATGTTTAAATATGTTGTTTGTAGTGTCTATAAGTGATCTGGGTTGGCACATGATTGATCCATAACATCTAAGTGGACGAATTTAAAGTTTTTAAGAATTTGGAAAATTTTAATGTTGTCTGACAATGAATGTCAGACCTTCTAGATCTCAGCATGTTTACTGTTTTGGCTGTTTAAATGTTTAAACTTGTAGTATTTTATGATATCTTTAATGTGGAACTGGAATCAGGGTCAGTGGATATGTAGATTTCATGTTATTCTTGGTCAAAACCCAATGATCGGGCATGACCAGATGAATTCAGGGAAACCCATAAATCAAATTTCAATGTCTGACAAGCTTTTGCAACATCTTGATTTTTCTATTGTTATATGATAAGATGATGTTATGATATCTAGTTTGTAACATGTAACATGTACAGTAGATATATGTCATTAGATCCTTCAAATCATCAACATATCCTTCTGATTCTGACCTACTCTAGCTACATCAAACACTTTCTCTATCTCGATAATCTAAGTATGTGCCTCAACCGGATTCATGGACCCACAGAATTTTGGTGGTCCAACCGCCTTGAAGTCCTTAAATGCCACAACTTGATTCTGCGGTTGATTCTGTAATGCACCCATCAGTAACGTCTTTAATTGCTGAACGGGGTTAGCTTCGGCGTTGTTATTGTTGGTAGATCCCTTAGGGGTTCTTTTTCAAGGCTGACGTCTTCTTGGAGGCCTTTTCTGTTAAAATACACCTATTAGATTGTTACTCAATTCCTTTAAGTATTTATTACTTAATTTGCACACTATAAAAGATTATCACGTAACACATAACACTTTGAATAAAATAAAAATTTTTATTCATTTATAATCTTTTAGAAAATATAAGAACAATAGCATCACTGCCATTTACATTACTTTCCTGAACTACTAAAGTTCCAGGATAACATCATCATCATATCCCATAGGTTACATAACACTTGGGATTTATATATTATTTATCATATCATTAATCACATATCAAGTATGTGAGACCCCAGATTTTATGAATAAATATTTAATTTTCTCGAAATATTTTTAATATTATGGTGTGAATTTAGTATAATGTTATAGTTGGGGGTAATATTTATAAATTTTGCAAAGTATGCAAGTTGTTATATTATATTCGATTGGTCAGGGAATATTCTTTGTGTCAGGGAATATTAAATGCGACGACACAATCATTGGTGGACCCCATGGCGGAATTATTGCCGGATTGAAAAAGCGACAAAAATATTTTTATGAAAATAACGGCGGAAGTTTTACCATTAATATTGTTGAACTACTCGGTAGTAAAAGTACAGTAATACGCGTGGTTGCATAGTAGCACACGGTATTGATTATTGATGCATACGTGAGAAGTCATTCAGTTTTGTTCAATTATTACTATAGTAATTGTTACATAATATCTCACGTTATTTGATTCAATTATTGTCGATATTTTATATATTGTTAAAATCAATAATTGAGATGACAAAGTTATTAATATTATTATTTGCAATATTAACGATGTCTAGAAGTTCTGTCAAGGAGAGGTTTGGTCACCTAATTGCGCCATGATAGGGAGAAATCCTTATTGGAAAGCCCCTCTTTCACAGGAACGACACAGTCGATTAATATTGTGAATTGTAATAAAGATGATGAATGTTGTTAAAATTATTAAGGTGATTTTTATGAAGTTTGCTTATTTTATGGATTCCTATTTACCCATTTTTCAAAATAATTGGTAGAAAATTATTTAAAGGTGGGGCCCACATGTGGGGGCCATATGTGTTGAAAAATGAATTTTGAAAATGGGGGTGGGAGAGAGATACGTATTGGGGAGGGGGTTATGTATATAAGGTTGTGTGTGGGTGTATATATATAATATAATATATATTGTTAGTGGGTTTTGGTGGGGAATGGTATTGTTAAGTGGTATGTGGTGTGTGTTGTGTTTGTAGGGAACATGTGTTGTATATTATATATATATATATATATATATTGTGTTCATGCTGATTGTGTACTGATATATATATATATATATATATATATATATATATTGCGTTGAAAATTAAATGTTTCAGAAGAATTGAATTATTGACTACTATGATTGTCATTATTATTATATATATTATATTTTATTTAAAAGATTTTGCTTTAAATATGGACCATCAGATTAAAGTAAATCAATCTGGACCGTTCATGAGTTAGTTACTATGCATTCCATTTTCCTATAGAGAAACTCCAGAGACAAAAATTATAGAGAACTATAGAAAAGTATTCTGCTACTTCCCTACTCTTATATTCAGTTTCTTTTATGGTAAGGGGTGTTATTCTTTCTTATTCATGAAGAGAAATATTGTTATTCCATTTCTTATTATTCTGTTGGAATAACTTGTATACGCGGGCTACCCTATACTTGGTGACATTCTTCATTATTCTGTCTTTATTATTCTATTGGAATATCCTGTCTGTGTCTTTTACACCGGACCTGGTTCCATTATTTATTATTCCGTCTTTATTATTCTGTTGGAATATCTTGTCTGTATGTTTTACACCAGACTTGGTTCCATTATTTATTATTCCGCACTTATTATTCTGTTGGAACATCCTGTTGGTGTGAATTTCACCTGACCTGGTTCCGTTATTATTATTCTGTTGGAATAACACGCATGCATCTGAATACCGCATGCATGGTGATTTCTTTTGTTATTCCATTCGTTATTATACTCAGTTGGTTAAAATTTTGACTTCTATACTACATGAAATTAGTGGAATATCCTTGATATTTGCGCGTCATCCAGTATTTTTCATGGAAATATTCTTCTGAGCATTCTTGAATTTTACTCTACAAAGCAGTATCATGTTGACAATTTGGACGTTATTAGTCCCTAAATAAATTAATTCTTGAACTTGTTTTATTGAATTCTTATATCATTGTCATCATCCTCATGTTTATATTTTTGAAAGTCATCTCATGGCACTGTAGTGCATAGATGGACTTGGTATGATTATGACCGAGGATTATTCGGTATAATCATGACCGTAATGTTACAAATGATGTGGTAAAAGTCCTCGTTGGCCCGTAGTGCATTGATGGATGATTGTTGGCATGATCATGACCATTGATGAATACACAAATATCCTTGGGCTGTAGTGCTTGGAATTTGTGGTCGTGACACTAATGAATATCCTTGGTCGTAGTGCAGGGATGATGTAGATTATTTATTAAGCTGAGTCCCAGCGATAAAAGTGATGAAAAACCTTTTAAAACATAAAAGATAGTAGATTTTATTCTCTACTTGACTCTTTTAATGGATTGCTTATTCCGCTGCAGTTAAACTGGATGTCTATTGTATATTATCAGTTTAACATTGTTGAAGACTAATGATAATTTATTTTGCATTATCTTAGTCATAATATTTCTTACTGGGCTAGTTGAGCTCACCTTTTCTTTCACTGTTCTCTTTAGGAAATGAGAGCGTGGTAGGCTGGACAGTCGGGGAGCGGAGTGATGTTCTGGATGATACTGTTAGCTAGTAGTCCTCACTAGTCTGTTAAATAGTGTGACAATAAATGTATTGAGGACTTATTCTGAGAGTGGATATTGTCTAGAAGGCAATATTGGTATTAAAACTCACAGCATGTATTTTGTCGTACTTTACACGACTGTTGTATAATTAAGTTGTATTTGAATTTTGTACCATGTATTGGCGACTCAAGATGGGTGATGTATACCTATTCTGGGGCGTCAGAAAGTACATTTATGATGACCTACTAAAATACTGCATAGCCTTACAACGCTCTTCTTCCATAATACGGAACATTGTTCGGCGATCTAATATGTGTGATGGCAGTGTCTCGAACTAAATAGGATAACCCATGACCCGATCTTGAGCTCGATTGATCACAGTGTTGGAAACATTATCCACCTCTTCCATCTTGATCTTCTTCACTTGTACATCTCTCTCTGCTACCCTGGCTCGTTTAAAAGCTTTTTCGTACATGTCTTCGGCTCTTGCCCTCTTACTAGATTATTCCTTCAACTTGTTCTTCAGTTCTGCGATCTACTCCGTCAGTTGCTCATTTCCTCTTTCAATATGGACCAGCTTCCCTTCGATATTATTCAGACGTTCCTCTAGATCCTGGATCTCGTTGTCCTTCTGCGCCATTGAGGTCTGTTGTTCAACTACTATCTCTCTCAACTCCTCAATGCTATCCTGAAGTTCCACATTGCGGTCTTATACTTCGTCGTACATACGGGCAGTGATCGAGTTAAGTGGAATCTCTTCCTCCTCATCCTCCTCATCCTTATTCGACTGTGGCAGCTCCTCAGGTTCTTCCTCATCCGTCTCTATCTCATCATCCTCATCATGTAACCCCTCCTGCTCAACTATTGTGACCAACGGAGATGATTTCTGTGGCAGTAGTTGTTCCCAAATCACCTGAATATCTCTAGGCTCCTCCTTTCTAGGCCTCTGGGGTCCTTCCTCCCTAGCCTAACTGGATTCTCCTATATTAGCCATCTTGACAACAACATTTTAAGTTTTAATTACTAATCATTACTACTCGACACTCAAGAGCACATAAGTTGTAATCACATAATCATATAAGTGTTTTATTACTTCTTCCTTAAAACTCGATAAGAGTTTATCACCACAATCTTTTCAAAGGTTTCTTCCTAAGGCTTTTCCCCACCTAAGGTTCATAACCTAAAGCTTTGATACCAAATTATGACACCCCCAAATCCGGGTACTTCATTTCCACCAGATTTGGTTCTCACTTAATAAAAACATTCATCTCTAACTACCCAAACATAATAAAGATTAATAATAAACCTCCCCATTAAAGGGTTACATCAATAAGTTCAACAAAATCTCCTAGGTTATCTAGACTTTAATTACAAACATTATGTGCGAAAAAAAATTAAATAGTTACATCACATAATATAATCTAACAATATAAAAGTTCAGAGGTTTACAAGTCTTGAATACTTACTGGTAGTAGGTTCATCGACCTTCTCAACTTTAGTTGTAATATTTATATATGCAAGAGTGAGCAAACAAAGCTCACTTGAAATGATAATGAAACATCATATCAATTGCCAAAATGAATAGGCTCAATAAAAATGAATAAGGTATTTCATCAATAATAATCAAGAACATAATGTGAAATATATTATTGAGGGTCAAAAGACCATGAACTATGTCCATAGTTATAAGTATTCTTTCAACTTAAACTTTAACAGTCATAAGACTATAGGGACTCCTCATACTTAGGGGGATCAGCCCTTCGTACAATGTATTGTGCACAAACATTTCAACGCTATGCATAAATTATCCCCTGTAACAGGGTTGTTCATCTTAGTATTTGGAATACAAGTTCGCACCAAAGTAAGTTTGGTTCAGATAAGTTTCAGGGTAATTTAGAGTTTAACGAACATCAACTAAGGATTAGTTGAATAAAATGTAGGGACAACGCGCTATGTAATAAGTCATAAATGAATCAACATTACATGATAAGGTTATGCTTTAGGAATGAACTAAAAGCATAAGCATTGAATAACTTAACATACCTTGCTTGAACAATATTAAGCTAAGGTTAAAATCTTATTCAAAATTGAGTTTTGAGCATGCATAACAAATAGTAAATTGAACGACATAAATTTATTCAATATTAGTGTATCAGAATTTAGAAACTTGCATGCTAAATAACAAGTTAAATATTAGAAAAACAACTGGCTCAATATCAAAAGGTAAGATTTAGGAGCTTGCACGATATAATTAAGGTTAAGAAACTTGCAAAAAGAAAGTTTAGGGTTAGAAAAACTTGCCTTGCGTGTAAGCTAAACCGTAACAGTTTGATTCATAATATCCTAATCACATGTCATTAGGACACAATTAGTCACTACAAATACTCTGTATACAAATAAGTACATATTTCATGTATGGTCTGATTTTTAACGACATAGTCAAATTACATTAGTAACAAAACTACGACACATGAGTGTTAATTATATGCTCATACAAATAAGTGTTAATTATATGCTCATTCTTAGTACTATAATATAACAATAACAAAATTACATTTTTAACAGTCATAATATTGCACCATATCAACAATTACAGACTCTATGTAAAAGGAAATAATTTTCTGGGCCATTCTACTAACCGGCACTGCGGCGCCACAATTTATACTAGGTTGGCACTACGGCACAGCGCTGGCACTACGATGCGAGTAACAAGCCAGGCAGTGGCGCTGTGGCGCGAGGTTGGCGTTGTAGCACCGCGTTTAGAGCTGTGGCGCGAGGATTTGGCGCTGCGACGCTATGGGTTGGCGCTACGGCGTCGAATTACAGTGTTGAGAACAAGAGCAAAAACAAGCTAATTTTTTAGTGTTTAATCACTTCTAGCACCAATTTATCATGTATAACTTACATAAATTACACATAAATTTAACCTATCATACATATCCTAATTTAAAACAACTAAACAACAACTTCAGAAATCCTTGAATGCCATGTTTCAAACCAAAACTCCATTTTTGACATTGTTTGATAAAATTAACACTGGAACCATAATTATACACTAAATAACCTCATTCGAACTACGTTCTCTTCATTTCCTAACATATTAACATACTCAAGGTTCAATTTCACAATTAGCTCACTATCAAATATTAATTTTGGTACCCCTACAAGTCATGTTCATAAATATATTCACTATAAAACCATTTCCTTTCTTTTGAACGTAATTTAGCATACAATTACATAATTTAGCATACAATCACACACACACACACACACACACATATATATATATATATTCTAGTAATAATATGACAATTACAATTAAACATAACTTATTAACAATCGTAAAGAAATTTGGATTACAAACAATTTTTGTAAATAATTTTATACTACAATCAAGAACATAAAGACTCTAGGAACTATGTCGTAAAACATATATGTACATATCATATTAAGGTGATAGAAAAATACCTTCTCTTGCTTAGTATTCCTTGCCAATCACAGACAAACTTGCAACTTCATGGACCTTTTATCCTCTCAACTCACTCTAGTCTCTCTCAAAATTCTTTTCTCTGTAATTTTCCTTTTCTTTTCTCTTAAGCCAATACCAGACTCACTCTTTTACGTGATATAAAACAAAACCAACGCACGCACTTTCAAACGTCTAAAACCGATGTTCTACTAATGACCCTATTAAATTAGCGGTTACCAAAATTAATATATATATATATTATTTATTTTTATTTATTTTATTTATATTATTAAAAATTCAAAATTCAAAATTCTGAAAGCCATAAAGCTTTGTTAGGCAAAAACTCTTTAAAAATTAAAGACTTAATATCTTTAAGCCTTGTTTTACAAAAACTAAATTAAATTCCTTTAATTTATTTTAATAACCCCCTTTATAACATAGTTTATTGTCACACTTTTATTTCCAAATTAAATTAAAAACATTATAATAATCTATTTTGTTAGTTCCCAGTAGGCACACAATAGATCTAGAAGGGGGGGGTTAAATAGATCCTTTTCTATTTTCTAATACTTTTCTCTTTTAATTTGCATTGCTAATGAATTAGCATATGACAAACATAAGAATCTTTTCAAGCATAGCAGAATAAGTAAAAGAGACCCTTCATTGACATATTCATAATCATATGTACATTGTTCTTAGTATTAGTTAAGTTCTAAGCAATTAATACATACATAACAGTTATAGCAGTTAGGTACATAATGTAAATGACACAAGGGATTTTATGTGGTTCAAAGACTCAAGCTCCTAATCCACTTTTATGCTTTCAACTAGCAGGATTTCCACTAAGGAAGGGCAACACCCTGAATCACTAAGATTCATTCAAGGCCAGTAGTCTTGGAATTTCAGTTCATTAAGAACTCTTCAAGGCCAGCAGCCTTGGAACTCCTCTAGTTCCCTAGGAACTCTTCAAGCCCAGTAGTCCTGGAACTTTGTTTGGTCCCTCCGGATAAGGACCCCTCAGGCCCTGGCTTCTTATTGTTGTAGTTATTCTTGTTGTTAGTGCTAATCTGCTAAGATGTCTTTAGGCTTGAACATCTTATGTACTTAGCAGCTTGGCATAGTCCTCTTGGCATTCTGCTTGGAGTCTAGACTACATCTTCTTTGGTGCAGCTGATCTTTACTCTTTTCTACTCATCTTCATCTGATGTCAGATGTGCACCATCACCATCTAGATTTGCTAAGACTTTGAGCTTTTGATAGACTTCGTCTGGCACTTAGCAATCCCTGAACCCTTTTTGAAAGCTTTGTAGACATGATTCTGCATCTGCTCTTTTTCAGCCTTTGGTTTATGGTGATCTGTAGAGTGGCTTTCTTAATCTTCTTTGTACTCTGCCACTTTTTGAATGCTATCTTCTTGTCCTTCTCGGCTCTCAGCTTAGCTACCATCTTCAGTGGAATTCTCATCTTTGTTGAGTAAAGCTCTGGTCTGATTAAGTCCTTCTTCAAGGCTGCTTCACTTCCACCTATGTAGTCTCACTGTCACCTAGACTTGTTCTGTTAATCTCTGGTGGAACTCGTAGAGTCAACAATAGCATTCTATAACTCAACGATTTTGCAAATTAGCAATCATCAGCAACTCTTGATCTTTGAAGCTCTGTTGATTTATACTCCTTCCTAATCTTCCCGTTGGAAAGTAGCCATTGAAAGTTTTTTAAATTGCTTCGTAGATCTCGAGTTATTTGGTGTAGACTGCAGATGTGACATGACATCCCCTTTTCTAACTTTTTGACACTTTAGTCTACTGTTTCACCTACCCTGGCAAAGATGTCACTTTGATGTCTCTGGCAGGTAGTCAACTTTATTTCTTTCTTCTAATTTCTCGATCAGAGGTTGTCCTTTTGCATCGATGCTCTCCAATAATCCCTGTTCGTCAATCAATCTTTAGATTGAACCGTTGCCAATGCTTCAACCTTTAGACGGCCGAACTCTACGTTTTTGATGCATACCTTCTTGGACTAGATTGCAGTGTCTAGTTGATAGGTAGGGATAACACTAGGATCTTGAAGAGTGTTTATCGACGTCGAGATTTTTATTTGTCCCTTTTCGTTACTTGTTCTTTAGTGTTCTCATGTTAGGTGAGATTTTTTTGAAAAAACAAGTGAAAAAGGTCCGACATGTGTAATGTCGACGATGGATTGTTAAGAGTCGGCAGTTGGTGTTTTTAGCTGGTTGCACCAACGCAACCGAGAAAAGGTTTGCACATTAACCCAGTGATGTGACACTACTAAATAGGTCTGTGAAACCGAGATTCATTTTAGTTTGGGGGCTTGATTTTGTGGAGGGAAGTAGTTAGGCACCCCCTGACATCCGTGTTGCCACGATGACCGCCACTTTTCAAGAAACTATTATATGAATGTGTGTGTGTGTATGTATGTGTGGATCAATGTGCAATTATTTGGAAGTAGTGCGAGGCCTCGTTCGCACCTATATACAAAAGGTTTGAATTTATAGAAAAAATCAGTTTTTAACAGAATATAGCAATGAAGTTTTGTAAAAGAGGTTTTTCAAACCCTGTGCTCAATAGGAATTGAGACATTTTCATACTTCAATTTTATTATTAAATGTTTGGATGGTTTGCTTTTATTTTTGAGATGCGAGGCATCTTCGAGAAGATAATATCAAAGAGCTTAGGAACTCCTCATAGGGCATAATGACCATCCAAGGAAATTCGACAATCAGAATAATGTATAAAACAACCATAAATTGAAAATGTCCATCACGAGAATCGAATCTAGATTCAGTAGACTGAATCTGTGATCACATGATTCCTAGGCTCACATAATGCCACGGTTTATATGAAAAAGCAGTAAGTAGTTATATATATAAAAGCTGCAAATATATATATAGACATGATCAACCACCATGAAGCACCTCTACGGGGGATCAGAAATGTAAATATATAAAAGCGGTATATATATATATATATATATATATATATATATATATATATATATATATATATATATGGACATGATCAACCTCCACGAAGCACCTCCACGGGGGATCAGAAAATAAAGCAGTAAATGCGATCAACCGCTACGAAGTAAACTCTAGGCGGGACTAAATGTAAATAAAGCAGTAAAAGGCCTTGAAGTAAACTCCAGGCCTGACAGAAATGTATATATATATATATATATATACATACACTAACAACAGTCCCGTGCCTCCGGCACTATAGAGGGTAGAATTTATCCCAAACTTTTGACAATTCAAATTAAAAAATTGTCATTAGTAAAAATTTCATTTTTTTTATAAGTAAAATGTGATAATTTCATTTCTTATATTAATGTGATATCTATTTATTATTAATATGAGAAAAGTATTGTGAAATTATCCCTTATATTTATAAAAATATTTATTAATATGAGAAAAGTATTATGAAATTATCCCTTATATTTTTAAAAATATTCATTTTTATATAATATTTTATAGTAAGATGGTAGTATTTTATCCAACCCAGGATGACAGCATGAGAGAGAGAGAGAGAGCGAGAGTTATTACCTTAAAAACTTTTTGAAGGGTTAGATTTATCCCAAAGTTTTGATGGTCAAGATCTTTTAATATTGTTTGAGCGGGAAATTAAGTATGTTCAAAAACACTTCTATTTTATATATATATATATAAAAGCGAAGAACGCACTTTATATAAAACCGTGGGCTCATCGGATATGTCCGATAATATATATATATATATATATATATATATATATATATATATATATAAAAAAGCAAGTAAACGCCCACACATAAGTCTAGGCTCAATCGAGGCATAACTCGATAATGTTAGTCCATATATAAAATATATACATATATAAGTATATATATACAAACAAAAATGAAAACCACGGACCGAAATCTGGGCATACGCACACAACACGACTCTCAATGTGTATAATAGTGTGAGCAAAGATGAAGAGAAAGGCTTTATAAAGTGTGAGAAGGCTTATAGTGGGCTGCCAAAGTAGGCTTCTATGACTCTAAATGGATAAACACTCAGCTCTCGCCGATAAAAATGTGGCTATATGTGAGCTAACATGTGTTTACAATGAGGAAACACTCAATATAGGGTGTGTACAGAGCAAATTGGACAGGGCTTTCTCGCCTTTTCCTCTTTTAAAATGGCCACCCAAGCCCTTTATTTATAATGGGGGAGCCGCAGGTGTACCTGCGGCAACTACAGATGCACTTGCGGCTGCCCGGGGTGCCCCGGGCTCCGCGAATCCCATCATCTTGAAGTACGTGCACTCGTGCACTGTGATATCTACTCGAACTTGTAGAACTTCAATCTGAGCATCCGAACGAGGTATATAAGTCCATCTTCAGACTGCTTTTGTCGAGAGTTACGCAATGACATGGGATTAGAGGTTGTACGAAGTCAGGAAGTTGGGACCACGACTATGGTCTTCAAGCTTCAAATTCTATCAGGTCTGCTACCATGCGTAATAGTCACTCAGGATTGGAACACATTGGCTCTTGTGGGACATTATTTTATTTAAATGTATGTATGAAGTGTTGAGATGGTGCGTTGGGATTGAGGTGGCAAGATGATAGTTTGACTCCTCACCGGAGTTATCTCCGGTTTTGGCTGATAGCAGACGTTGCTCAGGGTTACATTTGAGATTGGACTGCTACAAGTGTTGGAATTCAGCAAGGTCATCTGTAAGTGTGCATGTCGTCCCGGTGTTAGCTCCAGGTCTTTGGTATAAGTGCCACGGCAGGAGGTCTAAGATTGAAGCTGATCGCATGCATTTGAAACAAGTATTTCCGGAGTTATCATCGGAATTGCAACAGCATTCCTTGGGGTTATCGCCAAGGATGAAACTCAGGGTTATCTCTGAGGTTGGAATTGATAATCTCGGTGTGTGTTCTGGGGTTAAGACTGAACATCCGGTAGTATCTGGAATGGATATGAGCTGTCTTCCGGGGTTATCTCTGAAAGACGAATCTTCCCTCTTGCAATGTTAGTAACAGGTGTGCAGAAAATTTTGAGTGTCTACAGATGCCCCTCTTTATCATATTCATGAAATGCAAGGCATGGATAGGATAAAGAATCCTAGACACTTGAAATGCAACAAGATAAACATGATGTTATGTGCAGCAACATGATACAAATGCATGATGCATGTATGAATGATTGTCGGTTCCCTGTTAATCTTGTCGGGGATGACAATCAGTAATGTCTTGGACATGCGATCCAAGTTTTCAAGGATGTTGACGTTGGGGCTATCACCAAAGTCTTGGATCCTTGATACAGACTTTTACTCCATAGAGGTGCCTCTCGTGTGCAAGAGATCTATGGGGATAAAGCTCTATCTGTTTTGAGGATGTGTATAACATATTCCATCATCGGTCTTCTCTGGTTTGTGTCACCAGTATATACCATGATCATGTTGGAGTTAATGCCAAAAGTGCGTGTTGTCAGGGCTACCTGACCTTTGTTGATGTTTATATCACCGGATAGATTCCTGTTGGGAAAACTGTCAAGGCTGCTTGACGTTCATTAATGTATGTATCAATGATTACGTTATGATCCTTGTTGGGAAATATGTCAAGGCTGGTTGACCTCCATTAACGCGTATATCAATGGTTAAATCACGTTGTGACCCCCGCCGGGGATACTTTATCAATGTTTGAATTCGGTGTTGTAACCCCCACTGTGGATACATAGACATGGATACGTTGCTTTGATGGGTTTACTTACCACCGGCTGAGATAATGTCAAGGTTGCTTGACCTTCATTGATGTGTCTATCAATGGTTTCAATGTGTTTACTTGCCACCGAATAAGGTAACGTTAAGGTTGCTTGACCTTAATTGATGTGCGTATCAATGGTTTCGAATGCGTTTTAACCCCTGCCGGGGATACTTAAATGTCTTAAAATTTTGCATTGTGACCCCCGTCGGGGATGTTTGAAATTTTGCGTTGTAACCCCCGTCGGGGAGGTTTGTTTTAAGGTTACGACCCTGTATTTGGTGGCATCAGACCTGTGTGAGGTATTGCCGAGCATGAGCTCATCGATATAGAATACCTTATATGCAGGTGAATACCAATGAGTGATATGCAGAGCCAGAGTTTGGCCCGTGAAAACTAGGATTTCATGTTGTTTCGCTCAATTGCGTAGCATTTTTATTCCTGATTTGTCCTTCTCAGCTTGTGAGACCTCCTTTGCAACTCGAACTGGACCAAGCTGGAGGTGTGGGACCTAAGTAGGGGTGCCGCAAGTACACCTATAGCAGTCGTAGGGACACATGCGGCAGTCGCAGGTGGACCTGCGACCAACCGTGGGTATGAAAGGCATGCGGTTTGCTTTCATAAATCACTTTCAAGTTGCGCCGCGAAGGAAATTCTTGAGCTCTTCTTCAGACCTGCTGAGTTCGGGCGACTTTGTGCACATTTTGCCACCGTACAAGTGTTCTTCACTGTCCTGGTAACATATGCATGTATTCTTTTCCAGTTTCTATTCGTTGGAAAATGATTTATCATATGAAATGCACTTAGACACATAGTAGTGAATATGCATGCTCATATAACTTTATAAAAAATATTCAACACAGTAAATGTTAGTATTAAACCATGCTGAACATAATGATGCGAAAAAATTTGACTTTTGAAACAGTCAAATTGACACGTTTTACTGTCATTTCTTATCCTATTTGAGGACAAATGAGTAAAGGTAGAAAAGCAAAATAATCCTGGTAATTAGACTACACTTGCAGATTTTTTACTGTGATGTATTAATGCATGTAGGATGTATATGACTGTGAGTAGGTGTGCTACTGAATGGCCACCTAGTCATGCCTATGCGCATGTGGATAGTCCTATTTACAAAGGGGACTATAGCAAAAAATTTCCAAAACGTAGGTATTGGGTAGTTATGCATTTTAACTCTACTTTAGACGTATGATAAAATAATGCATGCATGCATGTAGTCATAAAATGCATTTTGAAAAGCTCCAGTTAAACATTACTACACCCTTTCTGAGGTGATTTGGAGACTTGTTGTCCAGATATTATGGATTCAAATCAGCCGAGTAATTCCCACAGGACCACTTTTGGTGTACGGCGAAGGGTTTCTAAAGTGCCTCGACCCCGTTCTGTTAGACAACCTCGTCGATTGGTGGAGGGCGGTGATACGTCCTATCCAGGTTGAAGTGTCAGACGTCGAGGATGAGGAGGAGGATGTACCGATTGAGGTTCTTGCTCCTGCTACGCGTGTTCCCCGTAGGGATTTGCCAAGTATTCAAGTGGCGAACCCAGAGCTTCTGGGCAACTTGAGTCGACATCCTTCAGTCTACCTGCACACAAACGAGGTATAAAATCAGATCATAATCTTCCTTATTTCCTATCGATGAGGAGTAAAGGGTTCTGATGTTTATCTATATTTGATGTAGGTTCCCGGCTTTACATAGCCTCGAGGGAATTGATTCAACATTAAATCTATGTATCAGGCTTTGGACAATGATTATAGAGCGATTGTACATGGCTGGGGATTCAGGATGTTCTTTTCCATTCTTCCCCGTCGTTGTCCCTGGGGTTACCTCAGGGCATTGTCTGAGTGCTGGTTTCACCAGATTTAGTCACTCCATTTCCTGGACTGTGAGGTGATGATGACGCTGATGGATTGGCAATTTATCACAGCTATGGAGTTTGGAGGGGAGCCAGTGCCTTGTACAATAGATATTACCCCTACTGCCGTCAGATCCTTGTTAGGAGTTCCGGCGGAGGCACTACGTTCAGGTCCTTTGAACGAAGATGTTATGAGCGGGCTGCTGAGTGAGCCCATACCCAATGTTGTAAGATTCAGGGATTGCATTCTTCGGCAATTGTTCCTGATGATCATTAGAAACGCTTATAGCAGAGATAACTCTTTTACTGTGTCCTTTCGCTTTGATCGGTATCTTGACACGTGGACCGTATAAGAGACTATGATTGGGGTTCCTACACCTTCGCCTACTTCCTCAAGGGAATGTTCATGCGATCGCAGGGCTTGACCGAGGCTTGGTTAGGATTCTACCCATTTCTGCTGGTTAGTACTTCTCTTGTCTTTTCCCATGTACATGTTAAGAGCATTGAGTGATAGCAGATGTTTGCCTTTGTGTTGGCAGTTTTGGGCCTATGAGAGGCTTCCATGTTTATGTCATGTGAGCATGTTAGGTTTAGACACCTATCCACGAGGATGGAGATGGCATCATTCCATACTGGCGGAGGTCCCTGTTGCTGAGGGTTTCACTCATTGACGCCTACAGCTGGAGTTGTTGACAGCGGATGTTATCACGTGGGTTCCCTACTCTAGGTAGCATTTGAGCATTGGATTTGAGGATGGGTACCCGACTGGTGTCGAGCACATGATTTCCACCCGTAGGATTCCTCTCTTCATAGATGGGGGATGGGAGCTCTACTTAGGAGAGCGTTCTATCAGGAGCACTAAAGGAGAGATTCCTATGCCGATCTTGCCTCCTACCAGGCGTTATTGGCCTATTTTACAGTCACCCTTCATTGAAGTCCCATTGTTGGGGATTGACGGTTTCACATTATCATAGGGTCCCTGCACTAAGGAGATGTTCCAGCACTGGTGGTTCCCTCGTACCATTGGAGCCTAGACCCGCGCCACTCAATTCATGGGGGATATGGTTCCAGGATCCATGATGATGACAGATTGGCTAGCCTGTGTCAGAGATCCGACTCATGTGACACAGATTGACAGGTTGACCCGACAGTTGGACCGGGCACATTTCTTTATTCGACACTTAGGTAGAGATCCTTAGAGGCAGATACTTTTGATCCCTCCAGCTCCAGCACTGGCCCCTCAGGTGACCCATATGGCTTTGCTCGTGTAGATCCTCCCTTGTATAGGCTTGACATCCCTATAGATAGAGATCCAGTGACTCAGGAGGAGTTACATCAGGTGGATAGGATTGACGATGTAGACATCGATACCATTGACTTCTTCTGATGTATATTTTCATTATCTCGTTTGATAGGCCTCTATTTAGACATTGGGTAGCTTTGTCCCATTCTCGTTATATCTTTTGATAGGCCTCTGTTAGATGTAGGGCAGCTTTGCCCCATTCCCCTGTATTTTAGCTATATAGAGATGTATTAGATGATGATATACTTAGGAATGTATGTATAGTTTTGTATTTCCTATATCATATTGCCATCTATTGTATCATGCATGTTATTATGTTATGCATATATATGTATGTCTAAAGTATTCAGCATTAACCCCTGGATGGTCATATGACACGGCCAATATAGATGTCTTCTTCGACAGTTGGCCGTATTGATCATACCCCACCATTTTTGGTGGCATCGGGTATGCGATCGTGGTATGATAGCATGTCACCATCAGACATAGTGACTGTAGATCATTTGTTGCAGCATACTATGACCTTGTTGATGTTTCAGGTTCCCACGGGATTCGTGGAGGGCATGCTAGAGCACTGGGTATTGGAGAGGCAGGTTTTCTGATTTGGGACCCAGGAGTTGACTCTTACTTTGGAGGAGTATGCACGTTTGATGATGCTACCACTGAACAGACCTTGTGTGCATAGGGCTAAGGGAGACATGAGTAGGCAGTTCATGACCCTCACTGGTTTGAGGCGTAGAATGGTGCAGTATGAGATAACATCTGGCCACGTTATATCCTAGCATTTTCTGTTTGACGGATTTGGCTGTGAGGATAGATATGCACGACATTCCGGGGATTTTAACACACCGGAGGATCATTGGCGTTTGGCCAGAGTAGATGTATTGCTATTGTGCGTACTGTCGTATGTCTACATGCCACGATACATGGATGAGTTGGACATTGGCGTTATTATGGCTGTGAGAGCTCTCAGGGAGGGTCGTACCATTATACCGATGATCATAGCAGAGACTCTGAGGTCAGCGACATACTGCTGCACTTATCCGGTAAGAGTGTTTATAGGCATCTCGGTCATGCTGTACATGTGGTTTATGTCACACTTGATACCGATTGGCACTTTCAGACGGCATGGGTATTGTTTCACCCATGATATAGCCATGTCATACTCCTTTCAGCTTGCGGAGTATACAGATGCTGCATCTTGGTCAACTTTCCTGGCAGGGATCAGAGATTTGTTCGCTATATTGCCGTGTACAGGGCTTAGCTCACCCTACAACTTCATTACTTATGCTTCGGGACAGGATTATCTTCCCCTAGCTGGCTTAAGAGGTATGATCACTTACCATCCACTGGCCGTGATGTTTCAGTTTGAATAGTTTCAGGATTTTTATCCTTTTGAGGGGGCATCGAGTCAGCGCTTTGCTTCTCGGCACTTATAATCAGAGGATAGATCCAGGTTGTATGCCGTTTGGGATCAGCAAGAGCTAACATCATTTTTTGTCAGCCATCCAGGTTATTCTACAGAGTATTCTGCATGGATTGAGACAGAGACTACATCGGCTACGGTAGTATCCACAGTGCAGGGGACTGATTCCGATGATGAGGAGCCTATGGAGGAGACTGATATTCCCATCAGGGAGGATTTGACTGCTGGGTTGCCAGCATTTGTGATGGATTCTCCCACTACGAGTGCTACTGTGATTCAAAGATTCAAAGACACGATTCATCTAGAGCAAAGTCTACATCTGATGACCTTTGAGAGAGATCAGGCTAGGGCCTTGATGTTGACAGCTCTTAATGGAGAGATGCAGCTCTGTTAGAGAGAGATGAGGCTAGATCAGCTAAAGATGTATTGATTGTGGAGTGGGATGCTGCCCTATCTGCCCTGGATGTGGCCGTCGTAAACAGTACTTTAGTGAGATCCCATACAACTGGCATCCTTGCCAATATGAGTGCATATATTGATGAGCATCATGCCACCATGCAGTTAGCCTTGGATCTGCTAGCTCGTGTAGATACAATTGGGCAGGAGCTTGCAGCGTTACCTCCTTCTTCAGAGAGGGATGCTATATTAGATCTGATAGTCCACAAACACACAGATCCGTAGATAGACTTCTATTTTCCTGCACAGACTAGCTTAGCCATTTTGTCATGTACAACACATATTGTATATATCAAACAGTATTATATATGGTAGAGAAAAATATTTTAATTTACGACCCTTTCAGTTGTGCCTTGATACTTGCTTGATATTTGCCTTCTTCTTCAGGGCTTTTGATATTGATGAATTCTGAACTCGTCCTTGATATGTGGACATTGAGCCATCACATGATCTCTTGGAATGGATCATTGATCTGTATGTATCCCTACCATCTTTGGTGTCTTGGGACTGGTTTCTGTATGGAAATGTGGAGAGGAGTGTGGCTTTTCCTCTCTAAGATTGATCGCACCACAGATGGTAGCTAGTAGTTCTATTTGTGAGAAGCCAAGTTAATTCCATCTCTTATGGATTGGTATTTCTCTTTGAGGCACAACTGCAGCTTAGATGGTCACCGAATCTCCTATTTGTTAGGAGAGGTTTGGTAATTCCATCCCTTTGGTCTGAAGCCGATGAAATGTGGTGGATTGAAGTTTTGATCCCAGTGCCGTGTGAAAAGTATTTATGTTCTAGTAGGGGTTAGACTGGACCATAAATGGCTGCCTATGTACTCCTATTAAAGAGGAGATTAGGTCTACGTAGTTCAAACCTGGTGTAAGAGGTCCAATGCTGAATGTGAAGGCAGATGGGTGTAGAAGCTTTATTGATGAAGAAGGGTGTAGAAATGTTTTTGTTGTTTTTTTTATTGCGACCGAGCCATATAGAATATGGTTGCCTACGTACTCCCGTGTATCAGGGAGATCAGGTTGATGTAGTTCGCCCCTCAAGACGAATTGCAGCAGAAGAGAAGTATAAATCCCATGTGCAGGCTATACTGCGGGGAGAAGAAACTTTGATCCCATGATGGGGACAAACTACAGGTGTAGAAAAAGTTTTATCCCGTCTTCAGGACAAACTACAGGCGTAGAAAAGTTTAATCCCATCTTCAGGATAAACTGCATGTGTGAAAGGTTCAATCCCATCTTCAGGATAACCGAATTTTTGTGAAAAGTTTGAAATGAGGTGAAACCATACTGCTGGTTTGAAGTGTATGTTTCCCTGAGGGGCATAAGAGTATGTAGAAAGGGTTAGAAATCGAAATGATTGGTGATTTGATGATCCAAAAACCAGGATGTTTGCTTGATGGTAACTTCAGACATAATATCGTTTCACGGTGTCTTAGTTGATAAGTTGTGGAAATTCATCGCCATCCATTTCCTGTAGTCTGAGAGCGCCTCCTGTCAATACCTCATTGACAACAAACGGCCGTTGCTGATATAACTGACCATGGAATTTTCCCTTGGATTGATCTTGGTTATCAATGATCATCTTCAAAACAAATTCATGTTGTTTGAACTGCCGTAGCCAGACTTTCCTGTTGTAGGATCATGCGATCCTTTGATGATATAACTAACCATAGAAGATATTCGTGGTTCACTTTTCGTCTATTAGAGACAATTGGTGATACCTGTCTTGTACCCATTGGTCTTCATCCAGTTGAGCGTCCATCAACACTCTGAGGGATTCCATTTCCACCTCTATGGGGAGCACTGCTTCCATCCCATAGGGTAATGAGTAGGGGGTTGCCCAGTGGAAGTACGCATTGAAGTTCTGTAGGCTAATAAAGTCAGAGGCACGAGATCAGGCCATCCTTTATGATTGGCAGACATTTTCTGCATGATCTTTTTAATATTTTTATTAGCTACTTCAAGAACACTATTCATCTTTGGACGGTAGATGACGGAGTTAAGGTGTCTGATGTGTAATTTACTGCATAACTCCTCCATCATTTTGTTGTTGAGGTTCTTAGCATTGTCTGACACAATGACCTCTGGTTGTCCATATCAACAAATGATATTGTGTCTAATGAAAGCAATGATGACGTCTTTGGTAACCCTGGGGAAGGAGGCTGCTTCTACCCATTTGGTGAAGTAGTCGATCATGGTGAATATGAATCGATGTCCATTACTAGCTTTGGGCTCGATGGGTTCGATCACATCCATTCCCCACACTGAGAAGGGCCATGGAGAACTCATATTGTGGAGTTCCCTTGGAGGGGCGTGGATAGCATTCTCATGAATCTGGCATTGATAGCACCTCTTGACGTGATCGTCACAGTCAACTTTGAGGGTAAGCCAATAATGCCCTATTCTGAGGATTTTCTTAACAATTAGGGGTCTGCTAATATGTGGGCCACATACTCCACCATGGATCTCATCCACGAGCCTCTGAGCTTGGTCTTTGTCCAGACATTTAAGGAGACATAGTCCTGCATCTCTTTTATAGAGTGTATCTCCGCTCAGGTAGAATTTCATAGCAAGTCGATGGTTCTGCCTCTTTTCAATCAGGCTTGCCTCAGCGGGTGTAGATCAATCTCGCAGATACTCCTTGATATGCTTATACCAAGGGTTTCGGATGGGAGGTAGCTCATCTGATACTTCTCCAACATAGTTCCCATAAGATGGGGCCTTTTGCAAGGCAAATGTGATATTTAGCATGTTTTCCTTGTCAGGTATGTGAATCAAGGAGGCCAACATTGCTAGTGCATCTGCAAAATCATTCCTATTACGAGGAATGTGTAAAAAAGGAGATTTCTTCGAACTCCAAAGCCATCTGTAAAACTTGCCGATGGTAAGGCAGCAAATATAATTCTTTGGTTTGATAGATTCTTGTGGATTATGCAAGTTTTAGCCCCATGATACAGCCTTCATACTCAGCTGTGTTGTTGGTGCTGACAAACTACAATTTGACGGCGATGGGATACTGCTCCCCCATAGCTAATACTAAAACTGATCCAACTCCAGAGCCTTCTGTGTTAACAGCTCCATCAAAATACATTTTCCATGTGTGGCATGCATCGTACTGATGGTGTTGCTGAACTGTCATTACCCCTTCATCGGGAAAATATGTTTCTAAGCATTTGTAATCCCCTGCAGGTGCGGCAACCAGTTGATCCTCAATTCTATGACCTTTGATAAACTTTGAGACCCCAAATTTTATGAAATAAAAGTATTCAATTTTTCTATTTTGGTGAATAGTTAAATTGATAAAAGTTTAAAGTTAAGGGTGACATTTGAAAATTTTTCAAAGTAAAAGTAAAATTTCATAAAATAATCTATGGTAAAATACGCGTGGTCATATAAATCGAGCACCAGATTGATTATTAATGCTTACGTGAGAAGTCACTCAAGTCACTAAGTTGATTCAATTATTGTCGATATTTTATATATTATTAAATCAATAATTGAGATAACAAAGTTATTAATATTATTATTTGCAATATTAACGATGTCTAGAAGTTCTCGCCAAGGAGAGGTTTTGGTCACCTAATTGCGCTACCAATAGGGAGAAATCCTTATTGAAAGCCCCTCTTTCCGGAAAACGACCTCGTCGATTAATAATGTGAATTATAATAATGATGATGAAGTTTTGTTTTATTAGTATTATTAATGTAATAAAATGTAAAGCTTTTTATATAAAATGTAATACTTTTATAAAGTTATTCGCTTTATTAGACTATAAATAGAATATATTATATTCTATTATGCATAGTATTTTGCATAGTAAAATCTTTTTATATAAAATGTAATACTTTTATAAAGTTATTTGTTTTATTAGACAATAATTAGAATATATTATATTTTATTATGCATAGTGTTTGCATAAGGCTCGATATAGTGTTTGCAAGTAAAATCTTTTTATATAAAAATGTAATACTTTTATAAAGTTATTCGCTTTTATTAGATTATAAATAGAATATATTATATTTTATTTAAAAGATTTTGTTTTATTAGAATATTTTATAGTAAACCAATCTGGACCGTCTGTTTAAAAGTAAATCAATCTGGACCGTTCAGGAATTAGTTACTATTCAGTCCATTCTCCTATAAATAGAAGCTCATTCCTTCATTATTTCTTACTTAATTCACTCAAACTCTAGAGAGAGAAAACTATAGAGAGAAAGAAGAAAAGTATTCTCGCTACTTCACTACTCCTATATCCAGCTTTGTTCTAAGGTAAGGGATATTATTTGTTGTACTCAGTAAGGGGTATTATTTCTTTCAGATTCATGAAGAGAACTTTTGTTATTCCATTCTTTATTATTCTCGTTGGAATAACCTCAGATACGCGACTACCCTATACATGGTGAAATTCTTCTATTATTCCATTCCTTATTATTATGTTGAATAACTCATTATCTATGCATAAGTAATCGTATACATGGTGAAATTCTTCTATTATTCCATTCTTTATTATTCTGTCGGAATATCCTGTCTATGCATTTACGCATGACCTGGTTCCATTATTTATTATTCTCGTTGAATATCCTGCTTGCGCAATTAATTACGCTCGACCTCGTTCCGCTTTTTTATTATTCTGCTGAGAATAACCTGTCTGTATGCGATCTATCGCATGCATGGTGAATTCTTCAGTTATTCCATTCTTTATTATTCTGTTGGAATAACCTGTCTATGTGGATTACCACATGCATGGTGAATGATCCTTTGTATTCATTCCTTATTAAATTGTGGAAATGATCTGTTTACGTGGATTATGATGAAAGTCATAATAAAAGCATTGGACTGATGAAAATCATGGGTATATGTAGTATTAGTAAGTGTTATGATAAGTTATGTTGGTTATTATGTGAAAACATGAAAGTTTCTTAGAAATCACAAAGGGTTGAAAATCAGATTTTGGTGAAAATGGAATATGAAATTCAATTGACCATATCTCCTATTATATTTCAAATTTTTGAGTGTGGTCAAGTTCTAGAGTTAGATCTATGAGTTTTCTAACTTATCCAAGTGGAATCACTAGAAAAGGTGTTGTAGATTTTCGTGTGGACTGATTTTAGCAAAGGAGTCAAAAACTGCAAAACACCAAAAAGGCTACTGCCCAAAAGTTTAAAAGGGTTGTTTCGGCCACTTAATTTGTGAGAAAATTCTCGCCTTTTTGGGACATGAAAATATATGGTATAAAGTACCTCCTGTCCAAAAATGAGCTCATTCCGACTTAAAATGAGCAAGTTATGACTATTTCAATATTTAGGTTTTTCCGACGAAAAATGCTATAACCGGAGTTCTATAACTCCGATGACCATGAAATTTAAACTGAAGATCACGTTAACATGTGTAAGATCCTGCCAAGATTTGGGAATTTCTGGAGTTAAACTTGAGGTAGCTAATTTCTTAAGGAATTAATTAGAAATTGATTTATGAAAAATAGTAAATGAATTTTAAAAATTCCGAGAAAAATATATGTTCAATATGGGACTATATTCTGCTAAATCCCAGAAAAAAAATATTTTTGGGACTGATTTGGTATTTTTCATGAAAATGCACTAGTTATGAGTATATGAGTTAAATATGTTATGTGAAGTTGAAAATTGGTAAATAGATTTTATGGCTTGGGAATCCTATATAGGGTATATGCAGATTTTTGATAAGGGATTTGATCATTGGTGATGAAATCTTATGAGTATGGCATTTTTGAATGATTAAATGCATTATTTGGTAAAGTGTAAACAATTAAAATAAATTGTTTATAAGTTTAAGAAATAATTAAAATATTGTTATAATATTAATGATATTAGATTATGAGATTATTAAGTGATTGATAACATTGGGATATTCTTGAACCCTGGATAATTTATATTATAAATGTTTAATATTTATCCTTTATCTCATTTGATTGATTCTTTATATCGTTGTCATGATCCTCATGCTTATATTGTGTTGAAAGTCATCTGTGACTTACGTGCATAGATGGACTTGGTATGATTATGACCAGGGATTATTCAGTATAATCATGACCGTAATGTTACAAATGATGTGGTAAAAGTCATCTTTGGCCCGTAGTGCATAGATGGACTTGGTATGATTATGACCAGTGATTATTCTAGATAATCATGACCGTAATTGAAAACACGAATATCCTCGGCCCAGAGTGCATGGATAATTCGTGGTCGTGATACTATTAAGTCGAGTCTCAAAGATTATTTGTTTTATAGCTTGTATATCTTTGCCTCAGAGTGCAAAGATGGATCGTTGGTTATTGGTTTTTATAAATGTATATCTTTGGCCTCAGAGTGCAAAAGATGAACTGCTGGTTATTGGTTATATAAATGTATATCTTCGTCAGAAGTGTAAAGATGAATTTATTAGTATGATTATGAGCAGTGAATTGTGATTTGGTATAACCATGATTTTTGATGTTTCGTGAAGATAGGTGATGAAAATTATCTTCGCCCCGGTGCGAAAAGGAATTCGTAATCACAATTATGATTATGAGTTATTCATATGATTGTGGATGTGAATTGTTGATTGATGTTATAGGGATAAAACATTATTGGTGGACTTTTAACATAGAGAAGATAATAGACCTGATGGTCTATTTGACTCTTTTAATGGATTGCTCGTTCCGCTGCAACTATGGTTGAAAAGTTTTATCATCTACCATATGTTCTAAATCTCTGATTTATTATTGACGAAAGCTATTGATAATTTAATTATCTTTAGTTATGATATTCTTTACTAGGCTAGTTGTGCTCACCCTTTTGCTTCACAATTCCTTTCAGGTAATAAGAGTGTTGCCGAGTCGAAAGTGCTGGATAATAGGAATAGAATCTATGGTCTATAGTCATTGAGGTTCTCCCTAAATAGTATGGAAATAATTTTATCGAGAACTTTAGATAAGTGTGTCGATTGTATACGCCATTTGATATTTAATTTTGGTGAACCGAATAGGTGAGGTGAACCCAACTTTGAAGGGGTGTTTTGCCACTATCATACAAGATGTCTAATGACATACAACCTCGTGTTATCATAAGATGTGGTTGTGCACATCCACTTGCCGAGTATATCTACGAGCACTACCTATATGATCTTGGAGTTTATTTGAAATATAATTTTCACTGGAGATAAAGGAGATAGTTATATGTCAAGAGAAGACTCACCATTGGAAGGAAAGATGATAGTAATCTTCTCGCTTTTCTTTGGGGTCTATTGGGTCAACCAAGGATAATTCTCTCGGACATATGATATCTATCATAACTTAGATTCATGGCCTCCCATGTACCTGGTTTCTTGAGCACTTCCCAAAGATTTTAATTTCTAAAATAGCTTTTTGACTGTACTTTTATGTAAAGTACCATTGTAAGGTTGTGGTCGAGGCACCATGAGAGTTACATACATTTGTATTAAAACTCAGCGTTAACTACTGCTATTTGATTGTAAGGAAGTCTTTCTGACACTCGTCATTCCATTTCATGGAGGAGTTCTTCCTTAACAATTTGAAGATGGGCTCACAGGTTGTTGTGAGTTGAGAAATAAACTTGATAATGAAGTTCATTCTTCCCAGAAATCCCCGTATTTCCTTCTCTCTCTGAGGAATGGGCATTTCCTTGATGGCCTGGATTTTGGTGGGATCCAGCTCAATCCCTTTCTGGCTGACTAAAAAACCTAGCAACTTTCCTGATTTGACACTAAAGGCACACTTGGCTGGATTCAACTTCAAGTTGTACTTATGCAACCTGTTGAATAACTTTCTGAGATGGTCTAAGTGGTCTTCCACCCTTCGGGACTTGACAATTATGTCATCCACATAGATCTCTATCTCTTTATGCATTAAATCATGTAAAAGAGCCATCATAGCTCGCTGGTAGGTTGCCCCGACATTGATGAGGCCGAATGACAACTGTCTGTAGCAGAATATTCCCCAAGGCGTGATGAAAGCAGTTTTCTCATGGTATTCCTCAGCGACCATAATTTGATGGTACCCCGCAAAATAATCAGCAAAGGAGTACATGGCGTATTGTGCAGTATTGTCAATAAGAATGTGGATAAAAGGTACGAGAAAAATATCTTTAAGGCAAGCTTTGTTCAGATCCCGGTAAACCACACAAACTCGCACCTTTCCTCCTAGTTTAGGTACGAGAACAATGTTGGATATCCACTCCGGATATGTAGACACCATTATAATTCCAGCTTGAAATTGTTTCACAATTTCCTCTTTAACCTTTAAACTCCACTCAGGTTTCAATCGCCTGAGTTTCTACCTGACTGACTTAAATCCCTCTTTAATGGGAAGGCGATGAAAAACAATTTCAGGGGACAAACCCACCATGTCTTCGTGAAACCATGCAAACACATCCTGTAATTGGGTTAGTAGCGCAACCATGTCATTCCATTGGTTTGGGGTGAGGTCTGAACCAATCTGGATTAGCTTAGGGCTTTCTATGGTTCCAAGATTGAAAGAAATGGCTTGGTCAAGGTTGGGTTTAGGTTTGTCTGTGACCCATTCCTTAATCTCCTGAGGTGTCTCAATGTCCTCTTGTATTTCCATCAAGTATGAGTCCAACTTTGCATCAAAGTTACAGTCCTCGTGGAGAAAAGGCACCTCATCAGCAAGTATAGGCACATCTAAATTCAGTGTCCTGAAATAAAATATGCTTTCACTTAATATATGAAACTATTTAATCATACACAAGCGTTAGCATGTACTAATAAAATAACTGCTAATACTGTATAGAAAAGTAAGCAATTAAAATAATCTACAGGGCATAGGGATTTTCTGCCCGGTTTACCCTCGTCGACTAATGCATGGTGTGTTGCTCCAATTGTCGAGGGTAAAGTCCTGATGGACTGCAGTGATGGAGGGGCTGTCATCGTCCTCCTTCTCACGAATGATGACCATAACATATGGGCAATCATCGTCTGGGTATATCTGTTTGTATGTTTGTCATGGACAATGATGTGTATGCCTGACATCATTAGGGCGATGTCATGTTTATGTTTCCACTCCCTTTCTTCCACTTCGAGATCAGGAATCAGGACCTCTTTTGCTTTGAATGGTACTGGTTTGGGAAACAGCACAACCATAACATGGGATGGCACCTTTTATCAGGGACTATATCCGCTCATGAGGTGCAGATGGAGAAAATCGTCGTGTGACGAAAGCTTGAGGAACCTACTTATGCTTATGAGGATTCCTCGTGGATCGAATCGCGGCGAATAGCCTAGTCCGCCGTCCCGTTTGATCGACACTTAAATAGGGTGCTTAATACCCTTGTTATCTTTACCAAGCCCTTGTCCAAGCTGATGACTCAATGACATCATTTCTTGAGTGGTCGACATAACCTCGGGAAAAATCTTGGGTACGGGAAGTGGCGCTCCAATAGGATGGTATTGCGTGTTACTCACATCCAAAGTATGAAAACTGGACGTCTCAACTTCTGAATTAAAGCTGATGATTGGTAGATCTCCTTGTTCAGGACATTCCGGCTCAGCGTTGACAGTGACTAGGTTATTGTTGACAATGTTTTGAGTTGTTGATGTAGTGTAGAAGAAACGGCTCCAGCCATGTGGATCCACGATCTCCCTAATAGCAGGTTGTATCCTGAATCTATCTTGAGGATGTGGAAGGATACATTGAATGTATTTGGACCAATCTCAATTGGCAGCTCAATCTCTCCGACAGAATTTCATCGGGATCCATCAAAAGCTTTGATAATCATATGGCAGCTTCGGATCCTTTTGAGATTGACATATACCTATACGATAAAACGACAATGTGTAATGGCTTTCAATGACTGGTCCCTTCGGGACGTATGTCATCATCAGTGAAGGATATCACATTGTTATTGAAAATGTGATCAACCAGATGTTGAAATTTTTCCGCATCCACTCATTTTGGCAAGTAGGCTTCTTCAAAAACATTTAATAAAATCTTCCTGTAATATTCGGAAGAGTAAACAAAGTCTAGTATTGAGATATGATGTGGATCTTCTCTTAAGCTTAGAACCACCTTGGCTTCATTATGGCCCATGGTGCGGAGGAATTTTTCAATCTTCTCCATGGGAATCTTCCCCTTTGCTTTTATAGCGGGCTTCATCACCCTTTGAGAAAGATACAGTGGATTTTCCTTCGACACTATAGCAACAGTATGAGACGTGGATCCTTCAGCTTTTTCATAATTCCATGGTACTTTGTGTAAGCTAACAACAAGATACTGAGGTCTGAAAGGTAAAGAAATTTTGCTCTAGTGCAGCCACTTTCGAAGGATTGTCAACTCCTTTAAGTTGAATTGCTTGTATGGGAAATGCTTTGACATTATCATCAGCCACAGTGGATATGACTGCTACCAATCCTTTCCATTTGGTAGGACATGTATTCCCACTCTCAAGTAGCACAGTGTCATCGTCTGCCAATTGCAGGACACCACTATCAATTAGATTCTGAATAAGGTGGCGAAGTGCACATCATTCTTATGTGCTGTGACCGCGAGAATGTGAATGATAATGACAAACTCCGTCGGAGTTGAACCATCTTGAACGGGGATTGATTGGAGGTAGAAGGGAGGTAATTCTTCCTTCGTTGATTAGCATCTGAAATATCTCCTCAATAGGTTGGCCCAGGTATGTAAATTTCCTTTGATTGGCAAAATCTCGACGGGCTTTAGCATTTGCTCTCTTTGCAACCTTATCCTCCATAGCTTTGTTTTCTGACGGTGATAGTGGAGCATTCATAACAAAAGGAAGGAGATAGGCATGATCCTGATTGATTAACTGACGTGTGACTTGATGCTGATGGGTCACTAGTTCTACCAATTATTCAATTTGCTTGCAAAGAGCTTTCATCTTTTGTTCCATAGAAAATTAGAACTTTGCGTAATCCCATCTGTCAACACCGTCTTTGATGGTCTGGGATGATTCACCGTTAAAACTGGAACTCTGTCCAGCGCTCCAACTAATCATGTTGACCTCTTCTTCTTTGTGTTAAGGAAGAAGGTTGTCTTGCACATGAGGTTGATCTGGTTTGGTGACCATGATCTCACCATTATCTATCAAATCTTGGATCTTGTGTTTCAAGGCCCAACAATCTTGATTATCATGTCCAGGTGCTCCGGCATGATAAACACACTTCCGAGTAGCATTGAAACCCCTCCCATTAGGGTTGGTTGGTGGAAGAAGAGGCGTATTTTTCTTCTGAGTAGTTAGAAGAGCAAGAATATTCTCGAGCGAGTCCCCTACGGGTGTGAACATTCGAGGGCGCTTTGCATCTCTACCTTTAGGCAATGGAGGGTTTGAAAACTATGTTTGGAAAGGGGAGTAGTCTCTCCTCTATATAGGCATATTCTGACTGCCTTTTTGACCTTGTAGTATCAAGAAACATCTTTCTCTTTCTTTTTATGGACCCTCCGGGGGTTGTTTCAATAAGATCCAGACTGGATGTGCTCAGCAACTGCTTTAAGAGCGGCTAGGTCTTGAATCTTTCCCAACTTCAACCCCATCTCCGCCATCTCTCCGTGCTTGATCATTTCAGAGAATGGTTTGCCAATACCAGTAAGACTCTTTCATAGAAAGGAGCTTCCTGTATGTCTATGAAAGTCATGACCATTTCTACATCTGTCATGGAAGGAATAACTTGAGCAGCAAGACATTTCTACATTTGTCATAGAAAGGCGCTTCCTGTATGTCTATGAAAGTCATGGAAGGAATAACTTGAGCATACTCTCTGAAAGACTCGTTGGACTGTTTCTTGACCTTGTAACTGCACCGGCCAGAGCCATCTCGAGATTGAAAATCAGATTGAGTAAGGAAGACGTGAGCTATCTCTTCCCAGCTATGGATCTTTGAGTTGTCTAATTTGTTATACCATGAACGGGCTTCTCTGGTCAGACTCTTCTTGAACAACTGCATTCTGAGCTTCTCATTTTCCGCATAAGATTCAAGTTCTCTGATGAACACCTTCAAATGTGTATAGGGATCCCCTAACCCATCATATTTTTCAAAGCCATGGGTTTTGAATTTCTCTGGATAATGACACCAGGGAATATGCAAAGGTCAGCATATGAAAAACTTTCATGTGTTCCAATCCCTTTGAGAGCACGGATATTTTCCTCCATTTGAAGGACCTTCTTTCTGATATCACCGGTGTATGGATCTCATTTGAGATGGGTGCTTTCAGGGTCTTTGTTGGTCGTATCCAACTGAGGTTCTTGATTTATTTTATCCAAACCTTGTGTCCTTCACTATGTAGAGGTTTCTGTATGTATAGGTATCTTCGTACCCTAAGTAGATTGATGCAATTCTTTTAGCAGAACAGCAAAATCTATAATTTGTTTACTAAATCCGTCAAATTCTTCTCGAGAAACGACATTTGACTAGTCAGAAGAAGACATGATTGGCTATAGGCTCGTGGCCTTTTTGGATTTTTAGCGGGTAACAGGCCCAATTGTTTCCCTACAAAAGACTTAGGGATAATGTAAATCTATTATAATGTGCCCATTTTAGGAATATTGTCCTGCAAAAATGGGTGTTATTTGATAACATTACATGTATGCACAAATATTCTTCATATTTTCCATTACATAAAGATGGACATGGAATAAAATTACAAGTAAATGCTTTTACAAGTAATTGAAAATGGAAAGCATGAAGAGACTTTCCTTCGCGCTTGGTTTATCAGAGGTTGACCTATCTTAGGGTTACTCTCGCGGATTTTTGGCATGAAGGTCCCCAGATCATCGCAATCTACTTGACGGGATGTCAATCCGGTCGTTCCACTGGAGCGAATCTGGGTGATGCCTTTCCCGAGCCTCGTTAGAATTAGTCTCCCTACGAGTCCAGTAATCAAACACCAACACGATAGCCTCCTGGTGGAGGAAACGCACTGTTGTGACGCCCCCAAAATAGGTCCAATCCACCCAACCTATTCTGAGTCGCCAAATACATGGTACAGAAACAACTACAACTTCATTATTACAATTGTCGTGCAAAATACGACAGCACTTATGCTGTGAGTTTAAATACAAATATTGTCTTCTAGACAATATCCAAACTCAAATAAAGTTCTCATTATAATTATTGATACACTATTTTACAAAATAGTGAGGACTACTAAAACAACTATCTTGAACCATCACTCCACACCCCGACTAGTTTCCGCTATATTCTCGCCTCCTGAGAAGAAAAATGGAACAAAAAGGAAAAGGGTGAGCTCAACTAGCCGAGTAAAGAATGTTATGACTAAGATAATGTACAACAAATTATCGTTAGTTCTCAACACGGAAAAAATCTGATAATATAATAGACAACAAGTTTTAGATCAATATTCACAGCGGAAATAATAATTCATTAGAAGAGTTAAGTAGAGAATGAAATCTACTATCATCTATGAATTTAAAAGTCCATCATCGATATTTTATCCCTGTAACATCAATCAATATACATCTTGAATCAAATAGTCATCTTTGCAATACAGGCCAAAGATATTAATCAGTCGGTCATGTTCATCTCAACACCTATTCATCTTTTCACTACGGGCAAAGATATTCATCAGAAAATCATTCATCTTTGCACTACAGGCCAAAGATATTCAGTTATATCATCATTTAGGACTAAGGATGATGAAAAATATTTTAAAGAAAATGAATCCAGTGAGATAATAGAATAAATATTAAGGATTCGTATTTTAGACAATCCAATTTCAAAAATACTCCATAATAAACTATTGTGGAGCAGAATTCCAAAATGAAGATCACAACAAAGATCCAATCAAAGATAGGAACCATAATACACAATCTTGGACACAGAAAAGAAAATTTAATTTTTCTGTGAATAGTGTCGTATTCGTGAATAGTACCGTATACGTGAATAGTAACTCCGACACTAAAAGGTAGAAATTCCACAAGAAAAATAATCATGCTTCATGAATAGTACTCTTGAATAGTAACTTATGAATAGTAACTCATGAATAGTAACCCCAACATGAAAAGATAAGAATTTCACAAGAAAAATCTTACCAATATTCCGATATAATGATATTAAAAGAAATAATATCATTTTAAAAAAAATAACATCCCTTACCTCAAAAGAATAGTACTTCTGGCTGGAATATCAGATATAACGCTAAAGGAAACTTGCACCGTATAGCAACACTCAATATATCTAAATACTCACAAAAATACGCTCGATAATATAGAGAGAAGATTTCAGTTTCTGGTGTGATTTTCAATTCTAACCTAAGCACCCTATTTTATAGAAAAATGCTTAGAACACCAAAGCAGAAAATTGAATATAATAATAATAATTCTTAAATTTTTTCCTATGCCCACTTTGAATTCAAATTCTAGCACATTTACCACACAAGTGGGGCCCACCAACTCATCAAAAATGAAAAACATGTTTTAAACAATTTTTTGTAACAAAATCAATTCAGACCCAATATTCTAGAACTTCAATAATTCATAATAAATAGCCCTTTTGTCAAAAAAAATTCGAATCTTATGTCCATTCCATATGAAATTTAATTCTCTACAACTTTGCAAAAGAAAGTTTTTCCAAATTCCAAACAGAAATTGACCGAAATCCATATACAGACGATTTTACAAGCTATAATCAAATTTCAGTCAAAAATTGTGTCCACCAACAAGTTTAACATGTGTTTAGCATTTATAGTAACAAAAATACTATTTCTCCTTATTTATTCATATATCACACATTCATTGTAAAAATATCACCATTATTATATTATTAAAATATAATAATATATTTTAATGAATTATTTTATCAGAAAAGATAAAATATCAATTTTCAACAATTGTCACATTAAAATTTTTCTCCATCTATATCCATATAAAATGAATATTTTCTTTATCATATAAATCAATAATTAATTATTCACAAATAATATTACAGAATCACAATATTGGCAACTGGTAGCCCTCAGAAAGAGGGGGCTTTCAATAAGATTTTCTCCTCATCTTGGCGCACAATTAGGTGACCAAACCTTTCCTTAGGCAGAACTTTCTAGACATTGCCAATAATGCTATCTAATAATATTATTCAAATAATACGAATTATTGATCTGATAATAAAAAATAGTGTAGTGACAATTATTGAAATAACAATAATATAAAATATCAACGTAGCAATTTTAAATCAATAAAATAAAATATTGAACAGTAATTATTGTAACAATTATTGAGTAGTGCCTTCTTACGTAAAAATCAATAATTGGTGCAATACCGTGTGCTATTGTATTTTAACCACTGGGAATTCTAACAGTATTAACGGTAACAACTACACCGTTATTTATAAAAAACTTATACTTGTCGTTTTTTTCATCCAATCGCTTTCCATTATGAGGCCCATAAAAGGCTGCGTCGTCGTACGAATATTCCACAACCAAACGAATATTCCCCGACAACAATGAATATTTTATAACCACTTGCTTATTTGAAATATTTGCACATTTTACCCATAACTAACCACATTAATCAAATACACCTCTTAATATTTCAAAATAATAATTAGAGAAATTAAATCTTTATTTATAAAAAGTTGGGGTCTTACAACTGTGACAACCCGAGAATTTAGAAAAAAATTTAAATTCTTAAATGATGGATTTAAGGTCAAATAATAGACCTAGACAGAAAATAAGTGTATGCGTTTGAAATTTTAGGGAAGGAAATTTTAGGATTTCAAAATTCTGTGAAGGATTTTGGTGAATTATTCAGAATTAAGTGAATATGTGTTTATGTTCTGTGAGTAAGGTCATTTATGTGTTCAGAATGTGGTTAAGGGTCAAGGGTTGACCATATAAATTTTATCAGTGTCAAACCCTAATATTATATTCGAACTTCAACGTTCTGTTACAAAACCCTAACGTCTGATAATAAACCCTAAAAACCGATTCTGAAACCCTAATTTTAGTTTTGGGAATTTAAACCCTAATTCAGAATATAAAAACCTAATTTGGGAATTCAAAGGTTAAATTTAATGATTTAAGTATTTATGATTATAAATATAATTAAGGATAACCCTAATTGACTATTTAGAAAACCCTAATTCTTGGCTTATAAACCCTAATTCTCATTTTGGGGAAAACCCTAAAAAAATTTATTTAAAAATTTTAATTAGGAAATATTAATCCTAATTACCAAACTTGAATTATGATTGGAAAAGTTTAATATAACTAGAGAATTCTAATTTTCAATTTAGAAATATTAATTTTCTATTTTGAAAACCGAAATTCGAAAATTCTAGAAATTAAATTTCAAAATTTTAAGGGTTAACCCTAAACCCTAAGGGTTAGGGCAAAAGACTTGCATGCCATTAAAATTAGAAGGAAAAAGACTAAAATGCCCTTTTCTTAAACTTAAGCAAAAGATTTTGTAAATCTTGTGAGTCATCACCTTAATGTTTATCCCATGTGCTCTATATCTATTTTATAATAGATATGTGTACCACCTAGCAACTAGGTACATTGAATCATGCCATTTATATAGATTAAGAGAGAGAAAAAGACTCACTTTCTTTCTCATATGAATCAAGACTTTCTCTCACTAAGATTTTGAAAATGGAGAGAGAAAGGGAGTGTTAAGTCCAGCTAATATCACTACTTAGCAAGACAAGATCAGATCATCAAAGATCAGAATAAAAAATGGAGCATCAAAGTGGTATAAACCCAAATCTTAGAAATTTTATGATTTACTGTTAAATGTTGTTAATGATTGGTTAGATGTGTGTTATAGGGTGTCATTTGATGATCTGGGTTGCTAAAACTTGAATCCATATCATGTAGATGTACAAAAATCAAGTTTTTAGAAACTGTTCTTGAAATTCATAAGTGGTCTAACAAGCAAATGTCAAGGCCTCTAGATCTATGTGTATTAGAGTTTTTGTGTGTTTTATGTTATGGATCTGTTCTATGCCATAGAGGTTTTGATGTGGAACTGGAAACAATGTTAGATTATGTATAGATCGTAAGTTAGGAGTAGTCAAACTGCGTTGATCAAGCATGAAAACGGGTTTCTGGGCAACCCAAAAACCCATCAGTTGTCTGACAACCATTTTTCAGGCCATGGATCTTGCTTACGTTAAGTGATTTGGTTATGTTGTTGGTTTGTTGTTGTAGCTTGACGTGAAGACCATGTGTTAAAGGCTTTAGATCACCCATATCCTTTATAGATTCGTAGATAATCTTGGTCAAACTAGGTTGATCGATATGCCCGGATGAAGATTCTGGAAAACCCAGAATCTTCAAGAACAAGTTCCTAACAGGTAGTTTTACTAGATCAAATCTTCATTTATTATTGTTGTTAGATAGATCTGATGACATGTTATTATACCCTGACATCAAGACTGTATGATTGAACCATTACATCCTACAAACAAAGCCTGGAACTCAATGATCAATAGCCGAGAACGTAGACCCTCGAACTGTTCTTCATTTTTGGGTAACCTAGAAATGAAGAACATCTTCTGGCATGATTATTAAGAGCTAATAACTCTCTGATTTGTTGTAGCTTGGCCATGAAATCGATTGATAATGGTAGTATTACACTTACACTACAACATCAACGTATTAACACACCTAGAAACATGATAATCAAATATCTAGAACCGGTCAAACATGGTACCCTGCATACTTACAGGATGTTCTGGATTTTCATAAAGAACACTCAAGAACACCTATAGCGACGGTTCTGTTGCTATAGGGCCCTTTAGCGACAGTTTGTTTTCCAAAATTATTATTTTAATAAATAATTAGTATTAAATGGATTTTATTTATTAAAAATATATAATAAATTATGAAAAATTATTTTAAAGCCTGAAAATTAGTTTTTAATTATATAGAGTATATTTCATAAATATTTAATATTTTTGGAATATAAATGGTATTTAATTTATTTAATTATGATATTAAATGTATTATTTAAAATGATTTTAAATAATTTAAAAATCATGAAAAATTATATTATGGTATAAGAAAATATTTTAAGTTATTTTTAATAACTTTTGATATTTTGTGATGAAATTCATTAATAAATTAATATTAATGGTAATTAGTTTATTTAATAAATATATTAAATAAATTATGGAAAAAAAAATTAATGATTTAGAAATCATATAAAAATTATTTAAGTGTTAGAAAAAATATTTTAATTTATAAAATATAACTTTTGATATTTTTCATAAAAATATTAATATTTTAATATTAATAACAATTATTGGATAATGGATTTAAGTGTTTAAAAATCATATAAATATGATTTTAATGTATTAAAATACTTTGTAATATTATAATTATATTATAATATTATGTAATAATTTTCATTAATATTTAATAATAAATAAATATTAATGATAAAGGAATATTGTGGTATTTATATAATATAAATTGGATATAAGTGATTGAAAAATTATGATAAATAGTAATAATTATCTTAAAATTATTACAAACCTATGAATAATGTTTTGAGTGATAATAAAATTATCTAAGATATTGTTAAGTATTTAGGTAGAGTTTAATTGAACTTAAACTCGATATTTGTCTTACTAGACCATCGGGATGATAGAATTGTGTCGGTTTCAACTGAGACTGCAATAGTTTGACTTGATACCGAGTCTTATGTGTTGTATAGACTGATAGGGTTATGTGTTATGTATTTAGGTTATTTTATGTATATATATATATAATAGTATTATATTGTGATGATATTATTCTAATATTGGAGATCTATATTACTAATATTAGGTTTTTGGATAAAGCGATATAAATTGCGTAGCAGTAATCAACGGTTCATGCAAGTTTTTCTTAACTCTACTAAGATTTGTTTCATTCGGATATGCTTATGGTTAATCATTGCTAATTGCCATGTAGAATTGTACTCTGTACGTATTGCATGTGTAAGTCAGGTATGAAAGGCTGATCACCTTCATTACCGTTCGGTCCAGATAAATTTGTTCATGTTTAATACTTGTTCAATCAAAAATTTATTCGTGCTAGTTCTCAATTATATTGATGAATTATAGCCAGCTTTTTATTCACTCTTTCAATCATGATATTTTCTTATATAAATTTAAATATGCTGGGCAACTTTCATGCTCACACTTGCTATATCATGACAAACACTGCAGATAAGGCGAACACATTCGGATACAGGAAAAGAATAAAGCTAAGTTCAGCTTGGGATAAAATGTGAAGCTAGTTTGTAATAGCATAGTTGGATAATAATGATATATGTTTGATAGTTTATGAATTGTGTATAAGTTAAGGTTACTCGAGTTTGGGGAATAGTTTGTAAAGTGAACCGAATTTAGATGCAGTAGACTGAATCTGTGATCACATGATTCCTAGGCTCACATGATGTCGCAGTTTATATGAAAAGCAGTAAGCAATTATATATATAAAAACTATAAATATATATATACAGAGAGACATGCTCAACCACCACGAAGCACCTCCACGGGGGATCGAAAATATAAATATATAAAAGCGGTAAATATATATATATATGGACATGATCAACCACCATGAAGCACCTCTATGGGGGATCAGAAATGTAAATAAAGCAGTAAAAGCGATCAATCGCCACGAAGTAAACTCTAAAGCGGGACTAAATGTAAATAAAGCAAGAAAGGCGTCAAAGTAAACTCCGAGCTGTGATATATATATATATATATATATATATATATATATATATATATATATATATATATATATATAAGCAAGTAAACTCTACGGATGTAAAATTCAGGCTCATCAGGCAAAGTCTGACAATAGTTTATATATATATATATATATATATATATAAGCAAGTAAACGCTCCAGACATAAGTCTAGGCTCAATCGAGGCATAACTTGATAATTTTAGTCCATATATAAAATATATACATATATAAGTATATATATACAGACATAAATGAAAACCATGGACCGAAGTCCGGGCATACGCACACAACACGACTCTCAATGTGTAGAATAATGTGTGCAAAGATGAAGAGAAAGGCTTTATAGAATTTGAGAAGGCTTATAGTGGGTTGCCAAAGTAGGCTTCTATGACTCTAGATGGATAAACACTCAGCTCCCATCGGTAAAAATGTAGCTATATGTGAGCTAACAGGTGTTTAAAATGAGGAAACACTCAATATAGGGTGTGTATAAAACAAATTGGACAAGGCTTCCTCGCCTTTTCCTCTTTTAAAATAGACACCCCAAGCCCTCTATTTATAGGGGGAGCCGCAGGTGTACCTGCAGCTGCCCGGGGTGCCCCGACCTTTGCGGATCCTGCCGTCTTAAAGTACGTGCACTCGTGCACTGTGATGTCCGTTCGAACTTGCAGAACTTCAATCCGAGCATCCGAATGAGGTATACAAGACCATCTTCGGACTGCTTTTGTCGAGAGTTACACAATTACATGGGATTAGAGGTTGTACGAAGTCAGGAAGAGGGGACCATGCCCATGGTCTTCAAGCTTCAAATTCTATCCGGTGTGCTGCCACGCATAATAGTCACTCGAGATTGGAACTCCTTGGCTCTTGTGGGATATTGTTGTATTGAAATATATGTATGAAGTATTGAGACGACGCGTTGGGATTGAGGTGGCAAGATGACAGTTTGTCTCCTCACCGGGGTTATCTCTGGTTTGGGTTGATAGCAGACGTTGCTCAGGGTTACATTTGAGATTGGACTGCTGCAAGTATTTAAATTCCGCAAGGTCATGTGTAAGTATGCCTGTCTTCCCGGTGTTAGCTCCGGGTCTTTGGTATGAGTGCCTCGACAGGAGGTCTGAGATTGAATTTGATCGCATGCATTTGAAACAAGCATTTCTTTAGTTATCGCCGAAACTGCAACAACATTCCTTGGGGTTATCGCCAAGGATGAAACTCGGGATTATCTCCGAGGTTGGAATTGATACTCGTGGTTTCTGTTCCAGGGTTAAGATTGAACTTTCGGTAGTATCCAAAATGGATGTGACCTGCCTTCCAGGGTTATGTCCGAAAGACGAATCTGCCCTCCTACAATGTTAGTAACTGGTGTGCAGAAATTTTTTAGTGTCTAAAGTGTTGATTGGATCTTTAATATAAAACACCTCTTCCTTCACTTCTATAGTGCTTCAACACTTCTGTTTTCTTCGACTACTTTCAGATATTGATGGCTTGACTCTTTGTTCTTGCACCTTCTGAATAGCAAGACACTTCAGATTTGTGGCGTGTCCAGCTCGCTTTCTCCTTGTGATCTCCTATTCACTTATCATCAATGTACTGACCTAATGCTTAATCACTTTAGTATTGTTCTTCAGAGGCTGACCAGTGTCTTTGTGTACACTCCATCAGTTCCTTATTTGTTTAGCAAACACAACGATCCTGGTTGCTTTTAAGATCGTTGTCTTCTATTTACTTGGCAGCTACTGCACTTTCTGGCTTTCCTTAGTCAGTTACTGAAGTCTTCTTCAGATCAACTTGTGGAAGACTTCATCTCGAATGGCTTCACAACTTAATCTGGATGTTGGTTGAGTTGGTGCTTAGATCTTTTATTAGCGTATATGCCATTCATTGAGCGCTCTCTGGTTTCCTTCAGGTGGGATGTATCTTTGCAGTTCTAACTAGAGGCTTCATCCTTTGGATATTCTGGGAGTGCTCATTTGTTGAGAATCGTGTTGACTCTATGATTCTGCCTTGGCGTTGTGAGCACATCTGTTGAAGTCTCAGTTCTACACTCTGCGATTCTGCTTCAGCTGTGCAGACACTACAACTCCTAGATCAGATCTTGACACTCTATGATTTCTGTCGTTGTGCTTGTTGTCTTCATCTAATCTTTCTCGACTACAATCTCTACCTCTGATACGATTTGTAGACTCTACGACTCTGAGTTTAGTCTACAATTCTTGACTTGGCTTCGACATCAATAGACTCTACGACTCCGAGTATAGTCTATGATTCTTGACTTGGCTTCGGCAGATGCTCGGTCGACTTGTAGCCAGGCTGTCTCTACGATTCTGCACATGGCTTCCTCAGCAGACTATGACTCTAAGGAAGTTCTTCTTAACACACTATAATCCTTCCTCGTCTCTCCTGGAAGTCTACGAACTCTGAGATCTACTGTCTTGCAGACTATAATTCTGCCTCAACTGCTCTCGAGTTTTCCTTGACTTTCCTGGCAGACTACGATTTTTGGTGCAGTGCTCGACGATCATATAAGCCTATCTATTACATCATAAGATCAACCTAAAAAGCTTGATCTTTCTATATTTATAGTCCTTGTACATCATTTCTTTTTAAGGACTTCACAAAGCTATTTTGCTTATGTAGGATCAACCTAACACATTTGATCAATTTATTCTTAGTCCTTGTACATGTGTTTCTATTCTTTATCAAAGGACTTTATAACTTTTCTCAATTTTAGCATACTTGCATATTCATTCATATATATTTCATAATCAAATCAAATAGGAATATCATTCGCATGCTTATTTCTGACACATTTAAATACTATCAACTCTCTAACTTAATTATTAAATTAAATTAGGATATTATCTCATAATAATTAATTTCCTTCACTCATTAATTATTTATTTAACAAATAATTAATCAAATCAAATCAAATTACATAAATATTTATTCAACAATAAACACATCAATTAAATATTTAGATAATTCAATAAGTATTTAAAATTACAATTTAAAATTCCGGATAGTTACACTACTCATGATCTGGAACTGGTCGCAGTAGTTTTTGTCTTAAAGATATGGAGACATTATCTTTACGAAGAGAAATGTGAGATATACACGGACCATAAGAGTCTAAAATATATGTTCACACAGAATGAGTTGATATGAGACAAAGGAGATGGCTGGAGTTGATAAAGGATTACGAATGTGAAATCCTGTATCACGCTGGAAAAGCCAATGTAGTTACCAATGCCTTAAGTGGAAAGGGTCGGGAGAAGCTGTCTATGTTAACGGCTTAAACTGAGTTAATAATAGAGATGGATATGATGGAGATAGAGGTGAAGTTATCGAGTGAGTCGGGACAGAGACTATTTACGATGGAGATTCAATCAGTGTTCAGATAAATAATTAGTATCTTTACACCAACTTATTTCATTAATCCAACATAGATTCATATTCATTTGACTAATTCATAGCACTTGACACACCATAACACATACTGCTTTAAACATCTGTTATCCCCTTGTGACTCAAAAGTCGGGATTCAATGCCACCACTTATACAAAAGTTAAGAATATTACATTATACCCACATAACTATCATATACGCATCATATAATCATACATATTCAAGTAATACTAATACTACGTACTTATTTCTTACGCCTTCACTAAGGATCAATTGCTTAGTATTCTATATATTCCCATTATCCTCAATAATCCATTCACACCTAACTATACCAAGTTCGTCAAACTTATAACACATTATGAGTTTAAGAACTCACCACAAACATATGAGTTTAAGAACTCGAGCTTGACCTTATATTCTTTAACTACACTCTACCTATCAGTTATACTATCGTTCCTGGGTCTGGTACTACATTTTTCCAGTATAATCACCACATTAGGGTTGCTTTCAATGTGAGCCTCTATTTCAGCTATCAGCTTTGATATTGGCTCGATTATGGAGGTCGACTCCTTCTTTACGATCTGAGGGTATCCTAATCCTTTTCTAGATGTCATCTATACACACAAATTATCCTGATTAGCATATAATATATATACATAACAAATAATAATTTCATATAAGTTATCTTTTTTTTTTGTTTGAGGATGATTTTATTCGATTCATCTCCTTTTAAACTCTATGTGAGTTATTTGTACTTTCAACGTTTTCCTCTGCTCTAAGGTTATAGCCTAAGGTCTACCCCCACCTAAGGTTTCTAACCCGAAAGCTCTGATACCAACCTGTGATGCACCCAAATTAAAGTACTTGAAACCCGAATTCAGTGCTTCACTATACCATTTCTTTGAGCGGGATAATAATAATATTGTCATAAAAATTAAACTTAATTTACATATCAGAGTTATCTAAATCCCAGGTACGCGACCTTAAAACATGTCATTGCATGATAGATAATAAATACCATCATCTTATTTAAGTCTAGCTATTACATAAGATAACACAACTTATTCTGACAGCTTTCCTTTCCCTTTGTTCTTGGCAGAGTCCTCTAGTTGATCATACTTAACTAAAAACATTTAAATTACGTAAGAATGAGCATTTGTGTGCCAAACAAGTAACAGAAAACAATAAACATTAGCTGAAAAGGATTAAATGTTTTCTTTGAGTGATACTTCTACAACGAAGCAATAGTTGTGAAGTAAACTGAACCAATATTAACTACATATCAATTCTATTTCAAATTTTTGAAACTACGTACTGACTATAAATAGAGAGCAGTAGACAGACTATGAACATTGTTTTCAATTTTCGAAAAGGTTAAACAAAGCAAGATCTGTAAACCGTCATAACTTACGGGCACGGGGGGAGATCAGCCCATTATACCTTGTATTGATCAATAGTACATACCAGAATGATATTCTCGTTCATCATAACCGCCTTGGGCGCACAAAAGTTTCCCAGATTCGGGACATTCATATTTAGTCATGAATCCGAACCAAAATAATTTTGTTGGATATTTATAGGGTTCTATCATGTTCGACGATATTTTAAATCTATGTCTAGCCAAGTCAAATAGCTTAGACGACTTTTAATTAAGGTATACATACTGGAAATCAACAAGTATGTATCAACTTGTACAATCATTATCCAAGTGAGGACACTTGTATAATCATACTTAGAATTTAACGAACAGAATATATATATCTGAATCTTATAGTAATACGATACTGATAAACAATGAACGAATAAAGTTTGGGAACTTGTGTGAATATAAATGATTGGATACATAATCAGTAACAATAGAGTTTACTAATCTGGCATAATGATAATATAATTCTGAAACTTTCTTACTCAAGTCCATTGCATAAAGGAAATGCAAAGGTTAGGATACTTGCACAATGTAAAAGATAATTCAGATACTTGCACGATACTATGATTAATAACAATAAAGGTTAAAAACCCATATAACCATAATATAACTCAATAACTTACTTACGTAAGTTTATTGCATAGATAGATACAAAGAGTAAAGATACTTGCCTTAAACGTAGTTTATCCACGTAAATAAATCAACACTTTCGAATTCTATTTATAGAGTATTATAAGTACAAAATGCTCATTAGCTAACACATTCGTTAATCAAGTTCGACATGATTCAAGTACGCACATATGATACAAAATCAGCTTATATGTTTATCATGAAATCAATTATCCAGTTATTTCATAAGCAAATTATGAATGCTCATGGCTAAGTCCTTTCACCCATGGACTTTCATTATCTAAGAAAACACTATCTTATTACTTAGTCCTCACATATACACATGTATCAGTAAGTTTTAATCCATTTCTAGCAGTATAGACATCATACAAGTTATCTCACAAAAGTCGATTGTAGAAAACTCAGATTCGGTGATCAAGCCTTGTTATGGCTAAGCTTAGGGCCAACGCAGCATTGTCCCTTCTAGCTAAGCCAAGACTCACTTCACTTGTTGCCTTATGGTTTCTGTTCGGCATGAGCACAACATTCATACATAATATATTTTTTCATGTTAAAGGTCTTTTCATGTTCCTCAAGACAATCTAGGTTCCTTCCTAAAAAAATAATTCTAAAATAAACATTTCAACAATTTAAGGTCATAAAATCACACAGTCTAACATGATTGCCTCCTAAACATACAAGGTAGTTATAAAACTTATATTAGGCATGCTTGTGAGTATTGATATTGCATACATGCAATTTATTCTAGTGATTATTTTGAAAACATGCTTTATTTAGTTTTAATCTTGATCTCACAACTCTTAACTTTGTCGGTATATATGTATGATACATTAGCATGTCTAAAAGTACCATCAAACATGCTCATAAAATTCAGATTCTAACTTCCAAAGTAGTATGTTAACATTCTCGTATTTTCCTTAGTAACCTTACTAGTAGGTTCTACAGGCTCAATATATATGGATCATGTATAGGGATATTATAGACATAACATGACATCTTAACCCTTTAGAATCTAGTTATTCATGTGATACAACTATGTTTTGAAAATATGTTCAAGTTTGCTTTTGAAACTATTTTAAACTTGAACAATGCAATTTAACACATACAAGACAACTTTAAGGCTTTAATCATATGTAGTCAAGTCATGTTATCATGCTTGCAAGGTCAGAATATAAAGCATGTAGTAGTCATGCATGTTAGCTAATTATACTAAGTTAAAAATTTCTTTAGTACAAATCCTAAGTAAAGTGGTCATGAGCAAAGAACTATGAATCATATAAACTCAAGTTAACAGTTTATTCATGCCTTTCTAAATCATACCAGCATACTTGCAAAGTCAGTATATGAACATATCATACATACATATCAAGTTCCTTTCTAAAGTCCTAAATCCATTTTAAACTCTACACCTTCGTTAATCATGTATGCTAATCTAAATATGCTCACATTAGGTTAATATACTAATATATACATGTTACACAAGCTTGTATGCTAGCTTAAGTCATAATAATATACTAACACTTAGCAGATTGTGTAACATAAAGCAAAAAGCGAAATGTAGTTAGGCAGTAGGCTGCTACTGTGCCTCGGTGTTATTATAAGCAGGGCTGTGCTGTGCCTCGATGTTCATTGTTATTACTTATAAGCAATGCGCCATAACTGGTTCAAGCCATGAAGAGTGTTCTTCGGCAGAACTTTAGCCCAAACACAAAAATTATACACAATTTTGAGTCTAACCAGTCATGTATCAGTGACAACATGCTTATATGATTATATAACAACTAATGAAACATTACCCAACCTCATCATCATCTAATTCCAGATAATTAAAAATTTGAAATTCAAGAACTCAAGAATTCATTTTAGCAGATAATGAAAATGGAAAACAAGGAATGAGGCTTATACCTTTACAAATGTGAAGTGAACTTGCTCCAAATGAACTCCTAATTACTTAGAATACTAGTATGCTCTCAATCTCACACTTAGCAAATCTCAGCAATAGAAATTGGAGAAGGAGAGTCCATATTTATAGAGAAATAAAAACACAGACAATGCATATATTCATCAAATTAAACCAATGAGAAAGTTAGATTACATGATGGTTAATAAGGATTGGTAATTGGTAGTTGGAACCCATCACCACCACCACTCCCCCATAATCATCAGCTAAGAAGAGCTTGGAAGAAAGAAAAGGAAATAGGCCTTAGCCTCCATGTGATTCACGTGGCTGAGAAAATGAGAAAATGGGACACTAGTTTTGGGATAAGCAAATTAACTCAGCACTCTTGCAACATTAGACCATATACTTATACACAACTCTTATTCTTATGCTATATTGTATACACATATCAACCATACATTATAACTTAGTGCCATAATATGATTTACATATTTAATATTTCAAGGTAGTAAATGTAATATGGAAATGTAACATATATATAGTACATGTATAATATTTTTATCACACCAGTATACTTTATTAAACATAATAGCTTACAATATGTTCATGGTATATTATTTTAATATATACCTATATAAATTTTGTCACACACACTTTCATGATGTATTCATACCATATAGTTTAATAAGACCTAATATAAGGTTGTTATGTATAGTCTCATAAATGTCACACTACATTGTATAATATAGTTGTATTTTATATTTTTTTAATTATTGCCTACATGCACATAACAGTCAATATAATTTTATTATATTAATAGCTTACTTGATTCATGCCAAATAAATTAATCACTTTCTTAATTAATTAACACAAATATTAATTAATCCATTCCTCATTGATTAATGTTATTATGGATCTCCTTAACATTAATTATCTAAATAATTCTTATTATATTTATAGACATCTCGCTAATAATATTAATTACATATTATTAATTAATTACCATCATTAATTACTCAATATCCTACCACAACCATTAAAAATTAATATTAACTAATGGTTCACTTAATAATTCTTTCATTGATAAATATCAACATAACATACTTTTATCCTAGGGTTTATTAATACCTCACATATTACATTAGTGTTCTATTTTATTTCTGAAGTAAAAAATAAATTTTCTCCATCGATCATTTGCAATTACGCTTGATTTTGTATCTTCTTGAGAGGCGATCTGTAACAGACTCGACAGTGCCAAGACTGGTTTAGTTTCAAGCCAGTGTCAACCTCCATCGTCATACTCATTTTTCACGACATGAATTAACGTCCACATGAGTGATATTGCAAATCTAAGAGTGTATTCATTACTTATCATCATAATCCTAATAATCGTATCATATATACAATAATCATATATTCACGAAAAATAAATAATAACTATTTTTATTACAAAATTATTTTATTATAAGAATATAATCTATAATGATTAATAATTCCTAAAAATAAATTATTTATAATTATTAATGTAATAAATAAATTTTATTTATCATATATGTATATATATTTTACTTTACACATATGTCCACCTTTATATATATATATTCAAAAATTTATATCCTAAATTTGTTAATTAATTATATGGAAAATATTGGGTTATTACACTCCTCGTCCGTCTCTATCTCATCATCCTCATCAGGTAACCCCTCCTGCTCAACTACTGTGACCAACGGAGATGATTTCCGTGGCAGTAGTTGTTCCCAAATCACCTGAATATCCCGAGGCTCCTCTTCTCTAGGCATCTGGGGTCCTTCCTCCCTAGCCTGATTGGATTCTCCTACATTAGCCATCTTGACAACAATATTTTATGTTTTAATTACTAATCATTTCTACTCGACACTCAAGAGAACATAAGTTGTAATCACATAAGCACATAAGTGTTTTATTACTTCTTCCTTAAAACTCGATAAGAGTTTATCACCACTATCTTTTCAAATGTTACTTCCTAAGGCTTTTCCCCACCTAAGCTTCATAACCTAAAGCTTTGATACCAACTTGTGACACCCCCAAATCTGGGTACTTCATTTCTACCAGATTTGGTGCTCACTTGATAAAAACATTCATATCTAACTTCATAGACATAATAAAGATTAATAATAAACCTCCCAATTAAACTGTTACATCAATAAGTTCAACAAAAACTCCTAGGTTATCTAACCTATAATTACAAACATCATGTGCGAAAAAAAAATTAAATAGTTATATCATAGAATAAAGTCTAACAATATTAAAGTTCACAGGTTTACAATTCTTCAATACTTGTTTATCTTCCCTTTCCCTTTACTGGTTGTAGGTTCATCGACCTTCTCAACTTTAGCTGTAGTATTTATATAAGCAAGTGTGAGCAAACAAAGATCACTTGAAATGATAATAAATAAACATCATATCAATTGCCAAATGAATAGGCACAATAAAAATGAATAAGGTATTTCATCAATAATAATCAAGAACATAATGTGAAATATATTACTGAGGGTCAAAAGTCCACGAACTATGTCCATAGTTACAAGTATTCTTTCAACTTAAACTTTAACAGACATAAGACTATAGGAACTCCTCATACCTAGGGGGATCAGCCCTTTTTACAATGTATTGTGTACAAACATTTCAAAGCTATGCGTAAATTATCCCCTGTAACAGGGTTGTTCATCTTAGTATCTGGAATACAAGTCTGCACCAAAGTAAGTTTGGTTTGGATAAGTTCCAAGGTAATTTAGAGTTTAACTAACATCAACTAAGGATTAGTTGAATAAAATGTAGGAACAATGCGCTATGTAATAAGTCATAAATGAATCAACATGTCATAGTAAGGTTACGCTTTAGGAATGAACTAAAAGCATAAGCATTAAATAACTTAACATACCTTGCTTGAATAATATTAAGCTAAGGTTAAAATTTTATTCAGAATTGAGTATTGAGCATGCATAACAAATAGTAAATTAAATGAAAAAAACTTGTTCAATATTAGTGTATCAGAATTCAAAAACTTGCATGTTAAATAACAAGTTAAATATTAGAAAAAACAACTGGCTCAATATCAAAAGGTAAGATTTATGAGCTTGCACGATATAATTAAGTTTAAAAAACTTGCACAAAGAAAGTTTAGGGTTAGAAAAACTTGCCTTGCGTGTAAGCTAAATCGTAACAGTTTGATTCACAATATCCTAATCACATGTCATTAGGACACAATTAGTCACTACAGATACTCTGTATACAAATAAGTACATATTTCATGTATGGCCTGATTTTTAACCACATAGTCAAATTACATTAGTAACAAAACTCGTTAAGTGTTAATTATATGCTTATTCTTAGCACTATAATAACACAATAACAAAATTACATTTTTAACAGTCATAATATTGCACCATATCAACAATTACAGACTCTATATAAAAGAAAATATTTTTTTAGGCCATTCTGCTAAGCGGCACTACGGCGCCACAGTTTATACTGGGTTGGCGTCATGGCGCGGCGCTTGTAAAACCCCAACTTATTATAAATAAAATTGAATTTTCTCTATTTATTATTTTGAAATAGTAAGGGTTGATTTGATTAATGTGGCTAGTTATGGGTAAAATGCGCAAATATCTCAAATAAGCAAGTGGTTATAAAATATTCATTATTGTCGAGGAATATTCGTTTGGTCATGGAATATTCTTACTGTTGGGGAGTTCATACGACGGTGCAGCCTTGTGTGGGCCCCATAACAAAAAGCGATTGGATGAAGAAAACGACAAGTATAAGTTTTTATAAATAACGACGTAGTTGTTACCATTAACACTGTTGGAATACCCGGTGGTTAAAACACAGTATTACGTGGTATTGCATAAATTATTGATTCTTACATAAGAAGGCACTACTCAATAATTGTTACAATAATTATTGTTCAATATTTTATTTTATTGATTCAATAATTTATACGTTGATATTTTATATTATTATTGTTTCAATAATTGTCACTATATAATATTTTCAATTATCAGATCAATAATCCATATTATTTGAATAATATTATTAGATAGCATTATTGGCAATGTCTAGAAAGTTCTGTCTATGGAGAGGTTTGGTCACCTAATTACGCGCCAGTAAGGAGAAATCCTTATTGGAAAGCCCCTCTTTCCTAGGAACAGTCTAGTTGTCAGTATTGTGATTCTATAATATTATTTGTGAATAATTAATTATTGATTTATATAATAAGGAAAATATTCATTTTATGTGGATATAGATGGAGAAAATTTTTTAATGCGACAATTGTTGAAAATTGATATTTTATTTTTTTTGATAAAATAATTCATTTAAATATATTATTATATTATAATAATGGTGATATTTTACAATGAATGTGTGATATATGAATAAATGAGGAAGAGTATTTTTGTTACAAAAAAATGTTTAAAACATGTTAAACATGTTCGTGGGCCTTATTTCTTGACTGAAATTTAATTATAGCCTATAAAATTGTCCATATATGGATTTCGATTAATTTCTACTTGGAATTTGGAAAAACTTAAACTTACAAAGTTGTAGAGAATTGAATTTTCTATGGAAAGGACATAGGATTCGATTTTTTCTGATAAAAGGGCTATTTATTATGAATTATTGAAGTTCCAGAATAATTGATTTTTAGAGTTTAAAATATTTGTTTAAGAAAATGTTTTTTCCATTTGGTGGGCCCCACTTGCATGTGGTAACTGCTGAAATCAGATGTCTTTGATGTCTTTAATAATATTTAATTAAATTTTCTGCTTTGGTGTTCTAATCATTTTCCTATAATTAGAGTGTTGCTATACGGTACAAGTTCCTTTCAGCGTTATATCTGATATTCCAGCCAGAAGTACTATTATTTTGAGGTAAGCGATGTTATTTTTTTTCAATGATATTATATCTTTCAATATCATTATGCCGGAATATTGGTAAGATTTTTCTTGTGAAATTCTTGTCTTTTAATGTCGGGGTTACTATTCATGTATACGGCACTATTCATGTATAAGGCACTATTCACGAATACGACACTATTCACTGAAAAATGAAATTTTTTCTTCTTTGTTCCAGATGTCTATTTTTCTTACTATATTTGATTGTATCCATATTTTGATCATTATTCTTGAATTTTACTCCACCATAGTATATTATGGGGTGATTTTGAACATGAATAAACCAAAGTATGAATCCCTAATATTTGTTTTTTTTCCTCACCGGATTCTTTTTCTTTAAAATATTTTTCATCATCCTTAGTCCTAAATGATGATATAATTTAATATCTTTGGCATGTAGTGCAAAGATAAATGATTTTCTGATTAATACCTTTGGCTCCTAGTGCAAAGATGAACAGGTGTTGAGATGAACATGACCGACTGATGAATATATCTGGCCTGTAGTGCAAAGATGAATATTTGATTTAAGATGTATATTGATTGATGTTACAGGGATAAAATATTGATGATGGACTTTAAAATCATAGAAGATAGTAGATTTCATTATCTACTTAACTCTTCTAATGAATTATTATTTTCGCTGCGAATATTGATTTAAAACTTGTTGACTAATATATTCTATTAGATTTTTCTCTGTTGAGGACTAACGATAATTTGTTATATATTATGTTGGTTATAATATTTTTTACTGGACTAGTTGAGCTCACCCTTTTCCTTTTTGTTCCATTTTTCTTCTCAGGAAGCGAGAATATAACGGGGAGTAGTTGGGGTGTGGAGTGATGTTCCAAGGCAGTTGTTACAGTAGTCCTCACTATTTTGTAAAATAGTGTATATTAGTAATTGTAATGAGGACTTATTTGAGTGTGGATATTGTCTAGAAGACAATATTTGTATTTAAACTCATAGTTTATGTATTTTCGTATTTTGCACGACAATTGTATTAATAAAGTTGTATTTATTTCTATACCAAGTGTTTGGCGACTCAGAATGGGTGATGTATACCAATTGTGGGGGCGTCACAGTTGGTATCAGAGCTTAGGGATATGGTCTCTGGTGGAGATCGGGGAATAGAACTAGGAGGGGAGAGACGAGTAAATCCTTCGGTAGTATGTCCTACCTAAGCTTATTTCTTGGTTGGTCAGAGTATTGGGTTATTATGTTGCATATCAATTACTTTAATTAACCCTTGTTTTATGGTAGTATTTGAGAATGGCAACTGAGAATGTTAATAGTGGAGTTAATGAAACCGTGGAGACACCTTTACTCACCAATCAGGAGAACGTGCAACAAGACGACAATTTTCCTCCTATAAACAACACCACTGATCAGACGATGAACGACGGGATGTTTAGAAGCTTTTTGAAGTTCATGAAAAATCAGGTGAGGGAGACTCGTGTACAAAATACAGGTGGAAATGATAGCAACGTACGGTTTGTCACAGCCAAGCAGTTCAAAGAGTTGGGACCCCCAGAATTCTGGAGAAAGCCGGATCTGATTAAGGCGGAGACATGGGTCAAGCTAATTACCAAAATATTCGATGTCTTAGGATGAACGGAGGAACAGAAGGTTCCATTCGCCACTTTTATGTTCTGTAATGAGGCTGATTACTGGTGGGAATTTGTGAAGCGTACCCAGCAAGCCACACTCAACATGTCTTGGGAAACATTTCAGAAACTGTTCAATGACAAGTACTTTCCTAAAAGTATTCGTCATATGAAGGAGGTAGAGTTTATTATACTAGAGCAGAACAACATGACTGTATCCCAGTACGAAGCGAAGTTCGCGGAGTTATCCAGGTTTGCACCTCATTCGGTGGAGAATGAGGAACGTATGACGCGGATATTTCTGAGAGGTTTGAAACCCGACATACGTCAATATCTCATTTCTCATAAATTTTCTCTATATTCAGATGTTGTTAACAAGGCTCAATTATTAGAGCGAGATAACGAGTATGTTCAACCGAGGGACCACAACGAGGTCATCTGGTGGCGTGATCATCGAAGCAATGATAACCAATGGGAAAGAAAATCTGGACAAAAGCGGTAACCACTCTGGTGGTAATCGTGGCCATTATAATAAAAGAAATGAGTCGGGGGAGATTTTAAAAAGAGAAGGTACAACACTGACAATGTGAAGACATCAACACCAGCATTAATAGTTCAAGGTATGTTATAATTATGGAAAGGAAGGACATATCGTTTGAGATTGTACTGTAGCGAAACCAAGTCCAGCAGGGATGATGACTCAAAAGGCTGTCCTAAAAAAGTCAAAGTCAGCGGTTCCTAGAAGAGCATTTATCGTGACTGGCCAAAATGCGAGGAACCCAAACGAGGTGATCACGGGTAAGCTAATCATAAATTCTTGCGAAGTTTATACCTTACTAGATACCGGTTCTACCCATTCATTTATCTCTCCTTTTTGTGCTCAACGTTTAAAATTGACTCCGGAGAAATTATGTGACGCCCCCAAAATAGGTATACATCACCCATCATGGGTCGCCAAATACATGGTACAGAATATAAATACAAACTTAATTATACAACATGAGCTGAGAGTTTTTACACGAATATTGTCATCTAGACAATATCCGAACTCAAATAGATCCTCATTACATTTATTGGCACACTATTTTATAGAATAGTGAGGACTACTATAACACCGTCTCGGGCCATCACTCCGTTCCCCAACTAGTTCCGGCTACGTTCTCATTTCCTGAAGAGAACAATGGAAGTAAAATGGTAAGCTCAACTAGCCCAATAAGAAATATTATGACTATGATAATGCAAAATAAGTTATCATTAGCCTTCAACAATGTTAAACTGATAGAATATAATAAACAACAAGTTTAACTGCAGCGGAACAAGCAATCCATTAGAAGAGTCAAGTAGAGAATGATATCTACTATATTCTATTATTTAAAAAGTTTATTATTAACTTTATTGATGTGACTCAGCTTAATAAATAGATCATATCATCGAATCATCCCTGCACTACGGCCAAGAATATTCATTAGTATCATGTCCACAAATTATTCTTCCACTACGGGCCAAGAATTATTTGTGTAATCATCAATGGTCATGACTATACCGAATTATCCCTGGTCATAATCATACCAATCAACAGTCCATTTATGCACATAAGCCAAAGATGACTTTCATCACAATATAAGCATGAGGATGATGATAGTGGTATAAGAATTCAATTAAAAGAAAGTAAAGGATAAATTTTTAAAGATTTATAATTTAATTTATCCAGAATTCAATAATGTCCAAATTTTCAACATGATACTGCTTTGTAGAGTAAAATTCAAGAATAATATCCATGTATCAAAAATAATTTTGACAGAAAAGAAATAAATTTTTAGGTGAATAGTACCCCATAAATAGTAACCCGACATAAAAAAGTGCCCCAAATACCAGAGTGAACAATATTTGAGTGAATAGTAACACGTGAATAGTATGCCGACATGAAAAGTGCCTCGAATTCCCGAGTGAATAATATTATAGTGAATAGTAACCCATGAATAGTAACTCGTGAATAGTACTTTGGTAAAAATATTGATATTTAATAAGAAAGTTCATATCAATATTCTAATAAAATGATACTGGATGAAGTGCAAAACTCACAGATATTCTACTAATTTCAAAGATTATAGATGCAATACTTACTATAGTAAGTTTAGATTTAAGAATATGAAAAGAATTAACATACGAAAACTGTAAATGGATTTTCACCTGTCATACGGTACGTAATTCTCATAAATAGGTTATTCCGACATACTAAAGGATGAATACGAAAATTAGTATTCCTTATTAATACGAAAGAAATAATACCCCTTACCTTAGTAGAAAGCTGGATACTGCAAAAGTGAAGTAGCAGAATACTCTTCTTCTTGTTCTCTATAGTTTCTCTCTCTCTCTTGTGAATCTCAGTGAATTGGTGAGAATGAAAGAAGAATTAAGCTTCTATTTATAGGAGAATGGACTAAATAATAACTAATTCACGAACGGTCCAGATTGATTCACTATTATAACGGACGGTCCATATTGATTACTATTAAAACCACAACCGACGATCCAGATTGATTTACTTTTAAAACCACCACCGACGGTACAGATTGATTTACTTTTAAATCCAGCACCGATAGTCCAGATTGATTTACTTTTAAAATCACCACCGACGGTCCAAATTGATTTACTATTAAAACCACCATCGACGGTCCAGATTGATTTACTATTAAAACCACCATCAATGGTCCAGATTGATTTACTATTAAAACCACTGTCAATGGTCCAAATTGATTTAACTTTTTACACTTTAGTACCCCTACATATCACTTATTGTTAAGTATGGAAAAATGATAAAACATGCAGTCATGAGTAATTCCATTTAATCAATTCTAAGTTGCATTGTACAATGACAAAAACAAATATAACAAAACAAAGTGTACTACATTATTATCTGGAATTGGATCCACCATATGATGGGCCTCATTTGGTAAAGATTACAAACTAAAACTAGTTTTTGTAAGAAACAAAAAGTTTGATGGTTACTGGTTAGTATGGGAATGCAAACAATGGTATGATGAATAAATATCAGGTAATCTTGGGTTCTTCAGTAGACTGTGGACGAATTATGAAGGGTAAAAAATTTATTTACATCATTGATTATTAGGAAAACACTTAAAATTCAGATCTTAGTGTTAGTGCTCATAATTATGTATAGTAATAGTAGTAGTAATAGTAGTAGTAGATATAGATATAGATAATAATAATAACATTTGGGATCTGGGTTGTTCTATATTTACTAAGTTTACTTATTTTCTTTGTAGGGAATATTTTTCCCTTTCTTTTTATATCATTCCTTAAGTCCCGTAAGTGAAGATAGCCTACATGATGAGTAATTTTGTGTTAATATACTTTAATACTCCACCTTTCTATATGTAAGAAGCTACAGAAACCTATTCAAAGAATAGCTCTCTAACAAATGAGTAAAGAAAGACTTATAAGAGAAACTCCCCATGGGATTCAAAGACTAAGAATGAAAACCAAGAGGAGGGACTTAAGGAGAGAAACAGAGTTAAGGAGGTAATCCAAGTCTCCCACGTCCCTGTTATTCAAGTTTAGAAAAAGTGAAGGTTCTAAAAAATGGAAATTAATAAGAAAACTAAGTGTTAACAAAGCCACTACTCTGATATTTGGAAAAAAAAAAAAGAAGATGAGTCTCAGTTCCTCTTCCTGTGTTCGTTCCACTCGAACTTTTTCTCTAATTTTTTTTCATAACCGAACTAGTGTTCCCTTTAACTGTTAAGTACCATAAGGCATAAAGGCTTACAGAAACTTCTTCAATTTCAGAAAAAAAGAAAAGTAATGGGCTGAATTGGAAATATAGTTGTAACAGCTGCAGTGAAGGAGGTTTATAAGTTGATTAATTAAGCTAACGTTTCAGCAATACTCAATTTTTAAGTTATTCTGTATCAAATCTTTGTTGAGTTTTTATGTTCCAGTTATAAGTTTCTAGATTATGGTAATGTTTGGTTAAAATTTATTATTTTGATTCTGATAGTATGGAAATTGGGTCCAAATTTTGTAGTGTCTAATATTCTTTTAAATAGAGGAACAACCTGTAATGTAATCATTTCATCTGTTTATGAAAATAGAAGAAGAACCTTCTTTCTGAGTGGGGGTGCAGGAACTGGAAAGACTTTTCTCTACAATACAATTGCCAAAAAATGTCGTTCCTTATGCGATATAGTAATTACAGTAGCATCCTCTGGAATTGCTTCTGGGTTGTTACATGGGGGACGTACTACACATTCAACATTCTGCATTCCACTTAACGTATTAGAAAATTCAGTTTGTGGATTCACGAAGCAATCATCAAATTCAAAATTATTTCGGAAGGCTAGACTAATTATATGGGATGAGGTTCCAGTGCAACATCGTCATTGTGTTGAAGCAGTTAATCGAACCTTACAAGACATTCTTGATAACTCACAACCATTTGGAGGTATTACTGTTGTTCTTAGGGGAGATTTTAGGCAGATTCTTCCTGTTATACCTAGAGGTCTTCGCGAGCATATAGTTGCAGCATCACTACGACATTCTTTGCTTTGGAAAGATATACATGTATTGACTTTACAAGTTAACATGCGCTTACACGATGACCGATCTGTATTACTTGATTTATCGGCTTTTCTTAATGAGGTTTGAGTATTTGTATCTTTATTCATATTGACATCTATTTGTTGTCGAGAATATTTGATAATTTACTAATACTTCATTAATGTGTAGATTGGTTCTAACCCTCAAGAATCTATACAATTTCTAGATTCAATAAAAACAACTCAAAGTGTAGATAATCTTATCTCGACCATCTACCCAAAGCTAGAAGTGCCAAGTAAGGTCACTCATGAATTCTTAAAAGAGCGCACATTTCTATCTTAGAAATGATGATGTCAATGATATCAACCTAGCTGCGTTGGCGGTTTTTCCTGGAGAAATACATACATACTTTGCTGCTGACAAAATGGTTGAAGATGATGATGTGCATTAGACTATTATGCATCGGTACCCGAATGAGTATTTGAACACACTCAATCCCCCTGGACTACCACTGTTCAAATTAGATTTAAAAGAGGGTTGTCCAATAATGCTTTTAAGGAACAATGTACCGAAAGATGGCCTTTGTAATGGTACTAGACTGATCATAGTCAAGTGTGGTGCTTTAGTACTTAGTATTCATTTCAAGAATCAGTATGGCGACTTAGTATTCATTTTAACTGATGAGAAGCATGGCGACTTAGTATTCATTTCAAGAATTTCTTTGACTCCTTCTTCGTCTGAGTTAAGTATTAAAATGACAAGAAGACAATTCCCAGTGAGGTTAGCGTATGCAATGACAATGAATAAATCATAGGGCTAGTTTGTCAAATTTGTTGGGGTAGATTTATGTACGCCAGTATTTAGTCACGGTCAACTATATGTAGCTCTGTCAAGATGCACAAGTTCTTCCTGCTTATGCATACTTCTTCGTGAATTAACTGACAAGTCCACAACAAATATTGTCTATCCTGAAGTTTTGTTATAATTTGATATGTTTGAGGTACCATTTCTTATCTCTGTGCATTAATGAACTTCTTACTATAAAAGTCTTGATATGTTTTGAATTAATTGATAAAAGTTTTGAATTAACTGACAAGTTCACAACAAATATTATCTTTATATATGTGTTGTGATCACCTTTTTTACTTTTTATTTGGTTATTTATAAGGGTTTTACTGTTTGGTTTATGAGTGCTAATTATGATTCTTTCATTAAGAAATTTATGCGATATGTTATTTGGAATAAAAGGAATTCAATATAAGCTAAATATTTCTGCAGAAAGATATTGGAGTAGTTAGGTCTGTGCATATGTTTTGGATGGAATAGTTGAATATTTGCTAATTATTATAATGAGACTGATTCTTAAATAAGTTGTGGCGTCGTTGTAGTTGTGGCACATGCTAGCAAGACTCCTAATGGATATAGGTGAGTCTTATAGTCATGTGAAAGGGAACCCTCTAAGACTAACAAAGTTCTCTATAAAAATAGCAAGCCCCATAAATTATTGTAGGGTGTAATAAAATTTATTTTTAGTTGATCAAGCCAAAGCTTAAAAATCATGAAGTACAGGTACTCAAGTTACAATACCGTATATTACACATACAACCTCATGTTTTTGAAATTTCAATTTGTCCTTTATCAACTTATTTTACAGATGATGCTTTCGTAAAAGTTACTCATTTTCTAATATGCAGAAAATTGGTTTACATTTCCTTGCTCTTTTCTGTGTAAGAAAATCTGATAATGTATCATGAGTATGATGCCTCCACTGAGTAAGAATTCCTGCTTTGGCTAACTGAATACATGATTTAGTAATGTTTGAACATCAGATAACATATCTTACACAAAATCATTCAGATATATGTGTGTGTATGACTGAAGAACAAATTTGAGAAGCTCGATCATCGCAATTAACAAAGTAAGCTTCTCTATGTTGGCTGAGCTATAATATGCTTATTATCTATTTCTCTAGTTGTGTAGAATTCTTATTAGATATATAACTTATGTTTTAGGTTTACTTGCACATGACTCAATCAATTTGTACATATATCCTTTTCATTATATTTTGTTATCAATTTCCAAGTTGTTGATTTAATTTGTTTATATAATAACTAAACGATGCATTTCAATTTTTGTAGTCTTGGGATTATATTGTTATTGAATGGACACGTGTTCATTCAATAGCAATTCGAGGATGGAAAAAAGTTAACACGGTTATGTGTATTTTATAATTCTTAAATTGTATTCAACTAATCACATGTCAATTGTTTCTTTCTTGCGATACTACTAATATTTTGTTTTCTCTTATAAATAACATATTTTTGTTACAAACAATATTTGTTGGCCGTGGACGTTGCAGATGGATAGTCTTTCTTTTCAAAGGTTTATGTTCCGAAGACATGGTAGAGCTTGACAGATCTACAAGGAAAATGTTGTTATATACGTTTTTTTAAGAACATAGTTTATTACAAGTGGTAATATTTTTTGGTAGATAATTGAAAAATAGATTGTTGTAAAATCATTTTTTTGGGTACATTTGGATGTTTATTATGGTTGATCAGGCATTTAGAGTTATGTTTGTTTATTTGGCATGATTAATGCAATTTCTAGAATGTCCAAGTTCTCTTTTTGATAAAAGGTATGCAGGTTTGTATGGAGTAGTAAATATCTTATTTTTCGTAAACTAATTTGCTAACTTTGTTGGTTATGAGTTTGCTAAAGTAAATGTATCAGGTGTTTTCATTTGTTTTGTTTTTGGATAAATTATCCTGATTCGTAAACCAGAGCTTTGATATGTCTAGCTGTGCTGTGATTTCTTTTTTTATATCTACTTAGGTTGTTTCGTGGAGCATGTAATCATGCTTTGAAATTGAATTTGGAGCAGAACTTTTCTTAGTTATGAATTCAGATTTTAGTTGAGATGTGAGGGCATGGTTTTGTATCTACGTGTTGTTTTCATGCTTTTAGTGGTTTGTTTTGTCATAGGATAAGTTTAGAATTTAGCTAAATTTTCTCAGTGGTGGCAACAGGAGACTATATGTATATTGATGTTGTCAATTTAATGTTTTAGGTAAATAATGAGCATATAGCGAATTTTGATGGACAAGTAAATAATGAGCCTGTAGATACAATTTGTGGCAAATTTCTTGAGTTCTTTACTTTTTAGGTGGGATGTCTATCTTTATTAGAAATTTTCTTATTTACAACAAATAATTACGAAATTTTCTACTTTTTATCAAATATATACTATTTTCACATTGTTAACTCACATTTTTCATTTAGACTAATTAATCTTTAGGTATTAAATAATTACATGAGTAGTAGTAGTGCCGAAGGCACGGGTTAATCCTAGTATTCTAATAAAATGATACTGGATGAAGCGCAAAACTCACGGATATTCTACTAATTTCAAAGATTATAGAAGCAATACTTACCATAGTAAGTTTAGATTTAAGAATATGAAAAGAATTAACATACGAAAACTGTAAATGGATTTTCACCTGTCATACGTGTTGACTTATGTCACACTCTATGTTTTGATGATAACCATATTATTTCACTAATCCGGCTATATAACATTTCAGGGAAAGAAATGACATCTCAAAGAGGAAGGTTCAACCGTCCAAATGCCTTTGCAAAACAATTTGAGTCCTAGGAATATATGTAAGATCTTAGCGATTATCACATTCCAAAATAAGGCTCTAGGACATGTGCATGACAATCATACTTGCATTCTCATACGTATGCTACCGGCTAAACTCACTTGTTCATATTTGCATGACCGATGTTACTTAGCATAATATATGAAATCAAATCTTGAATAATCAATACACATGTGGTAGATCTGTAGTAAATAATCGATTGCAGTGAATACCATAAATCTATCCATTGGCATCAACTTGATTCATGGTAAGCACATCTCAAAAATCATGCTGCATAAATTGCTTCATAAATCAAGGGTCTTAATTTTAGGCAATTAATTAAGGTAACTAGTTGATTGCATAAATTACCACATGTTGCACACTCATAGCAGAAATCATGTGCCATAATCTCGTCTCACGATTTGAGAAAATTAATTGGTTAATTCTAACGGACCAATGCATGTTAAGATATATGGAAACATGCCAACAAATGTTTATGGGCATATAAGGTAATAACTTCCAGCTTTGTAATTGGGACTGTAAGTAATCTGCATCAAGTCTTTCTCCCATGCAATGGAAATCAATTAAGCCTTAAATACTGATGGCATGATAGAATCTCTGTGATTGAAATAAAGCTGAGTATATCATGATTGATATAGAACGACAATATTTGTGCAAAGTGTTTTAATCAGCATATCACAGCAGCAAACCCTTGCAACGGTAATATTCTGGAAGTGGTCTATATAAACTGATCTCTTTGACATATTTACACATGAAAAACATACATAGTAATTTATCGCATACAAGCTACGAAATTGTTTTTCACTGAGACAGACATTGATTGCATTAAGAACAGAGTTGGAGCTATGAAGAACATATAGAATATATTCTGGTAATATTTTTCTTGCATATCATTTCATTCCATACTAGAGCCTTGAGTTAGTGAGTGATATATTGCTTGATCATTAGACCTCTAGTGTGTATTTTAATTTTCCTATCTCAATCAATATTATATGTAATCCTGTTTTGGATTGGAAACTTATTACAGTCAAGTTTAAGGGACGCATAGGTGCTTAAGAGTGCATAGGTGCACAGGGAACAAAGGTGTTCGAATTGCTAGAACTTGTATTGTAATTGGAATAATTTAATAAAAGTGAGTCTCCAATACTAGTTGGTATTGGACGTGGACTAGACTACTATTCTAGAGGGTAGTAGTTGAACCACGTAAAAATCCTGGTGTTTATGTGATTACATTCTGACCATTAATATTCTACTATCTATCCAGCTGCCTGCATTCTTTATATTTAGTAAATCGATTGAATCAACATCTTGATTTTATAATCCAGCTTGCTGCATTCAAAGGAATTTTTATTAATAACAAAAATTGGACATAGTTTGTGCCTACACTTATTCAACCCCCCCTTCTATGTGTACCTATTTAAATTTCAATAGGTATCAGAGCTTGGCTCTACTTATCTTGGTCTTAAAGGTGACTTGTAGGGAAAGATTTTGACATGGCACAACTTGTACACGCTCACGACGAAGGACAATCAACAAACCGACCTCCTCTACTCTTCGGAACAGAGAATTACAATTTCTGGAAATTTCGGATGAGGATATATCTCAAGCGAGACCCATGGGAATGGTGGGTGGTAGAGAATGGACCGGTAATACCAAGGAAAGATGATGGCACTCCAAAAAATCTACTTGAGACGGACTCAACCGAAACATACATGGTGTCATATGATTCAAAAGCAATGAACACTCTTCTCAGCGGCATGGTGCAATCCAAAATAGATAAAGTTTCTTCGTGCAACACATCGAAGGAGATATGGGATACTTTAGTGGTAAGTCATGAAGGAACTTCCAAAGTAAGAGAAGTTAAGCTAAGTATGCTCATGCATGATTACGAGATGTTCAAACTGGAAAGAGATGAAATAATCAAAATGGCTCAAGCACGATTTTTGGTACTTGTAAATTCCTTAAAGTTGCTCGACAAGTCAATACCACAAAGCGAAATCAATCGTAAGCTACTTCGGGCAATGCCCAAAAGGTTTGCATCCAAAATTACAACTTTCAAGATTCTGTAAATATTTCCTCTATGGATACACTAAATCTCTTTGGTGAACTAGAAGAGTAGGAGCATCAATTGAAAAGATATGATGACGAGGAAGAAATTCCTCGAAAGAAAGTACTAGCTCTAAATGCAGGAATTGAAGAAGAACTTGAAAACTACTCGGATGATGAAATAGCCTTGATGTCGAGAAAACTTAAGGGACTACTTCAAAGAAAGAATCAAAGGAAAAATACATTTAACTCCAACAAACACAAAGGCAAGAAAATCGAAGAAACCTACTTCGAGTGCGGACGACCAGGTCACTTCAAAAAGGACTGCTTCCAACTCAAGAGCAAGGGAAAGCAAGGAAATAAGGAGTTCAAAAAGCATAAAGCATTTCTAACGTGGAGTGATGATGAAGAATCCGAAGTGGAAATAGATGCAAACGATGAACTGGCTCAAATATGCTTCATGGGACTTGAAGGTGAATCCAGTGAGGTACATCTTTCTAATGTTATATTAAAACAGGAAAATGAGAAACTAAAATTAAAAAATGTGTACTTAAAAGATCTAATAAACAGGCTAATGGGCGAAGTGGAAGCTTTGATAGATGAAAAGAAAGAATTAGAAAGAATAACACATACCAATGAGGAAAAAACATTAGCAACGAAAAGTGATTACTTAGATAATTATAATAAAATACTGTTCAACAAGGTAAAACAACTAAATGATGAAGTTGAAAAATTAAACAAGGAGATAAAAATGAGAGACGTGTGCATTGATGCATTTGGTGATGAATCGATTAATAAAACCCCTACAACTAATGAACTGCAAAAGGAAATAGAGTAATTAAAAACCTCTTTAGCTAAATTTGTTCATGGGGAAGAAAATCTAAATGTCATATTAGGAAAACAACGACCCAGTTATGATAAACAAGGCATAGGGTGTAACCCCACACATAGAAAGGAAATTGAAATGCTCAAATCTAAATCAACATTTAAATTAAATTATTGCACACCTTTTACTACTTGCAAAAATTGTGGCGTTAAAGGACATCTAGAAATAAACTGCTCAAGAAAGAAAAAGAACAATCGAAGCAAAGCTGTATGGGTAAAGAAAATTGATATGATTCCAACTAACACAAGTGGACCCAAAAAGATATGGGTACCAAAAAGATAAATTGTATTTCTCTCATACAGGTATGTCTCAAAGCCAAAGTAGCCTCTCAAAAATGGATCCTTGACGGTGGATGTTCACGTCACATGACGGGTGACAAATCAAAGTTTGTGGAATTGAATGTCAAAAAGAAATATGGAACTATCATATTTGGAAATAATCGATCATGCCAAATAATTGGGAAAGGTAAAATCGGCAATGGTAAGGTTAACATTAATAATGTTCATCTTTTTAACGGTCTAGAACTTAACCTTATCAGTGTTAGTCAATTAATGGATAATGGGGATCAAGTAAATTTTGAGAAAGATAAATGTACAATTTCACATGGTACTAACAATGCTGCTTTAGTTGCACGAAGAGAGGGGAATATATATACTCTGGATTTTGAGGAACAGGAGGAAGAATTATGTCTCGCAACCATTCAAGATGAGGCAAACCTATGGTATAGAAGGATGGGACATGTTCATATGGACCTCATCAAAAAGCTATCATCAAATAACTTAGTAAGAGGACTACCCAAAATGAATTTTGAGAAGAAAGGTATATGCGAACCTTGTCAACTTGGAAAACAAGTAAGAACATCATTCACAGCCAAAATCATGGTATCAACCACTTCACCCTTACAATTACTCCATCTCGATTTATTTGGTCTTGAAAGGCATGCTAGCCTAAATGGTAAATTCTATGCTTTTGTGATAGTTGATGATTTCTCTAGATATACATGGGTACTTTTTCTTAGAAGAAAAGATGAAGCATTTAAAGAATTTGAAAAACTGATAAAAAATTTGGAGACTAAATATAGTCTTAATCTTATAAAAATCAGGAGTGATGATGGGACTGAATTTCAAAAGGATTTTATTATATACTGTAATAAAAAAGGAATCACTCATAAATTTTCAGCACCTACAACCCCACAACAAAATGGAGTGGTAGAAAGGAAAATTTGAACATTACAATAAACGGCTAGAACTCTACTTCAAGAAAGTAAACTTCCTAAGAAATTTTGGGCCGAAGCTGTAAACACAGCATGTTATGTGCTAAATAGAGTGTTGATTCGTCCAATCATTTTGAGAACACCATATGAATTGTTAAATAATCGTCTTCCTAACATAAGCTATCTTAAAGTGTTTGGTTCTAAATGTTTTATTCTTAACACTAACGGAAATCTGGGCAAGTTTGATGCTAGATCATATGAAGGAATATTCATTGGCTACTCACAAAATAGTAGAGCATATCGTATTTATAATGTGCAAAAAATGTGTATCAAAGAATTTATACATGTCAAATCTAACGAATCTAACCATGATATTCCAAAAGAAAGAGAAGATGATGTAGGAAACTTAGAGACTGCTGCAAATCCATCCTACCAGATTAAGTAAAACAGTAAAATTATTGAACCAATCCAAAGAGGATGAATCGGAAAAGCAAAGAGACTAAGACTCTATCCAAAGAAGTCGAAAACAAAAATTAGGACCACATCCAGCAAGCTGAAATGGACGAACAACAAGACCAAAATTCAGAAACTGTTGAAGAAGCTATACATGATATTCAACTTCGAAGATCAGCAAGATACATCAAAAACCATCCTCCTAAGAACATCATTGGAAACATAAATGACACAGTTATTACAGGAAGAAAAGTATAAAATATGTGTGCTTTCTCAACATTCCTATCCCAAATCAAACCAAAGAATGCCAAAGAAGCCATCCTTGATGAAAATTGGCTTCTAGCAATGCAGGAGGAACTACAACAATTTGAAAGATGTCAAGTGTGGGAATTAGTACCTCCTCCAAAAGATGTATACATTATTGGGACAAAATGGGTATTCAAAAATAAGCTTGACGAGTACGGAACAATAACAAGAAACAAAGACAGACTAGTGGCTCAAGGGTACAATCCACAAGAAGGAATAGACTATGAAGAAACATTTGCCCCAGTAGCTCGTTTGGAATCCATTCGTATATTACTAGCATTTGCTTGTTTCAGAAAGTTCAAGCTACACCAGATGGATGTCAAAAGCGCCTTCCTCAATGGGTATATAAATGAAGAAGTCTATGTAAAACAGCCCCCTGGATTCGAGCATGACAAGCTTCCTCAACACGTATACAAGCAGAAGAAGGCAATTTATGGACTCAAACAAGCTCCAAGGGCTTGGTATGAGAGATTAAGTAAGTATCTCTTATCAAATGGGTTCATACGAGGTAAAATCGACTCTACATTATTTATTAAATGTCAAAACCAAGATAATATTATCGTACAAATATATGTTGACGATATAATATTTGGTGCTACTAACAATTTCCTTTGTGAGTGGTTTTCCAAATGCATGCACAAGGAATTTGACATGAGCTTGATGGGAGAACTCAATTACTTTCTGGGCCTTTAAATCAAACAAAATCATGAAGGCATTTTCATTCATCAAACCAAGTATACAAAAGAGCTACTCAAGAGGTTCAACTTTGACAATTCAAATTCAAAAACCACACCAATGAGTACATCGATAAAACTTATAGCAGATGAGAAAGGTATGGATGTTGAAGTAATAAAATATAGAGGTATGATTGGATCCTTACTATATCTAACTGCTTCTAGACCTGATATAATGTATAGAGTATGTCTATGTGCCCATTTTCAGGCTAATCCAAAAGAATCCCACTTACAGACTGTTAAATGAATATTTAAATATTTGAGTGGTACTACAAACTTAGGACTATTTTACCCAACATGTGATAATTTTGATCTAATGGGGTATTCAGATGCTGACTATGCAGGAGTTGCCAAATAGATAGAAAAAGCACAAGCGGGGCTTGTACATTTTTGGGACAAAGTCTTGTCTCATGGCATAGCAACAAACAAACTTCAGCTGCCCTATCCACTACTGAGGGAGAATATTTAGCAGTAGGAAGTTGCTGCTATCAAATATTGTGGATACGTCAAACATTGTGCGATTTTGATGTTATTTTTAACAATGTGCCTATATACTGTGATAATATGAGCACCATCAACATCTCTAAAAATCCAGTCCTACACTCTCGCACAAAGCACATTGAAGTCCGACACCATTTTCTTAGAGACAATGTGTCCAAAGGTTTAATAAGATTAATATTCATTCCCACTAAACATCAACTAGCAGATATATTTACAAAACCTCTAGGGGAAGAATGATTTAGTACTCTAAGGAGAGACTCGGGATGTGTCTAATACAGATATGAACCGCGTATATTAAAGATATTAGACATTGAAATTATCGGCATATCTATTTAGACCATAATTATTCCCATTAAAATCTATTCAGATTTTCCTTCCCAAAGACGGCTTCACCGCTTCCATATCTCGATAACGTGCTTTATACATAAAAACCAGAAGCCTCCTTATCCTCTCTCTCTCTCTCTGACTCTCCAATCTCTGAATATCTCACATCCCCTTCCACCATCTCAATCGACTCAACCCTTCTCTGCTACAATGAGAACTAGGCGTGGCAAACAGCTTCATGATGAATAAGAAGACGAAGTCTCACTTTCCTCTCCACCGTCTCAACCACCGGTCACTCAAAAATTGAAACGAAGGCCATCTTCTATCACGATCATCTACGGTGGATCATCCCATGCTGAATCTGAAGCCAGTCTACCTTCTCCTCCACCAATAGGGACATCGATGGGTCACAAATGATGCAAGCTCAACGACCCTTCACCTGGTTAGCCTTTGATACCGGTAATACCTCTCTCCGTCTCCTTGCATGATGTGCCTGACGATTTTTTTAGAGGCCATAATTTCGAACTCCGTTTTAAAACCTCTATCTGTCAAAAATCCTTTGTTTATGAAAAATTGATAGACATGTTTTACTACCAAAACTCTCTTCTTCATCGTCTCTTTGAGTCATGTGGTCTGTCTTCCTTAAGTACTCCTCCCTCGATAGCGTACCCAAAATTAGTTCAGCAGTTTTATACCAATCTTGAGAATAATAGCGATTACTACACCTCAATTGTTAAAGGTAAATCTTTGTTCTTCACAACTATGGATTTAGGGAGTATACTGTCAATTCCATACACCGGTGACTGCCCCTTCACTCTCAAAGGGCCTATCTCTACTCCTCTGTCTCCCATAGTACAACTTCACATTGTTATGGATAATCCAACAGTATCTTCCATCACCCTTCCTAAAACCACCGAAGTGTTTACTCTTGCAATTGTTCTTCACAAATCTACATTGGTACAATCTCCGCCTACGTCTCTTGGTGGAGGGTGATTTCACGTGACGATTTGGTCTTAGTTGCTTTAATAATAACCGGCCAATCTTTTAATTTTTAACTCATGATGCTAAAATACATAATTCACTGTGTTAAACATTCCAAAAAGTGTCTGCCCTACAGCTGCTTCCTCACCAAATTGTTTAATCACTTCCAAATCCCACTCGACGATGAAAGCTCTATCCAATTAACTGACTCCATCGATTCCAATTATCTCAAAGGGGCTTATATCACACTACTTAAAGGAAAGTTCATACGTGTGGTACCTGAGATTTCCAAACCCATAACTCTTACTTCACTACCTCCCTCCCAAGAAATTCTCACTCTCCTTCACTCCATCGCAAACAATCAAGCCCAAATCACTTCTGATGTCAAAGATATTCAACTTCGTCTCTCCGTACTTGAAAAAGGAAAACTTATCATTCGTTGTGATGATCTTAATGCTATATTTCTCAACGTGGAAGATAAGTTCATAGACCTTCAAGCTGGATTTGAGTTGCATACTCTGGCGATGGTCGAAGCCCTGCAACGAAAGATGAACCGCAATGCCTACCAATTAAGTACCTAGCTTAAGTTCATCGGCCATCAAGTTGGGACTCTTGGACGATTTACCGAGCGCCGCATGAATGACCTGAGTGAGGAGCTGCAAGCCGACCAAGTTTGCTCATTTCTTACCAATACGAGAAACTTATACACTTGAATGTCTTGCTCGTATGTGCATAAACGAGATTGTAAGACTGCATGGTATGCCAGTATCCATAGTTTCTGATCGAGACCCAAGATTTAATTCACAATTTTGGGTTAGTTTGCAAAAAGCGATGGTAACAAATTTACGATTTAGTTCGGCTTATCATCCTCAGATGGACGAACAATCAGATAGGACTATTCAAACTCTTGAAGATTTATTAAGACTCTGTGTCCTTGACCTCAAGGTAAGTTGGGACAAGCTCTTACAATTGGTGGAGTTTTCCTACAACAACAGTTATCAAACAAGTATTGGCATGGCTCCATTCGAGGTGTTGTATGGAAAAAAGTGTCATTCTCCAGTATGCTGGGATGAGCTGGGTGAAGCAACGTTGTTGGGATCGGAGTTGGTACGTATGACTATGGAAAAGATTCAAATGATCCGACAACGTATAAAAACCTCACAAGACCGACAAAAGAGTTATGCTGATCTTCATCGAAAGGACATGGAATTCGATATTGGAGATCATGTGTTGTTATGTGTTGCTCCATGGAAAGGAGTTACGAGATTTGGAAAGAGAGGAAAGCTCAAACTCGAATCATTGGTCCATTTTTAATCCTCGATTGAGTAGGGACTGTAGCCTATAGACTTGCTTTACCTCCAAGTATGTCTCGTGTTCATAACGTTTTTCATATATCCATGTTACGTAAATATGTGAAAGACCTGAACCATATTATTGAGTTAGAACCGGACGAAATAGCAGAAGATTAAATGTATGAAGAGGTTCATGTTCAAATCTTGGATAAGAAGGAACATATTCTACGCTCCAAGGTTATACCTCAAGTCAAAGTGTTATGAAGGAACCACGATGTTGAGGAAATGACCTGGGAGTTAGAATCTGAAATTAAATCAAGGTATCCTTACCTCTTCGACATACCACATACATACCCTAATTTCGAGGGCGAAATTTCATAAGAAGGGGAAATTGTAATACCCAAACTTTTATGAATAAGAATGAATTTTCTATAAATATCATTTTTGAATATTATGGAATAAATTTGATATAATGTTATAGTTGTGGGTAATATTTATAAATTTTTCAAAGTACATGAAGTTGTTATATAATATTCGATTGGTGGGGGAATATTAAATGCGACAATGACAATCATTGGTGGACCCCACAATAGAATTATTATCGGATTGAGAAAACGACAAAAATATTTTTATGAAAATAAGGGCGGAAGTTTCTGGCTTGATCTTGTTGAACTACTCGGTAGTAAAGAAATGCGAATCTGCGTGGTTGCATAGTAGCACACGGTATTGATTATTAATGCTTATGTGAGAAGTCACTCAATTTGATTCAATTATTGTTTATATTTTATATGTTATTAAATCAATAATTGAGATGACGAAGTTGTTAATATTATTATTTGCATTATTAATGATGTCTAGAAGTTATGCGAGGAGGTTTGATCACCTAATTGCGCCGCCTGATAAGGAGAAATCCTTATTGAAAGCCCCCTCTTTCCTGGGAACGACCTGATCGATTAATAGTGTGAATAATAATAATGATGATTACGTTTTGTTTTATTCGTATTTTTAACGTAATAAAACAGAAAAACTTTTTTATATAAAACAAAATACTTTTATAAAGTTATTCGTTTTATTAGGGTAATAGTAAAATCTGTTTATATAAAACAGAATACTTTTATAAAGTTATCTATTTTATTAGACAATAATTAGAATATATTATATTTTATTATGCATAGTGTTTGCATAGTGCTTGCATAGTGTTTGCATAGTAAAATCTTTTTAAAAGTTATTCATTTTATTAGATTATAAATAGAATATATTATATTTTATTTAAAGACTTTGCTTTAAATATGGATGAAATCAGATTAAAGTAAATCAATACGGATCGTTTCATCGATTGGTTACTATTCATTCCATTCTTCGATAAATAGAAGCTCATTCCTTCATTATTTCTTACGAATTCACTGAAACTCTAGAAAGAGAAATTATATAGAGAAAAACTATAGAAAGAAAGAAGAAAAGTATTCTGCTACTTCACTACTCCGATATCAAGTTTTTTTTACGGTAAGGGGTATTATTTCTTTTGTTTTCATGAAGAGAACTTCTATTATTCCATCTTTATTATTACATTGGAATAACTTTGTATCATGCTGCTACCCTATACTTGGTGAAATTCTTCCAGTATTCGATTCTTTATTATTACATTTGGAATATCCTGTTTCATGCTTTTACATGGGACTGGTTTAAAATCTTTATTATTACATTGGAATATATTGTGCATGCTTTATCTGGGACCGGTTCTCATCTTTATTATTATGTTGGAACATCCTGTTGGTGTGAATTTCACACTGACTGGTTCCGTCATTTAGTTTCTATTAGAATAACTCATACATCTGAAATCTGCATGCATGGTGATTTCATTGTATTCCATTCTTTATTATTACATTGGAATATCTTGTCGGTCTTGATATTACGCTTTGACACAGTTTTGTTATTTATTATTCTAATGGAATAACCTGTCTATGCGAAGTACCGCATGCATGGTGATTTCTTTTGTTATCTTATTCTTTATTATACTCAGTTGGTTAAAGTTTTGACTTCTACACTCCATGAAATTAGTGGAATATTCTTGATATTTGCGCTTCATCTAGTATCTTTTCATGAAAATATTCTTCTGGAAACTCTTGAATTTTACTTTACAAAGAAGTACCATGTTAACAATTTGGACGTTATTAGTTCCTGAATAAATTAATTCTTGAACTTGTTTTATTGAATTCTTATATCATTGTCATCATCCTCATGTTTATATTATTTTTGAAAGTCATCTGTGGCATGTAGTGCATAGATGGACTTGGTATGATTATGACCAGGGATTATTCAGAGTAATCATGACCGTAATGTTACAAATGATATGGTAAAAGTCCTCATTGGCTCGAAGTGCATTGATGGACAGCTGTTGGCATGATCATAACCATTGATGAATACACAAATATCCTTGGCCCGTAGTGCATGGATAATTTGTGGTCGAGACCCTAATGAATATCCTTGGCCGTAGTGCAGGGATGATGTGGATTATTTATTGTTTGAGTCTCGTGATAAAAGTGATGAAAAACCTTTTTTAATCATAAAAGATAATAGATTTTATTCTCTACTTGACTCTTTTAATGGATTGCATGTTCCGCTGCAGTTAAACTTGATGTCTATTGTATTTTATCAGTTTAACACTGTGGAGGACTAATGATAATTTATTCTGAATTATCTTAATCATAATATTTCTTACTGGGCTAGTTTTGCTCACCCTTTCTTTCATTGTTCTCTTCAGGAAATGAAAACGTAGCCGGAACTAGTCAGGGAATGGAGTGATGGTCCGAGATGGTGTCTTAGTAGTCCTCACTATTCTGTTAAATAATGTGATAATAAATGTAATGAAGACTAAATTGAGTGTAGATATTGTCTAGATGACAATATTTGTATTAAAACTCACAGCATGTATTTTGGGTCTGTGAAATCGAGATTCATTTTGGGTCCGGGAGCTTGATTATGCGGAGGGAAGGTATTAGGCACCCCCCGACATCCTTGTTACCACGGTGACCGCCACTTTTCAAAGAAACTGTTATATGGATGTGTGTATGTGTGTGTTTGGATCAATGTGAAATTATTTAGAAGTAGTGCAGTACCTCGTTTGTACCTATATACATAGGGTTTGAATTTATAGAAAAATTCAGTTTTAAACAAGATATAGCAATGACGTTTTGTAAAAGAGGTTTTTCAAACCCTGTGCTCAATAGTAAATGAGGCCTTTGATACTTCCATTTTTATTATTAAATGTTCGACTTGTTTGCTTTTATTTTCAAGATGTGAAGCATTCTCGAGAAAATAATATACAACAGTGTCGAACTCCTCATAAAACATGTGACCCATCCAAGGAAATTCGAATAACATAAAATAATGTACAAGCTGCTTATAGCTGAAAAATGTCCATCACGGGAACCGAATTTATATTCAGTAGACTGAATTTGTGATCACATGATTCCTAGGCTCACATGATACTACAATTTGTATGGAAAGCAGTAAGCAGTTATATATATAAAAGTTCTAAATATATTTATACAAACATGATCAATCACCATGAAGGAACTCCATGGGGGATCGGAAATGTAAATATATAAAAGCGGTAAATATATATATATGGACATGATCAACCACCATGAAGTAAACTCCAGGTGGGATGAAATATAAATAAAGCTGTAAAAGCTATCAACTGCCACGAAGTAAACTCCAGGCAGGAAGAAAATGTAAATAAAGCTATAAAAAGGCCACGAAGTAAAATCCAGGCCCTAACAGAAATGTAAATATATATATATATATATATATATATATATATATATATATATACATACCAATTGGAGACGGAAGCAAAAATAGAAATAAGAAATAAGAACAAACAGATATAGTGAATACAAACAACACAATTTGATTACTAAATAAAAACAAATTTATTGATAATTGAAATATTTACAAACAGAACTAAATTTGATTGATAAACTGGGGTGACTGGGTGAGGAATCAAAGTTCCTCTGAGTTGATTACTTGGGCCAGTGGGGCAACCCGGACCCCTTGAGGAAGATGATCCTCTAATGCTCATGACTGAATAGTACCTGTATTGATAAATTCCCAAGTGAGAAAATCAGGAATTGAATTGTTACTACCTTTGATGTATTCAATATCAAAATCAAAAACACTTAATATGGCTTTCCATCTAGCAAAATAATGCTTAGAGGCTAGATTTTCAACATCCTTTTCTAAGATATATTTTGCTGACTTGCAATCAATACGGACTAAAAATTTCTGATTTAATAGATCACTTTGAAATTTATTAATACATAATACTAAAGAAAGTATTTCTTTTTTAATAGTACTGTAATTTAATTGTGTACTATTCCACGCACCGGAATGAAAACGAATAATTTGTTCTGGGGAATCTAGAGTTAACTTTTGTTTAAGAATGCCTCTGAATCCAATATCTGAGGCATCAGTTTCAACAATTTTATACGCTGAGTCATTGGAAATGCCAAGACAGGGCAATGCATTGACGTAAATTTTTACTTGTTGGATGACAGAAGTATGAACGTCAGTCCAAGGTGGAGGATTATCTTGCAAACGCTGGAAAAGAGGTTTGCAAATCTTCCTAAGATTCTTGTAAAACTTGCCAATATAATTAAGTGAGCCAAGAAATCTCTGCAGTTGGGTTTTATTGGTTATCTTATCGGAAAACTTGTCAGCGAATTGAATAGCTCTTTCAATGGGCTGAACTTGTCCTCTAAAGATATTAAGACCAAGAAACCTTATTCTGACCTGAAACAGGCTGCATTTGGAAGGTGAAAGAACTAGACCATTATCTTTAACTATCTTGAAGAACGATTTCAAATGTTTAATGTGTTCTTCACTGGCCTTTGAAAAAATAAGAATATCATCGATATAAACGACAATAAAATGACTGAAAGGGTTTAATATGTCATTGAGAATATTTTGGAATTCACTGGGAGCATTTTTCAGGCCAAATGCATGGACATTCCATTCGTAGTGACCAAACGGAGTAGTGAATGCTGTTTTATACCTATCATCAGGATGAATGGCAATTTGCCAGAAACCGAACTTGAGGTCAAATTTACTGAATATTGTGGCGTTACTTAATCTATTGATAAGGTCGTCTTTGTTGGGAAGGGGATACCCAATCCATTCTAGAACCTTATTCAATGGTTTGTAATTAATGACTAGACGAGGTACACCTCTTTCTTTTTCTGCTTCATTGTTAACATAGAAGGCAGGACAAGACCAGGGTGATTTACTGGGTTTAATTAAACCTTTACTAAGGAGATCATTAATTTCCCTTTTACATAACTCTACTTGTTCAAGATTCATTTGTATTGGCCTGGCCTTAATAGGAATCAGGTGCTCTTTGAATTCCTTAGCATAAGGGAGCCTTACAAAATGTTTTTTCCGATGCCAAAAGGCATTAGGAGAATAAGAACAAAGATTGTCCTTAAAATAGATTTTTAACTCTTCAATTTTTTCCTGAACTTCTTTATTCTGTAGCTGTTCTTCAACTCATTTGTACTTAATTTCTTCTTTTAAGAAATTCAAATGAATGGATTTACAATTTAATAAATTTAATGATTTGGAAATAGATTATTCTTGAATAAATTTTAAATCTCTTTCTTTTGGTTTAATAAGAAATTTAAATGTTATTTTCTTTCCTAAATGATTACAACTTAATCCGTTATTACTGGTAGTAAAAGGGTAAAGTAAATATATAAATGGTAATCCTAAGATGATCTTATCAGTAAGATTGCGGATTAAAACAAACGATGTTTTAAAACACATATTATCTTGACAGACATGAACATTAGGTAACTTATATTTAATTTCCATTTGACTACCATTGGCTGAATTTAATTTTTCATTGTTTTCTAATAGTAAATAGTTGGGATTAACCCTTCTTGAATACAGTTTAAATTTACGCCGGTATCAACTAGGGCAAGAAGATGTAATGAAAAGGTTTTATTGACAACTAGATTAATGGAGATATACCATTTTTGGATGGTGATATCCTTAATTCTTTTAAGTGAAAGACCTTGAACAAAAAGATCAATTTATTCCTTAGTACCAAATGATTCAGGCTCATCGTGATCTTCATCACTAGAGGAGGAATCTTGGACATGAAGATCGAATTTTTTGTCTTCAAAATCTTTTCTTAAATTAAAGATTTCTAATTTTAGGTTAGAAATTTCTTTATTCAGTTTATTGACTTCTTGATTTAGTTCTGGAAGGGTAACTTCTTCTACCGGAGTTTTAAATCGCTCTAGAGTTTTATTAAGGTTAAATACTGGTTTATCCTTAGCTTTAATAATTTTATCTTTAACTCTATTATCTTTAGTCAATAAATCTTTTAACTGTTTAGTATACTGAGATTTTAACTCAGGATCAGAAATTTTACTGATTAAATCAATTAGCAGAGAGCTTTCTTCTTCATCTTTATTAATTACATTGATTTGCTTAATGCAACTTTTTTCGTTGCAATTGTTAGTACAAATAGTGACTTCATCATTGTCACTATCTGTTTCATGATTACTAAAACTGTTATTAGAAGAATAAGGAATATCAGAACCTTAATCATTACTAACGTTGTTCTCTATTCTCATTAGTTCTAATAATTGTTCAGTATCTTCACTAGAGATATTTAATTGAGATAAATTCGTTTTTATTTTGCATTCATTTTTGTAATGCCCTTTCAGCCCACAATTGTGGCAAACAATTTTACTTTTATCAAATTTTTTAGATGATTTTTTATTATATTTTTTATTTATAGGTTTATTATAATAATCTTTTTGATTTTTATCGTTTCTATGACTGCGTCTTTGTTTATGACGTTTGTTACTTTTATTAGGATCAATATGTTTATGCAGGTGCTTCCTTCTGGAGGAAGCAACTAGTGGTAAACCATATTGTTCACAGAAACTGGTATTCTAGACCTACTCCTCCGAGAACAAACAGATATAGTGCATACAAACAACACAATTTGATTACTAAATAAAAACAAATTTATTGATAATGGTTTCTTTGAACTTTTCTTCAATCCTATCTAGCTGTCTTCCTATAGTTGCTAGATATTAATTACTAAAATTTAATTGTTCAATTATTTTTTTATCATCTTGGTTACCATCTGAAATCTTAAAAGGGCTGGCAACAACAGATGTATTTTTAACTGGAATTATAACAGTTTCTAATGGGGGATGACTAGAGGAAATTTTTGTCTTATCTTCTCATATCCATTGAGTTTTAGTAATAACACTACATTTACCTTGATATTGATCATACCAATCGTAAAATGTAATGTTTATTTTTTCACTATTAATAAAACGTTTCCATCTATTAACCATTTTATCACGTTCCTTTTCAGAAGGGTAATTGGAGCGAAACTGGTGTCTTTTTTCTTTATTAGATTTAGAATTAAAATCCTTTACAAGATTATCCCAATCTAGTATGAATTCTTTTTTAATGACTCTTAGTTGATTATTAATAGGAATTTCAAAATCTTACTGAGTTTGAAATTCAGAAGAAGTAGGAGAGGAGGATTCCTCTTCAACAGGGTCAACATGTGCATAGCAAGGGTGGCTAGCTTGACCTTGATTAAGGATTCCCTTTAATTTAATATCCTTAACTAAAGGATTACTAAATACTTCAGTATCTCTTCTAGTGTGAACTGAAGGTGCCGAAGAACTAGTAAAATCTTCAGTAATAATTGGTCTTCTGGTACGCTCAAAGCTTATCTTGACCGTTCAATCAGAAAATTGCTTACCATTTTCAATATTTAACAGATTATTGACTACAGGTTGTTGTGGAATTTCATTGGGTAAAGTCCATTGACTAGGTAATGTAATATCCTTCCAGAGGATGGTTCTCGGGATTTGAATATTAGCATCACTAGTTGAACTCTGAATTATTACAGTTTGATCCTTAGGACTTTTATTAAGAGCATGAATGTTTAAATTCGTTTTCATGGTCTTATAATAAATCCTGTAAATCAAAGCTATGGGTTGCGAACCCTCAATCATATGAGTGATCTCACTAGATGTTTTAATGTTTAATGTTAAAGCTTTTAATAGATGTTGATCACTAAGGCTTAGTGTGAAATTAAGAAAGCAATTAAAATGGATAGGTCCATTATGCAGACTTGATTCCATTGCACCTATCATACTAGGATAGTAATTCAGGAATCTAGCATCTCTGAGATAGAGGTAGATGCTTGAATTAATTCCCTTATTATTCAATGGTTTAACTGCAACTTGTACTAGACCAATGTGGATAAAATTGTAACCTTTCTTCCTATGTTTTTTAATGACATCAGGAGATAAAAGACTACAATTTTCATACTCTTTGTTAATTGCGTAAACTTTTTCCACAGTTTTAACATTATAATCAGTTTTGAAATTTTCAAAAAATGTTGACTTGTAAACTTGTAAATTTTTATGCATTATTCATCCATTCATACCATCTTACCTTAGACAGACTCATACCTGTGTTCTATGAAACACAGGTATTCAACAACATGTCTTAGCCAGATATTGTTGAGTTGTTAGCTAGTGGATTCACTGGTATTCTCAGATCTTGGTGGGAAAAACATCTCACTGAAGATACTAGATTATCAATAATTCATGCTATTCAGTTAGACGATGATGGCAATCCCATTTTTGATGAAGATGTTGGTATTGGTATGCCAGATGGTGTTAATACTTTAATTTTTACCATTATTAAATATTTTGTTGGTACTCCTAGTAATATTACTGACAGAATTCACCACCAGTTAAGTAACCTCACTTGTCCCACCCTAAGTGATTTTAGGTGGTATAAAGATGTGTTTACCTCCCGAGTTATGATGCGAACTGGTATTCTAGACCTACTCCTCCGGATCTACAGTTCGAAGAAAGAAATCTAGATAAAAAGTTTTCTGTATCATCAAATAAAATCTATGAATGGAATATTGATGGATTTAGTGAACAAGAGATATTAAATAAATTAAACCACATGTCTATGGTAGAAAATAGCTATATAACTAAATTCAACAACCTGTCTCAGCCAGATATTATTGAGTTGTTAGCTAGTGGATTCATTGGTATTCTCAGATCTTGGTGGGAAAAACATCTCACTGAATATACTAGATTATCAATAATTCATGCTATTCAGTTAGACGATGACGACAATCCCATCTTTGATGAAGATGTTGGTATTGGTCCGCCAGATGGTTTTAATACTTTAATTTTTACCATTATTAAACATTTTGTTGGTACTCCCAGTAATATTACTAAGAGAATTCACGACCAGTTAAGTAACCTCACTTGTCCCACCCTAAGTGATTTTAGGTGGTATAAAGATGTGTTTACCTCCCAAGTTATGATGCTGAATCGTATTCTAGACCTACTCCTCCTGGATCTACATATTCAAGAAAGAAATCTAGATAAACAGTTTTCTGTATCATCTAATAAAATCTATGAATGGAATATTGATGGGTTTAGTGAACAAGAGATATTAAATAAATTGAACCACATGTCTATGGTAGCAAATAGCTATATAACTAAATTGAACAACCTGTCTCAGCCAGATATTGTTGAGTTGTTAGCTAGTGAATTCACTGGTATTCTAAGATCTTGGTGGGAAAAACATCTCACTGAAGATACTAGATTATCAATAATTCATGCTATTTAGTTAGACGATGACGGCAATCCCATCTTTGATGAAGATGTTGGTATTGGTCCGCCAGATGGTGTTAATACTTTAATTTTTACCATTATTAACCATTTTGTTGGTACTCCTAGTAATATTACTGAGAGAATTCACCACCAGTTAAGTAACCTCACTTGTCCCACCCTAAGTGATTTTAGGTGGTATAAAGATGTGTTTACCTCCCAAGTTATGATGCAAACTGGTATTCTAGACCTACTCCTCCGGATCTACAGTTCGAAGAAAGAAATCTAGATAAACAGTTTTCTGTATCATCTAATAAAATCTATGAATGGAATATTGATGGATTTAGTGAACAAGAGATATTAAATAAATTGAACCACATATCTATGGTAGCAAATAGCTATATAACTAAATTCAACAACTTTGTCTCACCCGAGATATTGTTGAGTTGTTAGCTAGTGGATTCATTTGGTATTCTCGGATCTTGGTGGCAAAAACATCTCACCAAGATACTAGATTATCAATAATTCATGCTATTTAGTTAGACGATGACTTTAATCCCATCTTTGATGAAGATGTTGGTATTGGTCCGCCGATGGTGTTAATACTTTAATTTTACCATTATTAAACATTTTGTTGGTACTCCGAATAATACTTGAGAGAATTCACATGACCAATTAAGTAACCTCACTTGTCCCACCCTAAGTGATTTTAGGTGGTATAAAGATGTGTTTACCTCCCGAGTTATGATGCTAACCGGTATTCTAGACCTACTCCTCCTGATCTATAGTTCAAGAAAGAAATCTAGATAAATGCTTTTCAGATCATCTAATAAAATCTATTAATGGAATATTGATGGATTTAGTGAACAAGAGATATTAAATAAATTGAACCACATGTCTATGGTAGCAAATAGCTATATAACTAAATTCAACAACTTTGTCTCACCGGATATTGTTGAGTTGTTAGCTAGTGAATTCACCGGTATTCTCGAGATCTTGGTGGGAAAAACATCTCACTAAAGATATTAGATTATCAATAATTCCTCGCTATTCGCTTAGACGATGACGTCAATCCCATCTTTGATGAAGATGTTGGTATTGGTACGCATGATGATGTTAATACTTTAATTTTTACCATTATTAAACATTTTGTTGGTACTCCCAAAGAATATTACTAAGAGAATTCACGACCGCTTAAGTAACCTCACTTGTCCCACCCTAAGTGATTTTAGGTGGTATAAAGATGTGTTTACCTCCCAAGTTATGATGCTTAATCGGTATTCTAGACCTACTCCTCCTGGATCTACAGTTCAAGAAAGAAATCTAGATAAACAGTTTTACATCATCTAATAAAATCTATGAATGGAATATTGATGGGTTTAGTGAACAAGAGATATTAAATAAATTGAACCACATGTCTATGGTAGCAAATAGCTATATAACTAAATTGAACAACCTTGTCTCAAACCGAGATATTGTTGAGTTGTTAGCTAGTGAATTCACCGGTATTCTAAGATCTTGGTGGGAAAAACATCTCACCTAAGATACTAGATTATCAATAATTCATGCTATTTAGTTAGACGATGATGACGAATCCCATCTTTGATGAAGATGTTGGTATTGGTCCGCCGATGGTGTTAATACTTTAATTTTACCATTATTAACCATTTTGTTGGTACTCTAGTAATATTATCGAGAGAATTCACCACCGCTAAGTAACCTCACTTGTCCCACCCTAAGTGATTTTAGGTGGTATAAAGATGTGTTTACCTCCCAAGTTATGATGCAAACCGGTATTCTAGACCTACTCCTCCTGGATCTACGATTGAAGAAAGAAATCTAGATAAATGATTTTCAGATCATCTAATAAAATCTATGAATGGAATATTGATGGATTTAGTGAACAAGAGATATTAAATAAATTGAACCACATATCTATGGTAGCAAATAGCTATATAACTAAATTCAACAACTTTGTCTCGGCCAGAGATATTGTTGAGTTGTTAGCTAGTGGATTCACCGGTATTCTCGGATCTTGGTGGCAAAAACATCTCACTCAAGATACTAGATTATCAATAATTCATGCTATTTAGTTAGACGATGACTTAAATCCCATCTTTGATGAAGATGTTGGTATTGGTCCGCCAGATGGTGTTAATACTTTAATTTTACCATTATTAAACATTTTGTTGGTACTCCCCATAATATTACCGAGAGAATTCATGACCAATTAAGTAACCTCACTTGTCCCACCCTAAGTGATTTTAGGTGGTATAAAGATGTGTTTACCTCCCAGTTATGATGCTAACCGGTATTCTAGACCTACTCTCCTGATCTATAGTTCAAGAAAGAAATCTAGATAAATGTTTTCAGATCATCTAATAAAATCTATTAATGGAATATTGATGGATTTAGTGAACAAGAGATATTAAATAAATTGAACCACATGTCTATGGTAGCAAATAGCTATATAACTAAATTCAACAACTTTGTCTAACCAGATATTGTTGAGTTGTTAGCTAGTGAATTCACCGGGTATTCTCGGATCTTGGTGGGAAAAACATCTCACTAAAGATATTAGATTATCAATAATTCTCGCTATTCAGTTAGACGATGACGTCAATCCCATCTTTGATGAAGATGTTGGTATTGGTACATGAGATGATGTTAATACTTTAATTTTACCATTATTAAACATTTTGTTGGTACTCCCAAAGAATATTACTAAGAGAATTCACGACCGCTTAAGTAACCTCACTTGTCCCACCCTAAGTGATTTTAGGTGGTATAAAGATGTGTTTACCTCCCAAGTTATGATGCGAACTGGTATTCTAGACCTACTCCTCCGGATCTACAGTTCGAAGAAAGAAATCTAGATAAACAGTTTTCTGTATCATCTAATAAAATCTATGAATGGAATATTGATGGGTTTAGTGAACAAGAGATATTAAATAAATTGAACCACATGTCTGTATGGTAGCAAATAGCTATATAACTAAATTGAACAACCCGTCTCACCAGGATATTGTTGAGTTGTTAGCTAGTGAATTCACCGGTATTCTAAGATCTTGGTGGGAAAAACATCTCACCAAAGATACTAGATTATCAATAATTCATGCTATTTAGTTAGACGATGATTTCAAGATCCCATCTTTGATGAAGATGTTGGTATTGGTCCATGAGATGGTGTTAATACTTTAATTTTTACCATTATTAACCATTTTGTTGGTACTCCTAGTAATATTACTGAGAGAATTCACCACCAGTTAAGTAACCTCACTTGTCCCACCCTAAGTGATTTTAGGTGGTATAAAGATGTGTTTACCTCCCAAGTTATGATGCAAACTGGTATTCTAGACCTACTCCTCCGGATCTACAGTTCGAAGAAAGAAATCTAGATAAACAGTTTTCTGTATCATCTAATAAAATCTATGAATGGAATATTGATGGATTTAGTGAACAAGAGATATTAAATAAATTGAACCACATATCTATGGTAGCAAATAGCTATATAACTAAATTCAACAACCTCGTCTCAAATTGATATATTGTTGAGTTGTTAGCTAGTGGATTCACCGTATTCTCGGGATCTTGGTGGCAAAAACATCTCACCGAAGATACTAGATTATCAATAATTCATGCTATTTAGTTAGACGATGACGGCAATCCCATCTTTGATGAAGATGTTGGTATTGGTCCGCCAGATGGTGTTAATACTTTAATTTTTACCATTATTAAACATTTTGTTGGTACTCCCAGTAATATTACTGAGAGAATTCATGACCAATTAAGTAACCTCACTTGTCCCACCCTAAGTGATTTTAGGTGGTATAAAGATGTGTTTACCTCCCGAGTTATGATGCGAACTGGTATTCTAGACCTACTCCTCCGGATCTATAGTTCGAAGAAAGAAATCTAGATAAACAGTTTTCTGTATCATCTAATAAAATCTATTAATGGAATATTGATGGATTTAGTGAACAAGAGATATTAAATAAATTGAACCACATGTCTATGGTAGCAAATAGCTATATAACTAAATTCAACAACCTGTCTCAGCCAGATATTGTTGAGTTGTTAGCTAGTGAATTCACTGGTATTCTCAGATCTTGGTGGGAAAAACATCTCACTAAAGATATTAGATTATCAATAATTCCTGCTATTCAGTTAGACGATGACGTCAATCCCATCTTTGATGAAGATGTTGGTATTGGTACGCCAGATGATGTTAATACTTTAATTTTTACCATTATTAAACATTTTGTTGGTACTCCCAAAGAATATTACTAAGAGAATTCATTACCGCTTAAGTAACCTCACTTGTCCCACCCTAAGTGATTTTAGGTGGTATAAAGATGTGTTTACCTCCCAAGTTATGATGCTTAACCGGGTATTCTAGACCTACTCTCCTGGATCTACAGTTCAAGAAAGAAATCTAGATAAATGTTTTCGATCATCTAATAAAATCTATGAATGGAATATTGATGGGTTTAGTGAACAAGAGATATTAAATAAATTGAACCACATGTCTATGGTAGCAAATAGCTATATAACTAAATTGAACAACCTGTCTCAGCCAGATATTGTTGAGTTGTTAGCTAGTGAATTCACTAGTATTCTAAGATCTTGGTGGGAAAAACATCTCACTGAAGATACTAGATTATCAATAATTCATGCTATTTAGTTAGACGATGACGGCAATCCCATCTTTGATGAAGATGTTGGTATTGGTCCGCCAGATGGTGTTAATACTTTAATTTTTACCATTATTAACCATTTTGTTGGTACTCCTAGTAATATTACTGAGAGAATTCACCACCAGTTAAGTAACCTCACTTGTCCCACCCTAAGTGATTTTAGGTGGTATAAAGATGTGTTTACCTCCCAAGTTATGATGCAAACCGGTATTCTAGACCTACTCCTCCTGGATCTACAATTCAAGAAAGAAATCTAGATAAATAGTTTTAGATCATCTAATAAAATCTATGAATGGAATATTGATGGATTTAGTGAACAAGAGATATTAAATAAATTGAACCACATATCTATGGTAGCAAATAGCTATATAACTAAATTCAACAACTTTGTCTCACCAGATATTGTTGAGTTGTTAGCTAGTGGATTCACCGGTATTCTCGGATCTTGGTGGCAAAAACATCTCACCAAGATACTAGATTATCAATAATTCATGCTATTTAGTTGAGCGATGATTTAATCCCATCTTTGATGAAGATGTTGGTATTGGTCCGCCGGATGGTGTTAATACTTTAATTTTACCATTATTAAACATTTTGTTGGTACTCCCATAATATTATTGAGAGAATTCATGACCAATTAAGTAACCTCACTTGTCCCACCCTAAGTGATTTTAGGTGGTATAAAGATGTGTTTACCTCCAGAGTTATGATGCTGAATCGGTATTCTAGACCTACTCCCTCCTGGATCTATAGTTCAAGAAAGAAATCTAGATAAATGTTTTACAGTATCATCTAATAAAATCTATTAATGGAATATTGATGGATTTAGTGAACAAGAGATATTAAATAAATTGAACCACATGTCTATGGTAGCAAATAGCTATATAACTAAATTCAACAACCTGTCTCAGCCAGATATTGTTGAGTTGTTAGCTAGTGAATTCACTGGTATTCTAAGATCTTGGTGGGAAAAACATCTCACTGAAGATACTAGATTATCAATAATTCATGCTATTTAGTTAGACGATGACGGCAATCCCATCTTTGATGAAGATGTTGGTATTGGTCCGCCAGATGGTGTTAATACTTTAATTTTTACCATTATTAACCATTTTGTTGGTACTCCTAGTAATATTACTGAGAGAATTCACCACCAGTTAAGTAACCTCACTTGTCCCACCCTAAGTGATTTTAGGTGGTATAAAGATGTGTTTACCTCCCAAGTTATGATGCAAACCGGTATTCTAGACCTACTCCTCCTGATCTACAGTCAAGAAAGAAATCTAGATAAACAGTTTCAGATCATCTAATAAAATCTATGAATGGAATATTGATGGATTTAGTGAACAAGAGATATTAAATAAATTGAACCACATATCTATGGTAGCAAATAGCTATATAACTAAATTCAACAACCTGTCTCAGCCAGATATTGTTGAGTTGTTAGCTAGTGGATTCACTGGTATTCTCAGATCTTGGTGGCAAAAACATCTCACTGAAGATACTAGATTATCAATAATTCATGCTATTTAGTTAGACGATGACGGCAATCCCATCTTTGATGAAGATGTTGGTATTGGTCCGCCAGATGGTGTTAATACTTTAATTTTTACCATTATTAAACATTTTGTTGGTACTCCCAGTAATATTACTGAGAGAATTCATGACCAATTAAGTAACCTCACTTGTCCCACCCTAAGTGATTTTAGGTGGTATAAAGATGTGTTTACCTCCCGAGTTATGATGCGAACTGGTATTCTAGACCTACTCCTCCGGATCTATAGTTCGAAGAAAGAAATCTAGATAAACAGTTTTCTGTATCATCTAATAAAATCTATTAATGGAATATTGATGGATTTAGTGAACAAGAGATATTAAATAAATTGAACCACATGTCTATGGTAGCAAATAGCTATATAACTAAATTCAACAACCTGTCTCAGCCAGATATTGTTGAGTTGTTAGCTAGTGAATTCACTGGTATTCTCAGATCTTGGTGGGAAAAACATCTCACTAAAGATATTAGATTATCAATAATTCCTGCTATTCAGTTAGACGATGACGTCAATCCCATCTTTGATGAAGATGTTGGTATTGGTACGCCAGATGATGTTAATACTTTAATTTTTACCATTATTAAACATTTTGTTGGTACTCCTAGTAATATTACTAAGAGAATTCACGACCAGTTAAGTAACCTCACTTGTCCCACCCTAAGTGATTTTAGGTGGTATAAAGATGTGTTTACCTCCCAAGTTATGATGCGAACTGGTATTCTAGACCTACTCCTCCTGGATCTGAGTTCAAGAAAGAAATCTAGATAAACAGTTTTTACAGATCATCTAATAAAATCTATGAATGGAATATTGATGGGTTTAGTGAACAAGAGATATTAAATAAATTGAACCACATGTCTATGGTAGCAAATAGCTATATAACTAAATTGAACAACCCTTGCCTCAACAGATATTGTTGAGTTGTTAGCTAGTGAATTCAACGGTATTCTAAGATCTTGGTGGGAAAAACATCTCACCTGAAGATACTAGATTATCAATAATTCATGCTATTTAGTTAGACGATGACGGCAATCCCATCTTTGATGAAGATGTTGGTATTGGTCCATGAGGATGGTGTTAATACTTTAATTTTTACCATTATTAACCATTTTGTTGGTACTCTAGTAATATTACTCGAGAGAATTCACCACCGCTTAAGTAACCTCACTTGTCCCACCCTAAGTGATTTTAGGTGGTATAAAGATGTGTTTACCTCCCAAGTTATGATGCAAATCGGTATTCTAGACCTCTCCTCCGGGATCTACAGGTTCAAGAAAGAAATCTAGATAAACAGGTTCAGATCATCTAATAAAATCTATGAATGGAATATTGATGGATTCAGTGAACAAGAGATATTAAATAAATTAAACCACTTATCTATGGTAGCAAACAGCTATATAACTAAATTCAACAACCTGTCTCAGCCAGATATTGTTGAGTTGTTAGCTAGTGGATTCACCGGTATTCTCGGATCTTGGTGGCAAAAACATCTCACTTCAAGATACTAGATTATCAATAATTCATGCTATTTAGTTGAGATTTATGATGGCAATCCCATCTTTGATGAAGATGTTGGTATTGGTCCGCCAGATGGTGTTAATACTTTAATTTTACCATTATTAAACATTTTGTTGGTACTCCCAAAGAATATTATTGAGAGAATTCATGACCAATTAAGTAACCTCACTTGTCCCACCCTAAGTGATTTTAGGTGGTATAAAGATGTGTTTACCTCCCGAAAGAGTTATGATCTTATCGGTATTCTAGACCTACTCCTCCTGGATCTATAGTTCAAGAAAGAAATCTAGATAAACAGTTTTTACTCATCATCTAATAAAATCTATTAATGGAATATTGATGGATTTAGTGAACAAGAGATATTAAATAAATTGAACCACATGTCTATGGTAGCAAATAGCTATATAACTAAATTCAACAACCTGTCTCAGCCAGATATTGTTGAGTTGTTAGCTAGTGAATTCACTGGTATTCTCAGATCTTGGTGGGAAAAACATCTCACTAAAGATATTAGATTATCAATAATTCCTGCTATTCAGTTAGACGATGACGTCAATCCCATCTTTGATGAAGATGTTGGTATTGGTACGCCAGATGATGTTAATACTTTAATTTTTACCATTATTAAACATTTTGTTGGTACTCCCAGTAATATTACTAAGAGAATTCACGACCAGTTAAGTAACCTCACTTGTCCCACCCTAAGTGATTTTAGGTGGTATAAAGATGTGTTTACCTCCCAAGTTATGATGCGAACTGGTATTCTAGACCTACTCCTCCGGATCTACAGTTCGAAGAAAGAAATCTAGATAAACAGTTTTCTGTATCATCTAATAAAATCTATGAATGGAATATTGATGGGTTTAGTGAACAAGAGATATTAAATAAATTGAACCACATGTCTATGGTAGCAAATAGCTATATAACTAAATTGAACAACCTGTCTCACCAGATATTGTTGAGTTGTTAGCTAGTGAATTCACTAGTATTCTAAGATCTTGGTGGGAAAAACATCTCACTGAAGATACTAGATTATCAATAATTCATGCTATTTAGTTAGACGATGACGGCAATCCCATCTTTGATGAAGATGTTGGTATTGGTCCGCCAGATGGTGTTAATACTTTAATTTTTACCATTATTAACCATTTTGTTGGTACTCCTAGTAATATTACTGAGAGAATTCACCACCAGTTAAGTAACCTCACTTGTCCCACCCTAAGTGATTTTAGGTGGTATAAAGATGTGTTTACCTCCCAAGTTATGATGCAAACTGGTATTCTAGACCTACTCCTCCGGATCTACAGATCGAAGAAAGAAATCTAGATAAATAGTTTTCTGTATCATCTAATAAAATCTATGAATGGAATATTGATGGATTTAGTGAACAAGAGATATTAAATAAATTGAACCACATATCTATGGTAGCAAATAGCTATATAACTAAATTCAACAACTTTGTCTCATTTGAGATATTGTTGAGTTGTTAGCTAGTGGATTCACCGGTATTCTCGAGATCTTGGTGGCAAAAAACATCTCACCGAAGATACTAGATTATCAATAATTCATGCTATTTAGTTGAGCGATGGCGGCAATCCCATCTTTGATGAAGATGTTGGTATTGGTCCGCCGGATGGTGTTAATACTTTAATTTTACCATTATTAAACATTTTGTTGGTACTCCCGGTAATATTACTTGAGAAATTCATGACCAATTAAGTAACCTCACTTGTCCCACCCTAAGTGATTTTAGGTGGTATAAAGATGTGTTTACCTCCAGAGTTATGATGCGAATCGGTATTCTAGACCTACTCTCCTGGATCTATAGTTCAAGAAAGAAATCTAGATAAACAGTTTTAGATCATCTAATAAAATCTATTAATGGAATATTGATGGATTTAGTGAACAAGAGATATTAAATAAATTGAACCACATGTCTATGGTAGCAAATAGCTATATAACTAAATTCAACAACTTTGTCTCGGCACGAGATATTGTTGAGTTGTTAGCTAGTGAATTCACTTTGGTATTCTCGTGATCTTGGTGGGAAAAACATCTCACTAAAGATATTAGATTATCAATAATTCATGCTATTCAGTTAGACGATGACGTCAATCCCATCTTTGATGAAGATGTTGGTATTGGTACGCCAGATGATGTTAATACTTTAATTTTTACCATTATTAAACATTTTGTTGGTACTCCCAGTAATATTACTAAGAGAATTCACGACCGGTTAAGTAACCTCACTTGTCCCACCTAAGTGATTTTAGGTGGTATAAAGATGTGTTTACCTCCCAAGTTATGATGCTGTCGGTATTCTAGACCTACTCCTCCGGATCTACAGTTCGAAGAAAGAAATCTAGATAAACAGTTTTCTGTATCATCTAATAAAATCTATGAATGGAATATTGATGGGTTTAGTGAACAAGAGATATTAAATAAATTGAACCACATGTCTATGGTAGCAAATAGCTATATAACTAAATTGAACAACCTGTCTCAGCCAGATATTGTTGAGTTGTTAGCTAGTGAATTCACTAGTATTCTAAGATCTTGGTGGGAAAAACATCTCACTGAAGATACTAGATTATCAATAATTCATGCTATTTAGTTAGAGCGATGATGACCAATCCCCATCTTTGATGAAGATGTTGGTATTGGTCCGCCAGATGGTGTTAATACTTTAATTTTTACCATTATTAACCATTTTGTTGGTACTCCTAGTAATATTACTGAGAGAATTCACCACCAGTTAAGTAACCTCACTTGTCCCACCCTAAGTGATTTTAGGTGGTATAAAGATGTGTTTACCTCCCAAGTTATGATGCAAACTGGTATTCTAGACCTACTCCTCCGGATCTACAGTTCGAAGAAAGAAATCTAGATAAACAGTTTTCTGTATCATCTAATAAAATCTATGAATGGAATATTGATGGATTTAGTGAACAAGAGATATTAAATAAATTGAACCACATATCTATGGTAGCAAATAGCTATATAACTAAATTCAACAACCTGTCTCAGCCAGATATTGTTGAGTTGTTAGCTAGTGGATTCACTGGTATTCTCAGATCTTGGTGGCAAAAACATCTCACTGAAGATACTAGATTATCAATAATTCATGCTATTTAGTTAGACGATGACGGCAATCCCATCTTTGATGAAGATGTTGGTATTGGTCCGCCAGATGGTGTTAATACTTTAATTTTTACCATTATTAACCATTTTGTTGGTACTCCTAGTAATATTACTGAGAGAATTCACCACCAGTTAAGTAACCTCACTTGTCCCACCCTAAGTGATTTTAGGTGGTATAAGATGTGTTTACCTCCCGAGTTATGATGCGAACTGGTATTCTAGACCTACTCCTCCGGATCTACAGTTCGAAGAAAGAAATCTAGATAAATAGTTTTCTATATCATCTAATAAAATCTATGAATGGAATATTCATGGATTTAGTGAACAAGTGATATTAAATACATTAAACCACATGTCTATGGTAGCAAATAGCTATATAACTAAATTCAACAACTTGTCTCAAATTAGACATTGTTCGGGTTGTTAGCTAGTGGATTCACCGGTATTCTCGAGATCTTGGTGGGAAAAACATCTCACCAAGATACTAGATTATCAATAATTCATGCTATTCGAGTTAGGCGATGGCGAATCCCATATTTGATGAAGATGTTGGTATTGGTCCGCCAGGATGGTGTTAATACTTTAATTTTTACCATTATTAAACATTTTGTTGGTACTCCCAGTAATATTACTGAGAGAATTCATGACCAATTAAGTAACCTCACTTGTCCCACCCTAAGTGATTTTAGGTGGTATAAAGATGTGTTTACCTCCCGAGTTATGATGCGAACTGGTATTCTAGACCTACTCCTCCGGATCTAAGTTCGAAGAAAGAAATCTAGATAAACAGTTTTAGATCATCTAATAAAATCTATTAATGGAATATTGATGGATTTAGTGAACAAGAGATATTAAATAAATTGAACCACATGTCATGGTAGCAAATAGCTATATAACTAAATTCAACAACTTTGTCTCAAATGAGATATTGTTGAGTTGTTAGCTAGTGAATTCACCGTATTCTCGGATCTTGGTGGGAAAAACATCTCACTAAAGATATTAGATTATCAATAATTCTGCTATTCGGTTAGACGATGACGTCAATCCCATCTTTGATGAAGATGTTGGTATTGGTGCGCGAGATGATGTTAATACTTTAATTTTACCATTATTAAACATTTTGTTGGTACTCCCGGTAATATTACTAAGAGAATTCACGACCGCTAAGTAACCTCACTTGTCCCACCTTCCTAAGTGATTTTAAAGTGTATAAAGATGTGTTTACCTCCCAAGTTATGATGCTTAAATCGGTATTCTAGACCTACTCCTCCGGATCTCATTCAAGAAAGAAATCTAGATAAACAGTTTTTCATCATCTAATAAAATCTATGAATGGAATATTGATGGGTTTAGTGAACAAGAGATATTAAATAAATTGAACCACATGTCTATGGTAGCAAATAGCTATATAACTAAATTGAACAACTTTGTCTCAAATGATATTGTTGAGTTGTTAGCTAGTGAATTCACTAGTATTCTAAGATCTTGGTGGGAAAAACATCTCACCAAAGATACTAGATTATCAATAATTCATGCTATTTAGTTAGATTTATGACTTCAATCCCATCTTTGATGAAGATGTTGGTATTGGTCCGCCCGATGGTGTTAATACTTTAATTTTTACCATTATTAACCATTTTGTTGGTACTCCTAGTAATATTACTGAGAGAATTCACCACCAGTTAAGTAACCTCACTTGTCCCACCCTAAGTGATTTTAGGTGGTATAAAGATGTGTTTACCTCCCAAGTTATGATGCAAACTGGTATTCTAGACCTACTCCTCCTGATCTGATTCAAGAAAGAAATCTAGATAAACAGTTTTCTGTATCATCTAATAAAATCTATGAATGGAATATTGATGGATTTAGTGAACAAGAGATATTAAATAAATTGAACCACATATCTATGGTAGCAAATAGCTATATAACTAAATTCAACAACCTGTCTCAGCCAGATATTGTTGAGTTGTTAGCTAGTGGATTCACTGGTATTCTCAGATCTTGGTGGCAAAAACATCTCACTGAAGATACTAGATTATCAATAATTCTAGCTATTTAGTTAGACGATGACGGCAATCCCATCTTTGATGAAGATGTTGGTATTGGTCCGCCAGATGGTGTTAATACTTTAATTTTTACCATTATTAACCATTTTGTTGGTACTCCTAGTAATATTACTGAGAGAATTCACCACCAGTTAAGTAACCTCACTTGTCCCACCCTAAGTGATTTTAGGTGGTATAAGATGTGTTTACCTCCCGAGTTATGATGCGAACTGGTATTCTAGACCTACTCCTCCTGGATCTACAGATTCAAGAAAGAAATCTAGATAAATAGTTTTACAGATCATCTAATAAAATCTATGAATGGAATATTCATGGATTTAGTGAACAAGTGATATTAAATACATTAAACCACATGTCATGGTAGCAAATAGCTATATAACTAAATTCAACAACTTGTCTCATTAGACATTGTTGGGTTGTTAGCTAGTGGATTCAACGGGTATTCTCGGATCTTGGTGGGAAAAACATCTCACCTTGAAGATACTAGATTATCAATAATTCATGCTATTCATTTAGGCGATATGACGGCAATCCCATATTTGATGAAGATGTTGGTATTGGTCCGCCATGGTGTTAATACTTTAATTTTACCATTATTAAACATTTTGTTGGTACTCCCAGTAATATTACTGAGAGAATTCATGACCAATTAAGTAACCTCACTTGTCCCACCCTAAGTGATTTTAGGTGGTATAAAGATGTGTTTACCTCCCGAGTTATGATGCGAACTGGTATTCTAGACCTACTCCTCCTGATCTATAGTTCAAGAAAGAAATCTAGATAAATGATTTTCAGATCATCTAATAAAATCTATTAATGGAATATTGATGGATTTAGTGAACAAGAGATATTAAATAAATTGAACCACATGTCTATGGTAGCAAATAGCTATATAACTAAATTCAACAACCTGTCTCAGCCAGATATTGTTGAGTTGTTAGCTAGTGAATTCACTGGTATTCTCAGATCTTGGTGGGAAAAACATCTCACTAAAGATATTAGATTATCAATAATTCCTGCTATTCAGTTAGACGATGACGTCAATCCCATCTTTGATGAAGATGTTGGTATTGGTACGCCAGATGATGTTAATACTTTAATTTTTACCATTATTAAACATTTTGTTGGTACTCCCGATAATATTACTAAGAGAATTCACGACCGCTAAGTAACCTCACTTGTCCCACCCTAAGTGATTTTAAGCGGTATAAAGATGTGTTTACCTCCCAAGTTATGATGCTTGATCGGTATTCTAGACCTACTCCTCCCGGATCTACAGATTCGAAGAAAGAAATCTAGATAAATGTTTTTGTCATCATCTAATAAAATCTATGAATGGAATATTGATGGGTTTAGTGAACAAGAGATATTAAATAAATTGAACCACATGTCTATGGTAGCAAATAGCTATATAACTAAATTGAACAACCTGTCTCAGCCAGATATTGTTGAGTTGTTAGCTAGTGAATTCACTAGTATTCTAAGATCTTGGTGGGAAAAACATCTCACCGAAGATACTAGATTATCAATAATTCATGCTATTTAGTTAGACGATGACGGCAATCCCATCTTTGATGAAGATGTTGGTATTGGTCCTTGAGATGGTGTTAATACTTTAATTTTTACCATTATTAACCATTTTGTTGGTACTCCTAGTAATATTACTGAGAGAATTCACCACCAGTTAAGTAACCTCACTTGTCCCACCCTAAGTGATTTTAGGTGGTATAAAGATGTGTTTACCTCCCAAGTTATGATGCAAACTGGTATTCTAGACCTACTCCTCCGGATCTAACAGTTGGAAGAAAGAAATCTAGATAAACAGTTTTCTGTATCATCTAATAAAATCTATGAATGGAATATTGATGGATTTAGTGAACAAGAGATATTAAATAAATTGAACCACATATCTATGGTAGCAAATAGCTATATAACTAAATTCAACAACCTGTCTCAGCCAGATATTGTTGAGTTGTTAGCTAGTGGATTCACTGGTATTCTCAGATCTTGGTGGCAAAAACATCTCACTGAAGATACTAGATTATCAATAATTCATGCTATTTAGTTAGACGATGACGGCAATCCCATCTTTGATGAAGATGTTGGTATTGGTCCGCCAGATGGTGTTAATACTTTAATTTTTACCATTATTAACCATTTTGTTGGTACTCTAGTAATATTATTGAGAGAATTCACCACCAGTTAAGTAACCTCACTTGTCCCACCCTAAGTGATTTTAGGTGGTATAAGATGTGTTTACCTCCCAGAGTTATGATGCTAATCGGTATTCTAGACCTACTCCTCCTGATCTCTGATTCAAGAAAGAAATCTAGATAAATAGTTTTCTGTATCATCTAATAAAATCTATGAATGGAATATTCATGGATTTAGTGAACAAGTGATATTAAATACATTAAACCACATGTCTATGGTAGCAAATAGCTATATAACTAAATTCAACAACTTGTCTCAGCTAGACATTGTTCAGTTGTTAGCTAGTGGATTCACTGGTATTCTCAGATCTTGGTGGGAAAAACATCTCACTGAAGATACTAGATTATCAATAATTCATGCTATTCAGTTAGACGATGACGGCAATCCCATATTTGATGAAGATGTTGGTATTGGTCCGCCAGATGGTGTTAATACTTTAATTTTTACCATTATTAAACATTTTGTTGGTACTCCCAGTAATATTACTGAGAGAATTCATGACCAATTAAGTAACCTCACTTGTCCCACCCTAAGTGATTTTAGGTGGTATAAAGATGTGTTTACCTCCCGAGTTATGATCTTGTTGGTATTCTAGACCTACTCCTCCGGATCTATAGTTCGAAGAAAGAAATCTAGATAAACAGTTTTCTGTATCATCTAATAAAATCTATTAATGGAATATTGATGGATTTAGTGAACAAGAGATATTAAATAAATTGAACCACATGTCTATGGTAGCAAATAGCTATATAACTAAATTGAACAACCTATCTCAGCCAGATATTGTTGAGTTGTTAGCTAGTGAATTCACTAGTATTCTAAGATCTTGGTGGGAAAAACATCTCACTGAAGATACTAGATTATCAATAATTCCTGCTATTCAGTTAGACGATGACGTCAATCCCATCTTTGATGAAGATGTTGGTATTGGTCCGCCAGATGATGTTAATACTTTAATTTTTACCATTATTAAATATTTTGTTGGTACTCCCAGTAATATTACTAAGAGAATTCACGACCAGTTAAGTAACCTCACTTGTCCCACCCTAAGTGATTTTAGGTGGTATAAAGATGTGTTTACCTCCCAAGTTATGATCTTGAATGGTATTCTAGACCTACTCCTCCTGATCTACAAGTCAAGAAAGAAATCTAGATAAACAGGTTTTACATATCATCATCTAATAAAATCTATGAATGGAATATTGATGGGTTTAGTGAACAAGAGATATTAAATAAATTGAACCACATGTACATGGTAGCAAATAGCTATATAACTAAATTGAACAACTGTCTCAACCGGATATTGTTGAGTTGTTAGCTAGTGAATTCACTAGTATTCTAAGATCTTGGTGGGAAAAACATCTCACCAAAGATACTAGATTATCAATAATTCATGCTATTTAGTTAGACGATGATTTGGAATCCCATCTTTGATGAAGATGTTGGTATTGGTCCGCGGATGGTGTTAATACTTTAATTTTTACCATTATTAACCATTTTGTTGGTACTCCTAGTAATATTACTGAGAGAATTCACCACCAGTTAAGTAACCTCACTTGTCCCACCCTAAGTGATTTTAGGTGGTATAAAGATGTGTTTACCTCCCAAGTTATGATGCAAACTGGTATTCTAGACCTACTCCTCCGGATCTACAGTTCAAGAAAGAAATCTAGATAAAGGTTTTACATGATCATCTAATAAAATCTATGAATGGAATATTGATGGATTTAGTGAACAAGAGATATTAAATAAATTGAACCACATATCTATGGTAGCAAATAGCTATATAACTAAATTCAACAACCTGTCTCAGCCAGATATTGTTGAGTTGTTAGCTAGTGGATTCACTGGTATTCTCAGATCTTGGTGGCAAAAACATCTCACTGAAGATACTAGATTATCAATAATTCATGCTATTTAGTTAGACGATGACGGCAATCCCATCTTTGATGAAGATGTTGGTATTGGTCCGCCAGATGGTGTTAATACTTTAATTTTTACCATTATTAACCATTTTGTTGGTACTCCTAGTAATATTACTGAGAGAATTCACCACCAGTTAAGTAACCTCACTTGTCCCACCCTAAGTGATTTTAGGTGGTATAAGATGTGTTTACCTCCCGAGTTATGATGCGAACTGGTATTCTAGACCTACTCCTCCGGATCTACAGTTCGAAGAAAGAAATCTAGATAAATAGTTTTCTGTATCATCTAATAAAATCTATGAATGGAATATTCATGGATTTAGTTAACAAGTGATATTAAATACATTAAACCACATGTCTATGGTAGCAAATAGCTATATAACTAAATTCAACAACTTGTCTCAGCTAGACATTGTTGAGTTGTTAGCTAGTGGATTCACTAGTATTCTCAGATCTTGGTGGGAAAAACATCTCACTGAAGATACTAGATTATCAATAATTCATGCTATTCAGTTAGACGATGACGGCAATCCCATATTTGATGAAGATGTTGGTATTGGTCCATGGATGGTGTTAATACTTTAATTTTTACCATTATTAAACATTTTGTTGGTACTCCCAGTAATATTACTGAGAGAATTCATGACCAATTAAGTAACCTCACTTGTCCCACCCTAAGTGATTTTAGGTGGTATAAAGATGTGTTTACCTCCCGAGTTATGATGCGAACTGGTATTCTAGACCTACTCCTCCGGATCTATAGTTCGAAGAAAGAAATCTAGATAAACAGTTTTTCTGTATCATCTAATAAAATCTATTAATGGAATATTGATGGATTTAGTGAACAAGAGATATTAAATAAATTGAACCACATGTCTATGGTAGCAAATAGCTATATAACTAAATTCAACAACCTGTCTCAGCCAGATATTGTTGAGTTGTTAGCTAGTGAATTCACTGGTATTCTCAGATCTTGGTGGGAAAAACATCTCACTAAAGATACTAGATTATCAATAATTCCTGCTATTCAGTTAGACGATGACGTCAATCCCATCTTTGATGAAGATGTTGGTATTGGTCCGCCAGATGATGTTAATACTTTAATTTTTACCATTATTAAACATTTTGTTGGTACTCCCAGTAATATTACTAAGAGAATTCACGACCAGTTAAGTAACATCACTTGTCCCACCCAAAGTGATTTTAGGTGGTATAAAGATGTGTTTACCTACCGAGTTATGATGCAAACTGATAGTAACAAACCATTCTGGAAAGAAAAATTCGTCACTGGTTTGCCTTCATTATTCGTACATAAAGTTCGTGAAGAGTTAAGCAAAAATTTAGGATATATTGATTATGATAACCTAACATATGGTGACATAATCAGTTATATTCAAAAAATTGGATTAAAAATGTGTATTGACTTTAAATTAGCTAAACAAGCCAGTAAAGACAAAAAGAAAGCTAAATACGAGTTAGGCACGTTCTATGAACAATATGGTTTACCACCAGTTGCTCCCTCCAGAAGGAAGCACCTGTATAAACATATTGATCATCATAAAAGTAACAAACTTTATAAACAAAGACGCAGTCATAGAAACGATAAAAATCAAGATTATTATAATAAACCCACAAATAAAAAATATAATAAAAAATCATCTAAAAAATTTGATAAATGTAAAATTGTTTGCCACAATTGTGGGAAGAAAGGGCATTACAAAAATGAATGCAAAATAAAAAAGGAATTATCTCAATTAAATATCTCTAGTGAAGATACTGAACAATTATTAGAACTAATGAGAATAGAGAACAACGTAAGTAATGATGAAGGTTCTGATATTCCTTATTCTTCTAATAACAGTTCTAGTAATCATGAAACAGATAGTGACAATGATGAAGTCACTATTTGTACTAACAATTGCAACGAAAAATGTTGCATTAAGCAAATCAATGTAATTAATAAAGATGAAGAAGAAAGCTCTCTGCTAATTGATTTAGTCAGTAAAATTTCTGATCCTGAGCTAAAATCTCAGTATACTAAATAGTTAAAATATTTATTGACTAAAGATAATATAGTAAAAGATAAAATTACTAAAGCTAAGGATAAACCAGTATTTAGCCTTAATAAAACTCTAGAGCGATTTAAAACTCCGGTAAAAGAAGTTACCCTTCTAGAACTAAATCAAGAAGTCAATAAACTGAAAAAAGAAATTTCTAACCGAAAATTAGAAATCTCTAATTTAAGAAAAGATTTTGAAGACAAAAAATTCGATCTTCATGTCCAAGATTCCTCCTCTAGTGATGAAGATCACGATGAGCCTAAATCATCTGGTACTAAGGAAGAAACTGATCTTTTTGTTCAAGGTCTTTCACTTAAAAGAATTAAGGATATCACCATCCAAAAATGGTATATCTCCATTAATCTAGCTTTGATACCATTTGGAGACGGAAGCAAAAATAGAAATAAGAAATAAGAACAAACAGATATAGTCCATACAAACAACACAATTTTATTACTAAATAAAAACAAATTTATTGGTAATTGAAATATTTACAAACAGAATTGAAAACAAACTGACTTTTGGAGCAGACGCATGTGACTGGGGCTGCTTTCGGTAGAAAAGTAGGTGATTCTTCTGATTGATTAGTGAGCTAGCTGTCGGAGCAGATGCAAATAATTGAAGACATTAGGCAAATGGATCCTGAGCGTCCTTTAGGTTTATGGTTCCGTATGGGTCATTTTCATCATTGAGGTTACTGGGAGAACCACACTGGAAGATGATGAACATACTGAGGCTTCTTCATGTATGGCTTCGTCAATCCTTTTGTTGAGTGCTTGGGCAATTTTTATTAATTCTTTACAGGAATAATTTTTAAAATCAGAAATTTTACTAGAATATGTTGAACCAGTGGGACTGACTTTAGACTCTTTTGACTTGGATTTTGACTCCTTTTCTTTACTAGCATAAGGAATGGCTGTGACTGAAACTGGAGCAACAGGAAATTCCTGCTGAACCTGACCAACTATTCTGTTAATGTCAAATTTATCTCACCACTTAACATAAAAGAGGCGAGACACTCGAGGGAGTGGATCTGACTAAATACCATTGACTGGAGTAGAGGGAGGTGGAACTCCGTATTGCCATTTAAGAATCCAGGGGATCTTATATTTACTAACAAATAAAAGAGTGAGGGGAACTCCGTCATTCTTTGGTCTATTTTACTGTTATTGCTTAAATGATTTAGTTGAACTTTAAGGAGGTCGGGAAGAAGGTCATAAGTAGAACCTAACCTATACCACCAAAGAATAAACCAATAGGGGATTGGGCTCTTGAATTTATGATCAAATTGAATGAACCATGAATGACTATGTGATTCATTTTGGTGAAGGAGAACCTTGTACCAAACTTCAATATAATCATAATAGAAGAAAGAATTATCTTGACTAGAGAGATTCATAAGATCAGAGGGGTTTTTCCCCCAATCAGACATTTGAACAAACTGTTTAATGTATAAAGAATGATAAAGAACTTTAGTCTTATCATTGTTGGCGTAAATTGGCTTAATGTTTACTGATTTTGTTTCCAGTAGAATATCCTTATAAAATACAAGAGATTTATAAGGAGCGAAATTTTGGAAATGCCATCCGTGGGGAAAAAAGCGCGCGCCAAAGCTTAATGGGGTCATCTTTTGGTTTCATGTAGGGTTCAATATGAAAAAGGTAATTTTCCCACTTAAGCATATGCTCAGAAGGAGGATAACTAGGAGCTGAAGATGAAGCCTTAGTTGGATTACTAAAAGGGTCAATTGGTTCAAAGCTTCGGTTAAAATTCGAACTATATGGCTTGGGAAGTGTTCCAAGGACTGTGAATTTGTTTGACTGATAAACTAGGGTGACTGGGTGAGGAATCAAAGTTCCTCTAGGTTGATTACTTGGGCCAGTAGGGCAACCTGGACCCCTTGAGAAAGATGATCCTCTAATGCTCATGACTGAATAGTACCTATATTGATAAATTCCTGAGTGAGAAAATTAGGAATTGAATTGTTACTACCTTTGATGTATTCAATATCAAAATCAAAAATGCTTAATATAGCTTGCCATCTAGCAAAAGAATGCTTAGAGGCTAGATTTTCAACATCCTTTTCTAAGATATATTTTGTTGACTTGCAATCAATACGGACTAAAAATTTCTGATTTAATAGATCACTTTGAAATTTATTAATACATAATACTAAAGAAAGTATTTCTTTTTTAATAGTACTGTAATTTAATTTTGTACTATTCCATGCACCGGAATGAAAACGAACAATTTGTTACGGGGAATCTAGAGTTAACTTTTGTTTAAGAATGCCTCCGAATCCAATATCTGAGGCGTCAATTTCAACAATTTTATACGTTGAATCATTGGAAATGCCAAGACAGGGCAATGCCTTGATATAAATATTTACTTGTTGGACGACAGAAGTATGAACGACAGTCCAAGGTGGAGGATTGTCTTTCAAACGCTGGAAAGGAGGTTTGCAAATCTTCTTGAGATTCTTGTAAAACTTGCCAATATAATTAAGCAAGCCAATAAATCTCTGCAGTTGGGTTTTATTTGTTATCTTATCGGGAAACTTGTCAGCGAATTGAATAGCTCTTTCAATGGGCTGAACTTGTCCTCTAATGATATTAAGACCAAGAAACCTTACTCTAACCTGAAATAGGTTGCATTTAGAAGGTGAAAGAACTAGACCATTATCTTTAACTGTCTTGAAGAATGATTTCAAATGTTTAATGTGTTCTTCAATGGCCTTTGAAAAAATTAGAATATAATCGATATAAACGACAATAAAATGACTGAAAAGGTTTAATATGTCATTGAGAATATTTTGGAATTCACTGGGAGCATTTTTTAGGCCAAATGCCTGGACATTCCATTCGTAGTGACCAAACGGAGTAGTGAATGCTGTTTTGTACCTATCATCAGGATGAATGGAAATTTGCCAACAACCGGACTTAAGGTCAAATTTACTGATTATTGTGGCATTACTTAATCTATTGATAAGTTCGTCTTTGTTGGGCAGGGGATACCTAATCCATTCTAGAACCTTATTCAATGGTTTGTAATTAATGACTAGACGAGGTACACCTCTTTCTTTTTCTGCTTCATTGTTAACATAGAAGGCAGGACAAGACCAAGGGTATTTACTGGGTTTAATTAAACCTTTACTAAGGAGATCATTAATTTCCATTTTACATAAATCTACTTGTTCATGATTTATTTGTATTGGCCTGGCCTTAGTAGGAATCAGGTGCTCTTTAAATTCCTTAGCATAAGAGAGCCTTACAACATGTTTTTTTCGATGCCAAAAGGCATTAGGAGAATCAGAACAAAGATTGTCCTTTAAATCTCTTTCTTTTGGTTTAATAAGAAATTTAAATGTTATTTTCTTTCCTAAATGATTACAACTTAATCCTTCATTACTGGTAGTAAAAGGGTAAAGTAAATATATAAATGGTAATCCTAATATGATCTTATAAGTAAGATTGCGGATTAAAACAAACGATGTTTTAAAACACATATTATCTTGACAAACATGAACATTAGGTAGCTTATATTTAATTTCCATTTGACTCCCATTGGCTGAATTTAATTTTTCATTAGTTTTCTTATAGTAAATAGTTGGAATTAAGCCTTCTTGAATACAGTTTAAATCTGCGTCGGTATCAACTAGGGCAGGAAGTTGTAATGAAAAGGTTTTATTGACAACTAGATTAATGGAGATATACCATTTTTGGATGGTGATATCCTTAATTCTTTTAAGTGAAAGACCTTGAACAAAAAGATCAGTTTCTTCCTTAGTACCATATGATTCAGGCTAATCGTGATCTTCATCCCTAGAGGAGGAATCTTGGACATGAAGATCGGATTTTTTGTCTTCAAAATCTTTTCTTAAATTAGAGATTTCTAATTTTAGGTTAGAAATTTCTTTTTTCAGTTTATTGACTTCTTGATTTAGTTCTGGAAGGGTAACTTCTTTTACCAGAGTTTTAAATCGCTCTAGAGTTTTATTAAGGCTAAATACTGGTTTATCCTTAGCTTTAATAATTTTATCTTTAACTCTATTATCTTTAGTCAATAAATCTTTTAACTGTTTAGTATACTGAGATTTTAACTCAAGATAAGAAATTTTACTGATTAAATCAATTAGTAGAGAGCTTTCTTCATCATCTTTATTAATTACATTGAATTGCTTAATGCAACATTTTTCGTTGAAATTGTTAGTACAAATAGTGACTTCGTCATTGTCACTATCTGTTTCATGATTACTAGAACTGTTATTAGAAGAATAAGGAATATCAAAGCCTTCATCATTACTGACGTTGTTCTCTATTCTCATTAGTTCTAATAATTGTTCTCATTAGCTTTCTTTTTGTCTTTACTGACTTGCTTGGCTAATTTAAAGTCAATACACATTTTTAATCCAATTTTTTGAATAAAACTGATTATGTCACCATATGTTAGGTTATTATAATTGATATATCCTAAATTTTTGCTTAACTCTTCACGAACTTTATGTGCGAATAATGAAGGTAAACCATTGACGAATTTTTCTTTGCAGAATGGTTTTTTACTATCAGTTCGCATTATAACTCGGGAGGTAAACACATCTTTATACCACCTAAAATCACTTAGGGTGGGACAAGTGAGGTTACTTAACTGGTCATGAATTCTCTCAGTAATATTACTGGGAGTGCCAACAAAATGTTTAATAATGGTAAAAATTAAAGTATTAACACCATCTGGCGGACCAATACCAACATCTCCATCAAAGATGGGATTGACGTCATCGTCTAACTGAATAGCAGGAATTATTGATAATCTAGTATCTTCAGTGAGATGTTTTTCCCACCAAGCTCTGAGAATACCAGTGAATCCACTAGCTAACAACTCAACAATATCTGGCTGAGACAGGTTGTTGAATTTAGTTATATAACTATTCGCTACCATAGACATGTGGTTCAATTTATTTAATATCTCTTGTTCACTATATCCATCAATATTCCATTCATAGATTTTATTAGATGATACAGAAAACTATTTATCTAGATTTCTTTCTTCGAACTGTAGATCCGGAGGAGTAGGTCTAGAATACCAGTTTCTAGTTATACTAGTGTTCTTGACTGTTAATTTATTTAACTGATCATTAAAGTCTAGAATTGAATCAGTATCGGAACGACCTAACTTACTACTGCTTTCAATATCAGTTTCAACTTGATCAATAGTAACAATAGTGCCACTTGGACCGGGTTCAGTTTTTAATTTTTTAAATAACTTATTAATTGATCGAACAAGTTCACTATCATCATTAGGCCGACCTAATTTACTTCTATTTTCTAGTAAATTTATTAAAGTATGTTCAATTTTTGAATCGGGTTTTTTGATAATGGTTTCCTCGAACTTTTCTTCAATCCTATCTAACTGTCTTCCTACAGTTGCTAGATATTGATTACTAAAATTTAATTGTTCAATTATTTTTTTATCATCTTTATTACCATCTGAAATCTTAAAAGGGCTGGCAACAACAGATGTATTTTTAACTGGAATTATAACAGTTTCTAATGGGGGATGACTTGAGGAAATTTTTGTCTTATCTTCTCGTATCCATTGAGTTTTAGTAATAACACTACATTTACCTTGATATTGATCATACCAATCGTAAAATGTAATGTTTATTTTTTTCACTATTAATAAAACGTTTCCATCTATTAACCATTTTATCACGTTCCTTTTCAGAAGGGTGATTGGAGCGAAACTGGTGTCTTTTTTCTTTATTAGATTTAGAATTAAAATCCTTTACAAGATTATCCCAATCTAGTATGAATTCTTTTTTAATGACTCTTAGTTGATTGTTAATAAGAATTTCAAAATCTTACTGAGTTTGAAATTCAGAAGAAGTAGGAGAGGAGGATTCCTCTTCAACAGGGTCAACATGTGCATAGCAAGGGTGGCTAGCTTGACCTTGACTAAGGATTCCCTTTAATTTAATATCCCTAACTGAAGGATTACTGAATACTTCAGTATCTCTTCTAGTGTGAACTGAAGGTGCCGAAGAACTAGTAAAATCTTCAATAATAACTGGTCTTCAAGTATGCTCAAAGTTTATCTTGACTGTTCCATCAGAAAATTGCTTAACATTTTCAATATTTAACAGATTATTGACTACATGTTGTTGTGGAATTTCATTAGGTAAAGTCAATTGACTAGGTAATGTAATATCCTTCCAGAGGATGGTTCTCGGGATTTGAATATTAGCATCACTAGTTGAACCCTGAATTAATACAGTTTGATCCTTAGGACTTTTATTAAGAGCATGAACGTTTAAATTCGTTTTCATGGTCTTGTAATAAATCTTGTAAATCAAAGCTATGGGTTGAGAACCCTCAATCATATGAGTGATCTCACCAGATGTTTTAATGCTTAATGTTAAAGCTTTTAATAGATGTTGATCACTAAGGCTTAGTGTGAAATCAGGAAAGCAATTATAATGGATAGGTCCATTGTGCAGACTTGATTCCATTGCACCTATCATACTAGGATAGTAATTCAGGAATCTAGCATCTCTAAGACAGAGGTAGATGCTTGAATTAATTCCCTTAATATTCAATGGTTTAACTACAACTTGTACTAGACCAATTTGGATAAAATTGTAACCTTTTTTATTATGTTTTTTAATGACATCAGGAGATAAAAGACTACAATTTTCATACTTTTTGTTAATTGCGTAAACTTTTTTCACAGTTTTAACATTATAATCAGTTTTAAAGTTATCCAAAAATGTTGACTGGTAAATTTCATTAGGAGATACTCTAGGTATGTTCAAATTATGTAAAGCTGTAATATTTTCATAACTGTGTGTTTCTTGGTTAACTATGTCCGAAACAGGAGGCAAAGTCGATCGGTAACTAGTTGAGGAGTTAGACCTGAATAATCTACTCATCTTTTACAGATTTTCAAAATAAATTTTTATCAATTATTCTGCCATTCATACCATCTTACCTTAGACAGACTCATACCTGTGTTCTATGAAACACAAGTATTCAACAACCTATCTCAGCCAGATATTGTTGAGTTTTTAGCTAGTGGATTCATTGGTATTCTCAAATCTTGGTGGGAAAAACATCTCACTGAAGATACTAGATTATCAATAATTCATGCTATTCAGTTAGACGATGATGGCAATCCCATCTTTGATGAAGATGTTGGTACTCCCAGTAATATTACTGAGAGAATTCACGACCAGTAAAGTAACCTCACTTGTCCCACCCTAAGTGATTTAAGTTGGTATAAAGATGTGTTTACCTCCCGAGTTATGATGCGAACTTGTATTCTATACCTACTCCTCTGGATCTATAGTTTGAAGAAAGAAATCTAGATAAACAGTTTTCTGTATCATCTAATAAAATCTATGAATGGAATATTGATGGATTTAGAGAACAAGAGGTATTAAATAAATTGAACCACATGTCTATGGTAACAAATAGTTATATAACTAAATTCAACAACCTGTCTCAGCTAGATATTGTTGAGTTGTTAGCTAGTGGATTCACTAGTATTCTCAGATCTTGGTGGGAAAAACATCTCACTGAAGATACTAGATTATCAATAATTCATGCTATTAAGTTAGACGATGACGGCAATCCCATCTTTGTTGAAGATGTTGGTACTGGTCCGCGAGATGGTGTTAATACTTTAATTTTTACCATTATTAAACATTTTGTTGGTACTCCCAGTAATATTACTGAGAGAATTCACAACAAGTTAAGTAACCTCACTTGTCCCACCCTAAGTGATTTTAGGTGTTATAAAGATGTGTTTACCTCCCAAGTTATGATGCGAAGTGGTATTCTAGACCTACTCCTCCGGATCTACAGTTCGAAGAAAGAAATCTAGATAAATAGTTTTCTGTATCATCTAATAAAATCTATGAATGGAATATTGATGGATTTAGTGAACATGAGATATTAAATAAATTGAACCACGTGTCTATGGTAGCAAATAGCTATATAACTAAATTCAACAACCTATCTCAGCCAGATATTGTTGAGTTGTTAGCTAGTGGATTCAATGGTATTCTCAGATCTTGGTGGGAAAAACATCTCACTGAAGATACTAGATTATCAATAATTCATACTATTCAGTTAGACGATGACTGCAATCCCATCTTTGATGAAGATGTTGATATTGGTCCGCCAGATGGTGTTAATACTTTAATTTTTACCATTATTAAACATTTTGTTGGTACTCCCAGTAATATTACTGAGAGAATTCACGACCAGTTAAGTAACCTCACTTGTCCCACCCTAAGTGATTTTAGGTGGTATAAAGATGTGTTTACCTCCCGAGTTATGATGCAAACTGGTATTCGTCAATGGTTTACCTTCATTATTCGCACATAAAGTTCGTGAAGAGTTCAGCAAAAATTTAGGATATATCGATTATGATAACCTAACATATGGTGACATAATCAGTTATATTCAAAAAATTGGATTAAAAATTGGTATTGACTTTAAATTAGCTAAACAAGCCAGTAAAAACAAAAAGAAAGCTAAATACGAGTTAGGCACGTTCTGTGAACAATATGGTTTACCACTAGTTGCTCCCTCCAGAAGGAAGCACCTGCATAAACATATTGATCATCATAAAAGTAACAAACGTTATAAACAAAGACGCAGTCATAGAAACGATAAAAATCAAGAAGATTATTATAATAAACCCACAAATAAAAAATATAATAAAAAATCATCTAAAAATTTTGATAAAAGTAAAATTGTTTGCCACAATTGTGGGAAGAAAGGGCATTACAAAAATGAATGCAAAATAAAAAAGAAATTATCTCAATTAAATATCTTTAGTGAAGATACTGAATAATTATTAGAACTAATGAGAATAGAGAATAACGTCAGTAATGATGAAGGTTCTGATATTCCTTATTCTTCTAATAACAGTTCTAGTAATCATGAAACAGATAGTGACAATGACGAAGTCACTATTTGTACTAACAATTGCAACGAAAAATGTTGCATTAAGCAAATCAATGTAATTAATAAAGATGAAGAAGAAAGCTCTCTGCTAATTGATTTAATCAGTAAAATTTCTGATCCTGAGTTAAAATCTAAGTATGTTAAAAGATTTATTGCCTAAAGATAATAGAGTTAAAGATAAAATTATTAAAGCTAAGGATAAACTAGTATTTGGCCTTAATAGAACTCTAGAGCGATTTAAAACTCCGGTAAAAGAAGTTACCCTTCCAGAACTAAATCAAGAAGTCAATAAACTGAAAAAAGAAATTTTTAACCTAAAATTTGAAATCTCTAATTTAAGAAAAGAATTTAAAGACAAAAAAATCTGATCTTCATGTCCAAGATTCCTCATCTAGTGATGAAGATCACGATGAGCTTGAATCATCTAGTACTAAGGAATAAACTGATCTTTTTGTTCAAGGTCTTTCACTTAAAAGAATTAAGGATATCACCATCCAAAAATGGTATATCTCCATTAATCTAGTTGTCAATAAAACATTTTCATTACGACTTCACCTTCCTAGTTTATCTGAATGCGATTTAAACTCATATTCAAGAAGGCTTAATCCCAACTATTTACTATAAGAAAACTAATGAAAAATTAAATTCAGCTAATGGTAGTCAAATGGAAATTAAATATAAGTTACCTAATGTTCATGTCTGTCAAGATAATATGTGTTTTAAAACATCGTTTGTTTTAATCCGCAATCTTACTAATAAGATCGTCTTAGGATTACCATTTATGTATTTACTTTACCCTTTTACTACCAGTAATGAAGGATTAAGTTGTAATCATTTAGGAAAGAAAATAACATTTAAATTTCTTATTAAACCAAAAGAAAGAGATTTAAAATTTATTCAAGAAGAATCTATTTCCAAATCATTAAATTTATTAAATTGTAAATCCACTCATTTGAATCTCTTAAAAGAAGAAATTAAGTACAAACGAGTTGAAGAACAGCTACAGAATAAAGAAGTTCAGGAAAAAACTGAAGAGTTAAAAATCTATTTAAAGGATAATCTTTGTTTTGATTCTCCTAATGCCTTTTGGCATCGGAAAAAACATGTTGTAAGGCTCCCTTATGCTAAGGAATTCAAAGAGCACCTGATTCCTACTAAGGCCAGGCCAATACAAATGAATCATGAACAAGTAGATTTATGTAAAAGGGAAATTAATGATCTCCTTAGTAAAGGTTTAATTAAACCCAGTAAATCCCCTTGGTCTTGTCCTGCCTTCTATGTTAACAATGAATCAGAAAAAGAAAGAGGTGTACCTCGTCTAGTCATTAATTACAAACCATTGAATAAGGTTCTAGAATGGATTAGGTATCCCCTTCCCAACAAAGACGACCTTATCAATAGATTAAGTAACGCCACACTATTCAGTAAATTTGACCTTAAGTCCTGTTTCTGGCAAATTTCCATTCATCCTGATGATAGGTACAAAATAGCATTCACTACTCCGTTTGTTCACTACGAATGGAATGTCTAGGCATTTGGCCTAAAAAATACTCCCAGTGAATTCCAAAATATTCTCAATGACATATTAAACCCTTTCAGTCATTTTATTGTCGTTTATATCAATGATATTCTCATTTTTTCAAAGGCCATTGAAGAACACATTAAACATTTGAAATCGTTCTTCAAGACAGTTAAAGATAATGGTCTAGTTCTTTCACCTTCCAAATGCAGCCTGTTTCAGGTCAGAGTAAGGTTTCTTGGTCTTAATATCTTTAGAGGACAAGTTCAGCCCATTGAAAGAGCTATTCAAATCGCTGACAAGTTTCTCGATAAAATAACCAATAAAACCCAACTGCAGAGATTTCTTGGCTCACTTAATTATATTGGCAATTTTTACAAGAATCTCAGGAAGATTTGCAAACCTCTTTTCCAGCGTTTGCAAGATAATCCTCCACCTTGGACTGACGTTCATACTTCTGTCGTCCAACAAGTAAAAATTTATGTCAAGGCATTTCCCTGTCTTGGCATTTCCAATGATTCAGCGTATTAAAATGTTGAAACCGACGCCTCAGATATTGGATTCGGAGGCATTATTAAACAAAAGTTAACTCCAAATTCCCCAGAACAAATTGTTCGTTTTCATTCCGGTGCATGGAATAGTACACAATTAAATTACAGTACTATTAAAAAAGAAATACTTTCTTTAGTATTATGTATTAATAAATTTCAAAGTGATCTATTAAATCAGAAATTTTTAGTCTGTATTGATTGCAAGTAAGCAAAATATATCTTAGAAAAGGATGTTGAAAATCTAGCCTCTAAGCATTCTTTTGCTAGATGGAAAGCCATATTAAGCATTTTTGATTTTGATATTGAATACATCAAAGGTAGTAACAATTCAATTCCTGATTTTCTCACTCGAGAATTTATCAATACAGGTACTATCCAGTCATGAGCATTAGAGGATCATCTTCCTCAAGGGGTCCGGGTCACCCTACTGGCCCAAGTAATCAACCTAGAGGAACTTTGATTCCTCACCCAGTCAGCCCAGTTTATCAGTCAAACAAATTCATAGTCCTTGGAACACTTCCCAAGCCATATAGTTCAGCTTTAACTAGTAAGCCTGAACCAATTGACCCTTTTAGTAATCCAACCAAGGCTTCATCTTTAGCTCCTAGTCATCCTCCTTTTGAGCATATGCTTAAGTGGGAAATTACACTTTTCGTATTGAACCCTACATGAAACCAAAAGATGACCCCATTAAGCTTACTACCCAGTTTTTTCCCCCTGGATGACATTTCCAGCCCCTGGCTCCTTATAAACTCTTGTATTTTATAAGGATATTCTTCTGGAAACAAAATCAGTAAACATTAAGCCGATTTACGCCAACAATGATAAGACTAAAGTTCTATATCATTCTTTATACATTAAACAATTTGTTCAAATGTCTGATTGGGGGAAAAACCCCTCCGATCTTATGAATCTCTCTAGTCAAGATAATTCTTTCTGCTATTATGATTATATTGAAGCTTGATACAAGGTTCTCCTTCACCAAAATGAATCATATAGTCGTTCATGGTTCATTCAATTTGATCATAAATTCAAGAGCCCAATCCCCTATTGGTTTGTTCTTTGGTGGTATAGGTTAGGTTCTACTTATGACCTTCTTCCCGACCTCCTTAAAGTTCAACTAAATCATTTTAGCAATCACAATAAAATAGATCCAAAGAATGACGGAGTTCCCCTCACTCTTTTATTTGTTAGTAATATAAGATCCCTTGGATTCTTAAATAGCAGTACGAAGTTCCACCTCCCTCTACTCCAGTCAATGGTATTCAGTCAGATCCACTCCCTCGAGTGTCTCGCCTCTTTTATGTTAAGTGGTGGGATAAATTCGACATTAATGAATATAGTTGGTGCGGTTCAAGAGAATTTCTGTTGCTCCGATTTCCAAATCACGACCATTCCTCAGGCTAGTAAAGAAAAGGAGTCAAAATCTAAGTCAAAAGAGTCTAAAGTAAGTCCCACTGGTTCAACATGTTCTAGTAAAATTTTTGATTTTAAAAATTGTTCCAGTAAAGAATTAATAAAAATTGCCCAAGTACTCAACAAAAGGATTTACGAATCCATACATGAAGAAGCCTCAGTATGTTCTTCATCTTCCAGTCATGGTTCTCCCAGTAACCTCAATGATGATAATGACCCATATGGCACCATCAACCTACAGGACTCTCAGGATCCATTTGCCTAATGTCTTCAGTTATTTGCACCGCCCGGCAAATGACCACTCACCAATCAATCGGAAGAATCACCGCTTCCACCGAAGCAAAGCCGATCCAATCACGCTCGCGCTCCAAAAGTCAAAAGATGCTCTCTTTTCCACCGAAAGCATCAATGAGTCAAAAGTTATCGGCCATTTGGCCAAAAGCATCTGTATTTAGTCAAAAGTATTCAACAGTAAAGTGTCTATATTTTAATTTTACTTTAGTAAAATGTTTCTTACTTTACCCGAGTTAATGTAATAGTTCCCTTTCCTTGATCTATAAAAGGAAACTAAACTCATTTGCCAGGGTACACGCAGAAACTTAGTAAGACTCTGAGTTCCTTCTCAGACGAATCTTAGGTTTCTACCACTGTCTAGCCTACTTAACCCCTCTTCTCTTCTTCTTTAAATGTTTCTATAGTAAGTAAGTCAGTTTGTCTTCAGTTCTGTTTGTAAATATTTCAATTATCAATAAATTTATTTTTATTTAGTAATCAAATTGTGTTGTTTGTATGCACTATATCTGTTTATTCTTATTTCTTATTTTTATTTTTGCTTTCGTCTCCAAATGGTATCAAAGCCAAGTTAGTTTTTTCTAGTTTCCAGTAAGATCTAGTAATCTGTTCATTCGTTTACTATTTTCAAAATTTCTCTTTTATTCTTATTCTGAAGTCACCTAACTTACTTCAGTCCACCTTGTTCGTGTCTACCTTTTGTAAGTTTCTTGGGTGAGCAATTATTTGTATAGAACATAGGTATGAGTCCATAAAGGTAAGAGGGTATGAATGGAAGAATAATGGATAAAAATTTATTTTGAAAATCTGTAAAAGATGAGTAGATTATTCAGGTCTAACTCCTCAACTAGAAACCGGTCGACTTTGCCTCCTGTTCCGGACATAATTAACCAAGAAACACACAGTTATGAAAATATCAGTCAAGCTTTACATAATTGGAACATACCTAAAGTATCTCCAAAAGAAATTTACCAGTCAACATTTTTTGATAACTTCAAAACTGATTATAAGGTTAAAACTGTGGAAAAAGTTTACGCAATTAACAAAGAGTATGAAAATTGTAGTCTTTTATCTCCTGATGTCATTAAAAAACATAGGTAGAAAGGTTACAATTTTACCCACATTGGTCTAGTACAAGTTGCAGTTAAACCATTGAATATTAAGGGAATTAATTCAAGCATCTACCTCTATCTCAGAGATGCTAGATTCCTGAATTACTATCCTAGTATGATAGGTGCAATGAAATCAAGTCTGTACAATGGGCCTATCCATTTTAATTGCTTTCCTGATTTTACACTAAGTCTTAGTGATCAACATCTATTAAAAGCTTTAACATTAAACATTAAAACATCTGGTGAGATCACTCATATTATTGAGGGTTCTCAACCCATAGCTTTGATTTACAGGATTTATTATAAGACCATGAAAACGAATTTAAACGTTCATGCTCTTAATAAAAGTCCTAAGGATCAAACTATATTAATTCAGAGTTCAACTAGTGATGCTAATATTCAAATCTCGAGAACCATCCTCTGGAAGGATATGACATTACCTAGTCAATGGACTTTACCCAATGAAATTCCACAACAACCTGTAGTCAATAATCTGTTAAATATTGAAGATGTTAAGAAATTTTTTGATGGAACGGTCAAGATAAGCTTTGAGCGTACCAGAAGACCAGTTATTATTGAAGATTTTACTAGTTCTTCGACACCTTCAGTTCACACTAGAAGAGATACTGAAGTATTCAGTTATCCTTCAGTTAGGGATATTAAATTAAAGGGAATCATTAATCAAGGTCAAGCTAGTCACCCTTGCTATGCACATGTTGACCCTGTTGAAGAGGAATCCCCTCTCCTACTTCTTCTGAATTTCCAACTCAGTCAGATTTTGAAATTCCTATTAATAATCAACTAAGAGTCATTAAAAAAGAATTCATACTAGATTGGGACAATCTTGTAAAGGATTTTAATTCTAAATCTAATAAAGAAAAAAGACACCAGTTTCGCTCCAATCACCCTTCTGAAAAGGAACGTGATAAAATGGTTAATAGATGGAAACGTTTTATTAATAGTGAAAAAAAAACATTACATTTTACGATTGGTATGATCAATATCAAGGTAAATGTAGTGTTATTACTAAAACTCAATGGATACGAGAAGATAAGATAAAAATTTCCTCTAGTCATCCCCCATTAGAAACTGTTCTAATCCTAGTTAAAAATACATTTGTTGTTGCATGTTGAATACTTTTGACTAAATACAGACGCTTTTGGCCAAATGGCCGACAACGTTTGACTCGTTGATGCTTTCGGTGGAAAAGAGAGCATCTTTTGACTTTTGGAGCAGACGCATGTGACTGGGGCTGCTTTAGATGGAAAAGCAGGTGATTCTTCTGATTGATTGGTGAGCTGGCTGCCGGAGCAGGTGCAAATAACTGAAGACATTAGGAAAATGAATCCTGAGCGTCCTGTAGGTTTATGGTGCCGTATGGGTTATTATCATCATTGAGGTTACTAGGAGAACCATGACTGGAAGATGAAGAACATACTGAGGCTTCTTCATGTATGGCTTCGTCAATCCTTTTGTTGAGTGCTTGGGCAATTTTTATTAATTCTTTACTGGAAAAAATTTTAAAATCAGAAATTTTACTAGAACATGTTGAACCAGTGGGACTTACTTTAGACACTTTTGACTTGGATTTTGACTCCTTTTCTTTACTAGCCTGAGAAATGGCTATGACTGAAACTGGAGCAACATGAAATTCCTGCTGAACCTGACCAACTATTCTGTTAATGTCAAATTTATCCCACCACTTAACATAAAAGAGGCGAGACACTCGAGGGAGTGGATCTGACTAAATACCATTGACTGGAGTAGAGGGAGGTGGAACTCCGTATTGCCATTTAAGAATCCAGGGGATCTTATATTTACTAACAAATAAAAGAGTGAGGGGAACTCCGTCATTCTTTGGATATATTTTACTGTGATTGCTTAAATGATTTAGTTGAACTTTAAGGAGGTCGAGAAGAAGGTCATAAGTAGAACCTAACCTATACCACCAAAGAATAAACCAATAGGGGATTGGGCTCTTGAATTTATGATCAAATTGAATGAACCATGAATGACTATATGATTCATTTTGGTGAAGGAGAACCTTCTACCAAGCTTCAATATAATCATAATAGTAGAAAGAATTATCTTGACTAGAGAGATTCATAAGATCGAAGGGGTTTTTCCCCCAATCAGACATTTGAACAAACTATTTAATGTATAAAGAATGATAAAGAACTTTAGTCTTATCATTGTTGGCATAAATTGGCTTAATGTTTACTGATTCTGTTTCTAGAAGAATATCCTTATAAAATACAAGAGATTTATAAGGAGCTAGGGGCTGGATATGCCATCCAGGGGTAAAAAACTGGGCAGCAAGCTTAATGGGGTCATCTTTTGGTTTCATGTAGGGTTCAATATGAAAAAGGTAATTTTCCCACTTAAGCATATGCTCAGAAGGAGGATGACTAGGAGCTGAAGATGAAGCCTTGGTTGGATTACTAAAAGTGTCAATTGGTTCAGGCTTACTAGTTAAAGCTGAACTATATGGCTTCGGAAGTGTTCCAAGGACTGTGAATTTGTTTGGTGATAAACTGGGGGACCGGTGAGGAATCAAAGTTCCTCTAGGTTGATTACTTGGGCCAATGGGCTAATGACTTACCCTCGAGGAAGATGATCCTCTAATGCTCATGACTGAATAGTACCTGTATTGATAAATTCCCGAGTGAGAAAATCAGGAATTGAATTGTTACTACCTTTGATGTATTCAATATCAAAATTAAAAATGCTTAATATGGTTTGCCATCTAGCAAAAGAATGCTTAGAGGCAAGATTTTCAACATCCTTTTCTAAGATATATTTTGCTGACTTGCAATCAATACGGACTAAAATTTCTGATTTAATAGATCACTTTGAAATTTATTAATACATAATACTAAAGAAATTATTTCTTTTTTAATTGTACTGTAATTTAATTGTGTACTATTCCATGCACCGGAATGAAAACGAATAATTTGTTCTGGGAATCTGGAGTTAACTTTTGTTTAAGAATGCCTCCGAATCCATTATCTGAGGCGTCAGTTTCAACAATTTTATACGCTGAATCATTGGAAATGGCAAGACAGGGCAATGCCTTGACGTAAATTTTTACTTGTTGGACGACAGAAGTATGAACGTCAGTCCACGGTGGAGGATTGTCTTGCAAACGCTGGAAAAGAGGTTTGCAAATCTTCTTGAGATTCTTGTAAAACTTGCCAATATAATTAAGCGAGCCAAGAAATCTCTGCAGTTGGGTTTTATTGGTTATCTTATCTTTCAATGGCCTGAACTTGTCCTCTACAGATATTAAGACAAAGAAACCTTACCCTGACCTGAAACAGGCTACATTTGGAAGGTGAAAGAACTAGACCATTATCTTTAACTGTCTTGAAGAATGATTTCAAATGTTTAATGTGTTCTTCAATGGCCTTTGAAAAAATTAGAATATCATCGATATAAACGACAATAAAATGATTGAAAGGGGTTTAATATGTCATTGAGAATATTTTGAAATTCACTGGGAGCATTTTTTAGGCCAAATGCCTGGACATTCCATTCGTAGTGACCAAATGGAGTAGTGAATGCTGTTTTGTACCTATCATCAAGATGAATGGCAATTTGCTCGAAACCAGATTTAATGTCAAATTTACTGAATATTGTGGCGTTACTTAATCTATTGATAAGGTCATCTTTGTTGGGAAGGGGATACCTAATCCATTCAAGAATCTTATTCAATGGTTTGTAATTAATGACTAGACGAGGTACACCTCTTTCTTTTTCTGCTTCATTGTTAACCTAAAAGGCAGGACAAGACCAAGGGGATTTACTGGGTTTAATTAAACCTTTACTAAGGAGATCATTAATTTCCCTTTTACATAACTCTACTTATTCATGATTCATTTGTATTAGCCTAGCCTTAGTAGGAATCAGGTGCTCTTTGATTTCCTTAGCATAAGGGAGCCTTACAACATGTTTTTTTCGATGCCAAAAGGCATTAGGAGAATCAGAACAACGATTGTCCTTTAAATAGATTTTTAACTCTACAATTTTTTCCTGAACTTCTTTATTCTATAGATGTTCTTCAACTCGTTTGTACTTAATTTCTTCTTTTAAGAAATTCAAATGAGTGGATTTACAATTTAATAAATTTAATGATTTCGAAATAGATTCTTCTTGAATAAATTTTAAATCTCTTTCTTTTGGTTTAATAAGAAATTTAAATGTTATTTTCTTTCCTAAATGATTACAACTTAATCCTTCATTACTGGTAGTAAAAGGGTAAAGTAAATATATAAATGGTAATCCTAAGATGATCTTATCAGTAAGATTGCAGATTAAAACAAACGATGTTTTAAAACACATATTATCTTGACAGACATGAACATTAGGTAACTTATATTTAATTTCCATTTGACTACTATTGGCTGTATTTATTTTTTCATGAGTTTTCTTATAGTAAATAGTTGGGATTAAGCCTTCTTGAATACAGTTTAAATCTGCGCCGGTATCAACTAGGGCAGGAAGCTGTAATGAAAAGGTTTTATTGACAACTAGATTAATGGAGATATACAATTTTTGGATGGTGATATCCTTAATTCTTTGAAGTGAAAGACCTTGAACAAAAAGATTAGTTTCTTCCTTAGTACCAGATGATTCAGGCTCATCGTGATCTTCATCACTAGAGGAGGAATCTTGGACATGAAGATCGGATTTTTTGTCTTCAAAATCTTTTCTTAAATTAGAGATTTCTAATTTTATGTTAGAAATTTCTTTTTTCAGTTTATTGACTTCTTGATTTAGTTCTGGAAGGGTAACTTCTTTTACCGGAGTTTTAAATCGCTCTAGAGTTTTATTAAGGCTAAATACTGGTTTATCCTTAGCTTTAATAATTTTATCTTTAACTCTATTATCTTTAGTCAATAAATCTTTTAACTGCTTAATATACTGAGATTTTAACTCAGGATCAGAAATTTTACTGATTAAATCAATTAGTAGAGAGCTTTCTTCTCCATCTTTATTAATTACATTGATTTGCTTAATGCAACATTTTTCGTTGCAATTGTTAGTACAAATAGTGACTTCGTCATTGTCACTATCTGTTTCATGATTACTAGAACTGTTATTAGAAGAATAAGGAATATCAGAACCTTCATCATTACTGACGTTATTCTCTATTCTCATTAGTTCTAATAATTGTTCAGTATCTTCATTAGAGATATTTAATTGAGATAATTTCTTTTTTATTTTGCATTCATTTTTGTAATGCCCTTTCTTCCCACAATTGTGGCAAACAATTTTACTTTTATCAAATTTTTTAGATGATTTTTTATTATATTTTTTATTTGTGGGTTTATTATAATAATCTTCTTGATTTTTATCGTTTCTATGACTGCGTCTTTGTTTATGACGTTTATTACTTTTATGACGATCAATATGTTTATGCAGGTGCTTCCTTCTGGAGGGAGCAACTGGTGGTAAACCATATTGTTCACAGAACGTGCCTAACTCGTATTTAGCTTTCTTTTTGTCTTTATTGTTAACATAGAAGGCAGGACAAGACCAAGGAGATTTACTGGGTTTAATTAAACCTTTATTAAGGAGATCATTAATTTTCCTTTTACATAACTCTACTTGTTCATGATTCATTTGTATTGGCCTGGCCTTAGTAGGAATCAGGTGCTCTTTGAATTCCTTAGCATAAGGGAGCCTTACAACATGTTTTTTCCGATGCCAAAAGGCATTAGGAGAATCAGAACAAAGATTGTCCTTTAAATAGATTTTTAACTCTACAATTTTTTCCTGAACTTCTTTATTCTATAGCTGTTCTTCAACTCGTTTGTACTTAATTTCTTCTTTTAAGAAATTCAAATAAATTTAATGATTTGGAAATAGATTCTTCTTGAATAAATTTTAAATCTCTTTCTTTTGGTTTAATAAGAAATTTAAATGATATTTTCTTTCCTAAATGATTACAACTTAATCCTTCATTACTGGTAGTAAAAGGGTAAAGTAAATATATAAATGGTAATCCTAAGATGATCTTATCAGTAAGATTGCAGATTAAAACAAACGATGTTTTAAAACACATATTATCTTGACAGACATGAACATTAGGTAACTTATATTTAATTTCCATTTGACTACCATTGGCTGAATTTAATTTTTCATTAGTTTTCTTATAGTAAATAGTTGGGATTAAGCCTTCTTGAATATAATTTAAATTTGCGACGGTATCAACTATGGCAGGAAGCTGTAATGAAAAGGTTTTATTGACAACTAGATTAAGAACAAACAGATATAGTGCATACAAACAACACAATTTGATACTAGATTCTAGAAAGCTATATATATATATATATAATTTGATACTAGATTCTAGAAAGCTATATATATATATATATATATATATATATATATATATATATAGCAAGAAATGCACCGAGATGTGAATCCAGGCTCATCTGATATGTCCGGAAACGATTATATATATATATATATATATATATATATATATATATATATAAGCAAGTAAATGCACCGATGTAAAATCCAGGCTCATCGAGATATAATCGACAACAATTATATATATATATATATATAAGTATATATATATATAAAAGCAATAAACGCTCCAGACCGAAGTCTAGGCTCAATCGAGGCATAACTCGATAATGTTATTTCATATATAAAATATATACATATATATAAGTATATATATATATAGACAGAAATGAAAACCACGGACCGAAGTCCGGGCAAACACACACAACACGACTCTCAATGTGTATAACAGTGTGTGCTAATACGAGAAGAACGCTTTATATAATGAGAGAAATCCTACAGTGGGCTGCCAATGGAGACTTCTATGACATTAAATGGATAAACACTCAGCTCCCGCCGGATAAAATATAGCTATATGTGAGCTAACAAGTGTTTAAAGATGAGGAAACACTCAAAAGATGTGTATGCAGAGTAAAATGGACAGGGCTTCCTCGCCTTTTTCTCGCTTTCTCTCCCTCAAATGGCTGACCCCAACGCTTGTATATATAGACGGATGGGCACAGGTACACCTACGGTAGCCGCAATTGTACCTGCGGCTGGTCGTAGAGCATCCGAGCCTTGCGGGTCCTGTCGTCTCGTAGTACGTGCACTCATACACTGTAATGTCCACTCGAACTTGTAGAACTGCAATCTGAGCATCCGAACGAGGTATATTCTGACATTCTTCTGACCGCTTCTGTCGAGAGTTACGTAATGACATGGATTAGAGGTTGTACGAAGTTAGGAAGAGGGGTCTATGCCCATGGTCTTCAAGCTTCAAATTCTATCCAAAGTACTGCGACGCGTAATAGTCACTCGGGATTGTTACTCCTCAGTTCTTGTGGGACATTATTGTATGTATGTATGTATGTATGTATGTATGAAGTGTTGAGACGACGCGCATGTGTTAAAAGGGGAAATATGATGTTTGACTCTTCGCCGGGGTTATCGCTGGTTTGAGTTGAAAGTAGACGTTGCTCAGGGTTATATCTGAGATTGGACTACTTATTGGTATGTCGCAATATCATCTTGTGAGAGGAAGTGTTGAGGTGATAGGATGACGTTTGACTCCTCACCGGGGTTATCGCCGGTTTGAACAGAAAGCAGACGTTACTCAGGGTTACTTCTGAGATTGGACTGCTGCAAGTGTTTGATTGCCGTAAGGTCATCTTGTGGATGTGCCTGTCTGCCCGTTGTTAGCTCCGGGTCTAAGGTATGAGTGCCTCGGTAGGAGGTCTGATCTTGAAGTTGATCTCTTGTATTTGGAACAAACAATTTCAGAGTTATCGTCGGAACTGCAAAAGCATCCCTTGGGGATATCACCAAGGATGGAGTCGCTACTCCCAGAGTTAGTTCTGGGGCTGGAACTGAGCATCGCGGTGTTATCGCTGAGATAGAACTGTCCTCTCCGGTGTTGTTATCGGTCTTTTAATCTGCACACCTCGGGGTTATCTCCGAGATTGGAAATGACATTTCCGGTGTGTGTTCCAGTGTTTAGAATGACGTTCCCAGTTTGTGTTCGGGGTTGGAACTGATGTTCTTGGTTTGTATTCCGAGTTGGAACCTGCTTCCGAGGTTATCTCTCGAAGATGAATCGCCCTCCTTCATGTTAAGAATGAGGCATGCAGAAAATTTTGAGTGTCTACAGATGCCCCTCTTTATCATATTCATGCAATACAAGGCATGTATAGGATAAAGAATCCTAGACACTTAAAATGGAAGCAAGATAAACATGATGCTATATGCAGCAACATGATGTAAATGTTTGATGCATGATTGCCAGGTAATCCTGTTGGGATGACAATCAGTGATGTTTGGACATGCGATCCAAGTCTCCAAGGATGTTGACGTTGGGGCTATCACTAAAGTCTTGAATCCTAGACATTGGCTTATATTCCATAGAGGTACCTCTTATGTGTAAGAGATCTATGGGGATAAAGCATCGCCTATTTGAGGATGTGTATAACATATTTCCTCATTCTGTCGGAGTTACTGCCAACAGTTTTGTTGATGTCAGGGCTGCTCGACCTTCGTTGATGTGTGTATCACCAGTTAGATCCCTGATGGGTGCTTTGTCAAGGTTTTTTGACCTTCATTGATGTATGTGTCAATGGTAGCATTCTGTTGTAACCCCCGCCGGGGGTACGTGGATGAGTTGCTTCGATGGGTTTACTTGCCATCGACTGACATGACGTCAAGGTTGCTTGACCTTCATTGATGTGTGTATCAAGGGTTGCATCGCGTTGTAACCCCCGCCGGGGATATGTAGATGCTTGAAAGATTTACGTTGTGACCCCCGCCGAGGAGGTTTGATATTTCATGGTTTTACGTTATAACCCCTGATGAGTGAGTTTTATACCCATGAATTGGATACATTCGGGCTTAATTTATTGTTGTTCTTAAGTCTTTTAGGATATTTTTATGTGTTTGTGTCTATTCATGCATGTTTTATGTTATTTTATAGGAATTAGGACAAAAGTTACATGGATCGATGTTTGGGGTGGCTAGATTCGCGTTTTCGGCTTGTCATTTACACAGCAGTCACTTCAGAGCCAATTTGACTATAGCTCCTGACATTATTTCGACAAACTTCAAGAATGAAAGTTGTAGATCTACTTCTCCTCTTTCCGGAACATCTTGAATCATCGAAATCGGAGTTCGGACGAAGAAGTTATGGCCATTTTCCCAAAGGACGCTTGAGCGAGAAAATGTCGGATTTGGGGCCGCCGGGCGCTACTTCTAGTGCTTTTTCCAGCCTTGGGGCTAGAAGCAGAACTCATTGCCGTGCCAGGCCACCAGGCGCCTTGGGAAGGATTTGGTGCGGCTTTGGGCGCGTTTTGGCGAATTTGACACACCTTTTGACTCCAAATAGGATTGGGTTTGTTCCTAAGCTCAAAATTAGACTTGTAACCTATAAATACATGATGTAAGGCATAAAATAGGAGGAGATTACATAGCTTAGCCTAGATAAAACACTCCTTTAGATTAGAAAATAACCCTAGTTCTTATTAGTTTTTGAGATTGAAGCAACTTGGAGACCATTGAAGATCAAGAGCAAGAGCAAAAGGGGAGCATTCAAGTCCAACATACCCACAGGATTTCTTGTGTCCACCTCCACTACAACAGGAAGAACATTCAAATTGGGAGGAAGCCTTGGAAAAATTTATTAAAGCTTACGAAAAAGGAATGAGGAATAAGACAAGAAAATGAATCAAGTAGAGTCGAATTTGCAATGCCAAGGCGTTGATCAAGAATTTGGAAAATCAAGTGGAGCAGATAAGCATATACGTTGAACAACCGAATCCTCAATACACCTCGCCCTATGACATGGATTCCGAGCCCGATGGTGAGCCCGAGCCAAATCTACAACTGGATGAGCCACGAGATGAAAAAGAGGAGACAAGTGGGGATAATGACAACAAGGTCGGTGAAGAACTAATTGTGAGACCCAATGATGATGAGCCAATGTTATTTATGCCTCAAGTGCCTTCTCCTCCACAATTCAAGAGTCCTAAGTAGATTTGCAAAACCTTGTCCGATTGGTAGTCATGTCGCTCAGCAATACTCTCTGTGATGTAAAAGCAAGTACACCTTCGAAACCATGGTGTGATGAGCTAGAGAAGATAGAAGAAGAAATTGTTGTGTCTGACAAGCCTCTATGCCAGAATATATTCGCAGACACAATGGAGAAACCACCTAGATGCTGGACGTTCTTGAATGTGATATTATCTCAAGAAAGCATTCTAGGTGACTTTAATATAATGACTATTACAAATGGGAACCTACCAAAAGCTATATTATTTCTGATGGATGGAGGGTTCCTCAACCTTCGTAGGGGAATTGGATAGAGAATTGAAGAAGTCAGGCTGAGACTATAAAACAAGCGCTTATTGGGAGGCAACCCAAGTTTAATTTTTATTTTTAGTTTTTATTAAGTTTTATATTAGTAGTTTTGAATTTACATTTATTTAGGATTTAATAAAATTGCTTCTATCATGGTTTTACAGGTTATTCAAGTCAAATTCAAGTGTGGTGCCCAATTTGTTCCATGTGCTTAGCCTATTCTCCAAACTTAGCGGACAAGGAGGAAGATGGCTATATTTTCAGGGAAGTCCTCTGCTTTAATTTTTTTCTATTGTAGCCATTGAGGACAATGTCTAGTTTAAGTTTGGGGGCATTTTAGTGTCGTATTGCATATAGTTAGTTATTTACATTGTAGTTCGTTATGTTTTCGGGTTATTTACATTTAGTTTTTGCATTCAGTTTTTTTTTTTTGTTTAAAAAAAAAATTTAAAAATCGCAAAAATAGTAGTTAGTTTACTATGTTTGTTGCAGCTTAGTTTATATTTGCATGATTTCAATCAATTAGATAGTAAAAGTCTATTTTGGCCAATGATGAGACCGGAGTTAAGTAGATAAGTATAGTATTGAATATTCGTGCTTTGATGTGATTTCTTGTTATGAATTGAATCTTTTCCTGTTTTGAAACTGGTATAATCAAGGTTAAGACGTTAATAATGACTATGTTAACTGATTAAGTTTAAATTGATACATAATGGATTTCTTAAGTATAATACTAGTGTGAAGGAATGAAAGACATGAATAAAGTGAGATGGCTAAATTTTGATAAAACTTAAGTTTGGGGGGGAAATTTTGGGGTATATAAGCTTAAAAAAAAAAAAAAATGTTGAGTCTTGTGGTGGGTTGAGGAGAAATACTCCCCATAAACACAAGCGTGAGATGGAGCGTAAAACGCACTCACCAACCATCTATAAAAAAAGAGAAAAAAAAAAAATACCGTGGCTAGTTTTGTTTCGGGGCCTTTGTTACTTGAGTAAGTACGCCCGAAGGGGTATCTTAAAACCTAGCGCCCTAAGGTCTTATATGGTCTGGGAGTCGTTGGTCGAAAGCTCGCTAAGGGGTGACAATCACTGTTAGCCTAATGGAATGAGACATTGCACAGTTATGGTTAAAAAAAACAATAAAAGCGGAAAAGAGCAAAAAGCCCCCATAATGAAAAGTAAAGCATAAGTATCCCAGTTGGACTCTTGAACTTGGTGGATGTTTGACTTTAGTTGGATATAGCTTGTTCGTGAATTTTGTGAATTTGCACTGTATGATGCCTTCAAAGATATCTATTATGTCTTAAATTTGATTTTATATCAGTTAACATTGTTGTGGAGCACACACGCACTATATCAGTGATAACAGTCTAAGATTTGATGATTGATTGGGAAATTACTGATTTGTTTTAATATGATGTATTATCATGTTTACTTGATTTCTCTAAGGCCGGTTGAATAGACTTGTTTCTGTCATTACTGTTGGATTCGGAGGCATATAGATTAGTTTCATTACATTGCATTGCATAACATTTTTGTGTTTTTGCTTGAGGACAAGCAAAGATTTAAGTTTGACCTTCATTGATGTATGTGTCAATGGTAGCATTCTGTTGTAACCCCCGCCGGGGGTACGTGGATGAGTTACTTCGATGGGTTTACTTGTCATCGACTGACATGACGTCAAGGTTGCTTGACCTTCATTGATGTGTGTATCAAGGGTTGCATCGCGTTGTAACCCCCGCCGGGGATATGTAGATGCTTGAAAGATTTACGTTGTGACCCCCGCCGAGGAGGTTTGATATTTCATGGTTTTACGTTATAACCCCCATCGGGGATGTTTAGTATTTTGTGGTTTTGCATTGTAACCCCCGCCGGGGATGTTTAGGGTTTGCAAATAACGGCATCGAACCTTTGTGGGGTATTGCTGAGCATGATCTGTGAAAGCTGAGCTCATTGGTATAGTATACCTTGCATTCAGGCTAATACCACTGAGACGACGGGAGTTTAACTTTGACCGACAAGAAACCAGGATTTCCGGCTATTCCGCTCAATCATGTAGCATTTTTATTCCTGAGTTGGCCTTTTCAGCTTGTGAGACCTCCTTTGTAACTCTAACTGGAGTGAACCGGAGGTGTGGGACCCATGTAGAAGTGTCGCAGTACACTACGCAGGGAGCGCAAGTGAGCCTTCTACCAACCGTGCTTATATGTATAAAGAATGGTTTTCTTTCATAAGTCATTTCAAGTTGCACAAATAAGGAAATCTGAGAGCACTTCTTAAGATCTGCTGAGTTCGGGCAACTTTCTGCATATTCTGCCACCGTACAAGTGTTCTTCACTGTCCTAGTAACATATACATGTATTTTTTTTCCAATTTCTATCCGTTGGAAAATGACTTATCACATGAAATGCATTTATACACATAGTAGTGAATATGCATGCCGATATGACTTGATAAAAATATTCAACACAAAGAAATGTTAGTATTAAACCATGTTGAACATAATGATGTGAAAAATTTGACTTTTGAAACAGTCAAATTGGCACCTTTTACTGTCATTTCTTATCCTATCTAAGGACAAATGAGTAAAGGTAGAAAAGTAAAATAATCCTGGTAATTAGACTACATTTATGGATTTTTACTGTGATGTGATTAATGCATGTAGGATGTATATGACTGTGTATAGGTGTGCTACTGAATGGCCACCTAGTCATGCCTATGTTCATGTGGATAGTTTCATTTACAAAGGGGGTTATGGCAAAATTTTCCCAAAATGTAGGTATTGGGTAGTCATGGATTTTTAACTCTACTGTAGCTGTATGTTAAAAAAATGCATTTTGAAAAGCTCCATGTAAGAAATTACCACACCCTTTCTGAGGTGATTTGGAGTCTTGTTGTCCAGATATTATGGATCCGGATCAACCGAGCAGTTCCCGCAGGACCACTTCTGGTGTACGGAGGAGAGCTTCTGAAGAGCCTCAACGCCGTTCTGTTAGACAACCTCGTCGTTTGGTGGAGACGGTGATACGTCCTATTCGAGTTGAAGTGCTAAATGTCGAGGACGAGGAGAAGGATGTACCGATCGAGGTTCTTGCTCCTGATGTACGTGTTCCCCATAGGGAATTTCCAGTTATTCAAGTGGCGAACCCAAATTTTCTGGGTGACTTGAGTAGGCATCCTTCAGTATACCTGCACGCAAATGAGGTATGAAGTTAGATCTTTAATCTTCCTTATTTCCTATTGATGAGGAGTCAAGGATTCTAATGTTGATCTGCATTTGATGTAGGTTCCCAGCTTCAAACAGCCTCGAGGGAACTGGTTTAGCATCCACTCTATGTATCAGGCTTTGCATGATGACTACAGAGCGATCGTCCATGGCTGGGGATTTGGGATGTTCTTCTCCATTCTACCACGTCGCTGTCCTCAGGGTTACCTCAGGGCATTGTCTGAGCGGTGGTTTCACCAGACCCAGTCACTCCATTTAATGGACTGTGAGGTGATGATGACACCGATGGGTTGGTGATTTATCACAGGTATGGAGTTTGGAGGGGAGACGGTGCCTTACACGTCGGATATCACCCCTACTGCCGTCAGATCCTTGTTGGGAGTTCCGACGGAGGCGCTCAAGGGCAAGACTATTCGTACGGGTCCTTTAAGCGTAGATGCTATGAGCAGGCTGTTGAGTGAGCCCATACCCGATGATGTGAGAGTCAAGGATCGCATTTTTCGGCGACTGTTCTTGATGATCATTAGGGGCTGCTTCATAGCAGATAATTCCTCTACGGTGTCCTTCACTTTGATCAGCACCACTCGACACATGGACCGTATAGGAGAGTATGATTGGGGTTCCTACACCTTTGCATATTTCCTCAGGGGAATGCACATGCGATCGCAGGGCTTGACCGAGGCGTGGTTAGGATTCTACCCATTTCTGCTGGTGAGTATTTCTCTTATCTTTTCCCATGTATAGGTTAAAAGTGTTGACTGACAGCAGATGTTTGCCTTTGTGTTGGCAGTTTTGGGCCTATAAAAGGCTTCCTTGTTTACGTCCTGTGAGCGTGTTAGGTTTAGACACCTATCCACTAGGACGGAGATGGCATCATTCCATACTGGCGGAGCTCCATGTTGCTGAGGGTTTCACTCATTGTTGCCTACAACTGGAGTTATTGACAGCCGATGTCATCACATGGATTCCCTACTCTGGAGAGCATTTGGGAGTTGGTTTTGAGGATGGGTACTCGACTTGAGTAGAGTACGTCATTTCCACCCACAGGATTCCTCTCTTCACAGATGGAGTATGGGAGCTCTATTTAGGAGAGCGTGCTATTAGGAGCACTACAGGAGAGATCCATATGCCGATCTTGCCTCCTGCCAAACGTTATTGCCCTATTTCGCAGTCACCCGTCATTGACATCCCATTGATGGGGATTGACGGTTTTACATTGTTAGAGGGCCCCTGGTCTTAGGAGATGTTCCAGCATTGGTTGATCCCTCGTACCATTGGAGCTTAGACCCGCGCCACACAGTTTATGGGGGATATGGTTCCAGGATCTATGATGATAACGCATTGGCTAGCCTGTGTCAGAGATCCAACTCATGTGACACAGATTGACAGATTGACTCGACAGCTGGACCGGTCACATCTTTTCATTCGACATCTGGGCAGAGATCTTTCAGAGGTAGATACTTTTTATCCTTCCAGCTCTGGCGCTGGCCCCTCTGGTGACCCATATGGCTTTGCCGGTGCAGATCCTCCATTGTATAGACCTGACATCCCTGTAGATAGAGATCTAGTGACTCAGGAGGAGTTACATCAGGTGGACAGTATCGATGATGTAGACATCGACACTCTTGACTTTTTCTGATGTATTTCTTGTTATCTCTTTTAATAAGACTCTATTAGCATCTGGGTAGCTTCCCCCATTCTCCCTATATCTTTTGATAGGCCTCTGTTAGTTGTTGGGTAGCTTCGCCCCATTTCTTGTATTTTAGCTGTACAGAGATGTATTAGATGATGATATACTTAAGAATGTATGTACTGTTTTCCATTACCTATATCATATTTCCATCAATTGTATCATGCATGTTATTATGTTATGCATATGTTTGTATGTTCAGAGATATTCAGCATTGACCCCTGGATGGTCTTATGATACGGCCCATACAGATGTCTTCTTCGACAGTTAGCCGTAATGATCATACCTCACCATTTTTGGTGGTATATGGTATGTGCTCATGGTATGATAGTATATCACCATCAGACATGGTAATCGTAGATGATTTACTGTAGCATACTATGACCCTGTTGATGTTTCAGGTTCCCACAGGATTCGTAAAGGGTATGCTAGAGCACTGGGTATCGGAGAGGCAGGTTTTCCGATTTGGGACCCAGGAGTTGACTCCTACTTTGGAGGAGTATGCACGATTGACGATGCTGCCGCTGGACAGACATTGTGTGCATATGGCTATTGGAGACATGAGCAGACAATTCATGATCCTCGTCGGATTGAGGCGTAGGGTGGTCCAGGACTAGATTACATCCGGCCACGTGATATCCCAGCATTTCCTGTTTGACAGGTTTGGCTCTGAGGATAGCTATGCACGGCATTTCAGGGATTTCACCACACTAGAGGACCATTGGCGTTCAGTCAGAGTGGATGTACTGCTTCTATGCGTATTGTCATATGTCTTCATGTCGCGGTACATGGATGAGTTGGATATCGGCATCATTATGGCGATTGAAAGCTCTCGGGGAGGGTCATACCATTGTCTGGATGATCATCATTGCAGAGACTCGAGGTCAACTACATACTTCTTGCACTTTATCCGTGAGGAGTGTTTATGAGTAGCTTCGGTCATGTTATACGTGTGGTTTATGTCACACTTGATACCGATTGGCACATTTAGACAGCAGGGGTTTTGTTTCACCCATGATATAGCCATGTCGTCCTCCTTTCAGCCTGCGGAGTGTACAGATGTTGCATCGTGGTCAGCTTTCCTGGTAGGGATTAGAGACCTATTTGCTATATTGCCGTGTTCAGGGTCTTAGCTCACCCTACAACTTCATTACTCATGCTCCGAGCATGGATTATCTCCCTCTGGCTGGTTTGAGGGGCATGATCACTTACCACCCATTGGCCGTTATGAGTCAGTTTGACAAGTTTTAGGATTTTCATCCTTTTGAAGGGGCAGTGAGTCAGCGCTTCGCTTCACACCGTTTATCAGCGGAGGACAGATCCAAGTTGTATGCCTGTTGGGATCAGCGAGAGCTGTCTGAGTTTTTTGCCAGTCATCCAGGTTGTTCTGCAAAGTATTCCGCATGGATGGAGATAGAGACTGCATCGGCTGTGGCAGTATCCACAGTGCAGAGGATTGATTCTTCCGATGAGGAGCCTATAAAGGAGGCTATTATTCCCATCAATGATTTGACTTCTGGACTGCCATCATTTGTGATGGATTCTCCCACCCCGAGTGCCACTTTACTCAGTATTCGGCACAACATTTGGAGCAGAGCTTACATCTGATGACCTATGGGAGAGATCAGGCTAGGGCCGTGATATTGAAAACTCTTGATGAAAGAGATGCCGCTCTGTTAGAGAGGGATGAGGCTAGATCAACCAGGGATGCATTGATTGCAGAGCGGGATGCTACATTATCTACTAGGGATGTGGCCATTGCAGATAGCACTTTAGTTAGATTCCAGATGACTGTCAGTCTTGTCGACATGAGTGCTTACATTGATGAGCATTATGCCACCATGCAGTTAGCCTCGATCGCTGCTAGTGTAGTAGATACCTTGGGTAGGAGCTTGCAGCGTTATCTCCGTCTTCAGAGAGGGATGCTATATTAGATCTGATAGTCCCCATACACACAGATCTGTAGATAGCTTTGTATTTTCCTGCACATACTAGCTTTGCCATTTTATCATGTACACCACATAGGTATATATCAAACAGTATTATGTATGGCAGGGAAAAATATTTTGATTCACTTCCCTTTTAGTTATGCCTTGATACTTGCTTGATATTTGCCTATTTCTTCAGGGCCTTGTGATCTTGATGCATTCTGAACTTATCCTTGATAGATGGACATTGAGATGTCGCAAGATCTCTCAGAACGGATCATTTATTTCTATAAATCCCAACCATCTTCGGTGTCTTGGGACTGGTATCTGTATAGAAAAGTAGAGAGGAGGGTAGTTTCTTCCTCTCTAAGATTGACCGCACCACAGATGGTTGCCAGTACTTCTATTTGTGAGAAGCCTAGTTAATTCCATTTCTTATGGGTTGGTATTGCTCCTTGAGGCACGATCATAACTTAGATGGTCACCGAATCTTCTATTTGTTAGAAGAGGTTGGGTAATTCAATCCCTTTGATCTGAAACCGATGAAATGTGGCGAATTGAAGGTTCATCCCAGAACCGTGTGACAAGAAGTTTTGTTCTGGTAGGGGTTAGACTAAGCCATAAATGGTTGCCTATGTACTCCTATTGAAGAGGAGATCAAGTCTGCGTAGTTCGAACCTGGTGTAAGAGGTTCAACGTTGAATGTGAAAGGCAGATAGGTGTAGATATGTTTTTATTGTTTTTTTTTTGTGAAGAAAGGGCAGAAATGATTTTGTTGTTTTTTTTATTGTGACCGGGCCATATAGCATATGGTCGCCTACGTACTCCTATTGAAGAGGAGATCAGGTCGACGTAGTTCGCCCCTCAGGACAAATCGCAGATGAAGAGAAACGTGGATCCCATGTGCAGGCGATACTGCGGGGAGAAATAAGTTTGATCCCATAATGGGGACAAACTGCAGGTGTGTAAAAGGTTTGATCCCGTCCTTAGGATAAACTGCAAGCGTAGAAAAGTTTAATCCCATCTTTAGGATAAACTACAGGCGTAGAAAAGTTTAATCCCGTCTTCAGGATAAACTGCAAGCGTAAAAGGTTCAATCCCGTCTTCAGGATAACCTAAATTGGGAAAAGTTAAATCCTGTCTTCAGGATAACCGAAATTGTATGGAAGGTTTGAAATGAAGTGATACCAGGCTGCTGTTTGAAGTGTATATTTCCTTGAGGGGTAGAAGAGTATGTAGAAAGGAAAGGGTTCAAAACCAGAATAACTGGTTATTTGATGATCAAAACCAGGATGTTGTTTGATGGTAACTTCAGACATAGGACCGTTTCACGGTGTCCGAGTTGATAAGGTGTGGAAATTCATCGCCATCCATTTCATGCAATCTGAGAGCACCTCCTGTCAATACCTCCTTAACAACAAATGGGCCTTCCCAGTTAGGAGCGAATTTTCCCTTAGATTGATCTTGGTTGTCAATGATCTTCTTCAAAACCAAGTCATGTTGTTTGAACTTTCGTAGTCAGACTTTTCTGTTATAGGATCGTGCGATCCTTTGATGATATAACTGACCATGGAAGATAGCCACGAATCGCCTTTCATCTATTAGAGACAATTGGTGATACCTGTCTTGTACCCATTGGTCTTCATCTAACTGAGCATCCATCAATACTCTGAGGGATTCCATTTTCCACCTGTATGGGGAGCACTGCTTCCATCCCATAGACTAATGAGTAGGGGGTTGCCCTAGTGGAAGCACACATGGAAGTTCTGTAAACTAATAAAGTCAGAGGCACGAGATCAGGCCATCCTTTGTGTTTGGCGGACATTTTCTGCATGATCTTTTTGATGTTCTTATTAGCCGCTTCAACAGCACGATTCATCTTTGGATGGTAGATGACAGAGTTGAGGTGTTTGATGTGGAATTTTCTACATAACTCCTCCATCATTTTGTTGTTGAGGTTCTTAGCATTGTCTGACACAATGACCTCTGGTTGTCCATATCAACAAACAACATTGTTTCTAATGAAAGCAATGATGACTTCTTTAGTAACCCTGGGGAAGGATGCTGCTTCTACCCATTTGGTGAAGTAGTCGATCATGGTGAATATGAATCAATGTCCATTACTAGCTTTGGGCTTCATGGGCCCGATCACGTCCATTCCCCACATTGAGAAGGGCCATGGTGAACTCATATTATGGACTTCCCTTGGAGGGGCATGGATAGAATTCCCATGAATCTGGCATTGATAGGACCTCTTGAAGTGATCATCACAGTCAGCTTTTAGTGTAAGCCAATAATGCCCCGTTCTAAGGATCTTCTTGACAAGTAGGGGTTTGCTCATGTGAGTGCCACATACTCCACCATGGATCTCATCCATGAGTCTTTGAGCTTGGTCTTTATCTAGACATCTTAGGAGACCTAATCCAGCATCTCTTTTGTAGAGTGCATCTCCGCTCAGATAGAATTTCATAGCAAGTCGATGAATCCGCCTCTTTTCAGTTAGGCTCGCCTCAGCGGGTGTAAATCTATCTCGTAGATACTCCTTGATGCATTAATACCAAGGATTGTGGATGGGAGGTAGTTCATCCGATACTTCTCCAACGTAATTCCCATAGACTGGGGCTTTTGTAAAGTAAACGTGATGCTTGGCATGTTTTCCTTGTCAAGTATGTAAACCAAGGAGGCCAACGTTGCTAAGGCATCTGTAAAATCATTCCTATTACGAGGAATGTGTAGAAAGGAGATTTCTTCAAACTCCAAAGCCATCTATAAAACTTGTCGATGGTAAGGCAGCAAATATAATTCTTTGGTTTGATAGATTCCCGTGGATTGTTTGATTACCAATTCATAATCCCCAAAGATGATTAACTTGCTCGATGCTCATTGAATCGGGCAAGTTTTAGCCCCATGATACGACCTTCATACTCAGTTATGTTGTTGGTGCTGACAAACTGCAATTTAACGGCGACGGGATACTACTCCCCCGTACTGGCTATTAAAACTGCTCCAGCTCCAGAGCCTTTTGTGTTAACAACTACATCAAAATACATTCTCCACGTACGGTATGTATCGTACTGATGTTGTTGCTAAATTGTCATTACCCCTTCATCGGGGAAGTATGTTTCCAAGGGTTTGTAGTCCCCTGAAGGTGTGACGGCCAGTTGATCCGCAATTCCTTGACCTTTGACAGACTTTTGCATCACGTAGACGATGTTAAATTGCTGTAGGATCAACTGCCATCTGAACATATGATAATTCAGTATGGGCTTACTGAACACATACTTGAGAGGATCCATTCGGGATATGAGATGGGTTGTGTGACCATGGAGGTAATGTTGTAACCTCATGGAAGCCCATGCTAAAGCACAACAAGTCTTCTCAATCGATCGTATACTTATGTTCACCGATCTTTGAATCTTTTGTTGAGGTAATAGATAGCTCGTTCTTGGCCTGTATTGTCTTTTTGCCCAAAGATACATTCCCATGGCATTGTCATTTATGGATGGTACATGAACAGGGAACATCATCCTCGGGAGGTACCAAAATGAGCGTTAATCGGTTGCTCTTTAATGGTAAGGAAGGCTTTCTGACACTCATCGTTCCATTTCACGGAGTTCTTCCTTAACAGCTTGAAGATAGGCTCACAGGTTGCTGTGAGTTGAGAAATGAAAATGCTAATGAAGTTGATTCTTCCCAAAAATCCCCATTTTTCCTTCTCTGTCTGAGGAATGGGCATTTCCTTAATGGCCTAGATTTTGGTAGGATCCAGTTCAATCCCTTTGTGGCTGACTAGGAAACCTAGCAACTTGCCTGACTTAACACCAAAGACGCACTTAGCGGGATTCAATTTCAAGTTGTACTTACGCAACCTGTTGAAAAGTTTTATGAGATGGTCTAAGTGGTCATCCTCCTTCCGGGATTTGACAATGATGTCATCCACGTAGATCTCTATCTCTGTGTGCATTAAATCATGGAAAAGAGCCATCACAGCTCGTTGATCGGTTGCCATGGCATTGATGAGGCTGAATGACAACTGTCTATAGCAAAAGGTTCCCCAAGGCGTGATGAAAGAAGTTTTCTCACGATCTTCCTCAGCGACCATAATTTGATGGTACCCCGTAAAGCAATCAGCAAAGGAGTACATGTCGTATTGAGCACTATTGTCAATAAGAATGTGGATAAATGGCACGGGAAAGCTATCTTTAAGGCAAGCTTTGTTCAAATCCTGGTAATCCACACAAACTCACACCTTTCCCCTAGTTTAGGCACGGGAACAATGTTAGATATCCACTCTGGATATGTAGACACCATGATAATGCCATCTTGAAATTGTTTCACAATTTCTTCATTAACCTTTAAACTCCACTCAGGTTTCAATTGCCTGAGCTTTTGCCTAACTGGCTTGAATCCTTCTTTGATGGGAAGGCGATGAAGAACAATATCCATGGACAAACCCACCATGTCTTTATGAGACCATGCAAACACATCCTAGAATTACGTTAATAGTGCAACCACGTCATTTCGTTGATTTGTGGTAAGTGATGAGTGAGTTTTATACCCATGAATTGGATACATTCGAGCTTAATTTATTGTTGTTCTTAAGTCTTTTAAGATGTTTTTATGTGTTTATGTCTATTCATGCATGTTTTATGTTATTTTATAGGAATTCGGGCAAAAGTTACATGGATCGATGTTTGGGGTGGCTAGATTCGCATTTTTGGCTTGCCATTTACACAGCAGTCACTTCAGAGCCAATTTGACTATATCTTCTGACATTATTTCGAAAACCTCAAAGAATGAAAGTTGTAGATCTACTTCTCCTCTTTCCGGAACATCTTGAATCATCGAAATCGGAGTTCGGACGAAGAAGTTAATGGCCATTTTCCCAAAGGACATCGGATCAAAAATGTCGGATTTTGGGCCAGGTGCCGGGCGCCCATTTTAGTTTATGCTTGCGGTCAAGGCAGGGAGCTGAGTTTGAGGCCAATGCAGTGCCAATTTTTGGGCGGCCGGGAAGGGCTTGGTGATGGCCTGGACGCATTTTGGGCGAATTTTGACACCTTTTTGACTCCAAATAGGATTGGGTTTGTTCCAAAGCTAAAAATTGGACTTGTAACCTATAAATACATGATGTAAGGCATAAAATAAAGGGGGATTACATAGCTTAGATTAGAGATACACTCTATTAGATTAGAACATAAACCCTAGTTCTTATTAATTTTGGAGATTGAAGCAACTTGGAGACCATTGAAGATCAAGAGCAAGAGCAAGAGGGAGCATCGATTTGGCGATAATGTGATTCTATTCTCTTCTCTCATCTTACTTTTATCTTTTGATGTCTATTCAACAGGATTCTTGGTTTTAATTCATTAATTATGAACTAACTATTTTGAGATTTCAATTGAACTTTTTATGGCTATGAATTAGTTATTCATTATATTCTAATTATTTATGTTAAAGTGAGTTGTTTATCTTGTCTTGTGCTTATTGCTTAATTATTTGATCAAGAATTACTTTGTTACTCTAGAAGGAATTGGAAGAGAATTCTAGGGTTAGAACTGGCATGATATCATGTGACTTAGTTATTTGCATGGTGAAAAATTAGGTTTGTGAATTGAATGGAAATATCTCGTTACGTGCATGTAACACGTAAGAATTGGGATTGGAAGAGTTTAATTCAATTGTTTTGCATAGGAATATAGCAAGATTAATCTGGATTAAATAGAAGGCAATTGATCACTTGGAAAAGGACTTTTTGGCATTTGAGAATTCTGTTAACAATTCAAGAGGGCATAATAATTGGGATAATTGGATAATTGATTTATAATTCATAATTGGGGATATTGAAGTCTTAATCTTTATTTATTTGAATTCATTCGTTAAAATCTTAGTTTTAATTAGTTAATTTAGTTTTCTTAATTAGAAAAACACGATTTGAGATTGTTTAAATAAAATTAGTTTGGTTAAGAATTAGTACTTGGTGATTTTTATTAAATAATTCCTCGTGGGAACGGTACTCTACTTTCACTTTATTACTTGTTGACCGTGTATACTTGCATATTCATTGATTAAGTAAATCGATCAACAAGTTTTTGGCGCTAGATTCTTAGGGAATTAATTTAATAATTAGTTTACAATATTAATTTCAATCAAATTAGTCTTAATTTAAATATTTTATTTTTATTTTTAATTCTCTTTCTATATTTCTCTCTTTTGAGTACCATGGATGGCTTTGTGTATCAATGGCCATACACGAACATGACTCAACCAAGGGAGTGGAGATTGAAAGACTCGAGAAACTTTACGCATTGTCGCACAGATTGAGACACTTTCGAGGATGTTTAAAGCTTTTGAAGCTCAAATATCGTCAAAAGTATGGTGGTTACTTGTGATTATTGTCTTTCGAAATCATATGAGTCATCAATGCACCATCGAGCTTTGAGCCTAGATGCAGTATAGTGGTGATTACCCCAATAATTATGTCTATCCCAACAACTATCATCGAGGATTGGGGTATCACCCGAATTTTTCATGGAGTAACAATCAAGATCAATTTTATGCTCCAAGTCCAACATACCCACAGGATTTCTTGTGTCCACCTCCTTACTGACAGAAGAACATTCAAATTGGGAGGAAGCCTTGGAAAAATTTATTAAAGCTTCAAAAAGGAATGAGGAACAAGACAAGAAAATGAATCAAGTAGAATTTGAATTTGCAAAGCCAAGGGTGTTGATCAAGAATTTGGAAAATCAAGTGGAACAGATATAGCATTGTTGAAAAAAACCGTCCTCAATACACTGCCCCTATGACATGGATTACAGAGCCCGATGGTGAGCCCGAGCCAAATCTACAACTGGATGAGCCACGAGATGAAAAAGAGGAGACAAGTGGGGATAATGACAACAAGGTCGGTGAAGAACTAATTGTGAGACCCAATGATGATGAGCCAATGTTATTTATGCCTCAAGTGCCTTCTCCTCCACAGTTCAAGAGTCCGGTTAGATTTGCAAAACCTTGTCCGATTGGTAGTCATGTCGTCGGCAATACTCTCTGTGATGTAAAAGCAAGTACACCTTCGAAACCATGGTGTGATGAGCTGTGGAAGATAGAAGAAGAAATTATTGTGTCTGACAAGCCTCAATACCAGAATATATTCGCAGACACAATGGAGAAACCACCTAGATGCTGGACGTTCTTGAATGTGATCTTATCTAAAGAAAGCATGCTAGGTTACTTTAATACAATGGCTATCGTAAATGGGAACCTACCAAAAGCTATATTATTTCCGATGGATGGAGGGTTCCTCAACTTTAAGTAGGGGAATTGGATAGAGAATTGAAGAAGTCAAATTTGAGACTATAAAACAAGCGCTTATTGGGAGGCAACCCAAGTTTAATTTTAATTTTAGTTTTATTAAGTTTTATATTAGTAGTTTTGAATTTGCATTTATTTAGGATTTAATAAAATTGCTTCTATCATGGTTTCTGAGTTATTCAAGTCAAATTCAAGTGTGGTGCCCAATTTGTTCCATGTGCTTAGCTATTCTCCAAACTTAGCGACAAGGAGGAAGATGGCTATATTTTCGAGGAAGTCCTCTTGCTTTAATTTTTTCTATTGTAGCCATTGAGGACAATGTCTAGTTTAAGTTTGGGGCATTTTAGTGTCGTATTGCATATAGTTAGTTATTTACATTGTAGTTCGTTATGTTTTCGGTTATTTACATTTAGTTTTTGCATTCAGTTTTTTGTTTAAAAAAAAAAAAATAAAAAATCGCAAAAAATAGTAGTTAGTTTACTATGTTTGTTGCAGCTAGTTTATATTTGCATGATTTCAATCATTAGATAGTAAAAGTCTATTTTGGCCAATGATGAGACTGGAGTTAAGTAGATAAGTATAGTATTGAATATTCAGGGCTTTGATGTGATTTCTTGTTATGAATTGAATCTTTTCTGTTTTGGCCCGGTATAATCAAGGTTAACACGTTAATAACAACTATGTTAACTGATTAAGTTTAAATTGATACATAATGGATTTCTTAAGTATAATACTAGTGTGAAGGAATGAAAGACATGAATAAAGTGGAGATGGCTAAATTTTGATAAAAACTTAAGTTTGGGGGAAATTTTGGGGTATATAAGCTTAAAAAAAAAAAAAAAAACATGTTGAGTCTTGTGGTGGGTTGAGAGAAATACTCCCCATAAACACAAGCGTGAGATGGAAGCGTAAAACGCACTCACCAACCATCTATAAAAAAAAAAAAAAAAAGTACCTGGTAGCTAGTTTTGTTTTCGGGCCTTTGTTACTTGAGTAGAAATGCATGAGGGGTATCTTAAAACCTAGCTCCCTAAGGTCTTATATGGTGCGGGAGTCGTTGGTTGAAAGCTCGCTAAGGGTGACACCTTTAGCCTAATGGAATGAGACATTACGATTATGGTTAAAAAAAAAATAATAAAAGCGGGAAAAAGAGCAAAAATCCCGTAATGAAAAGTAAAGCATAACTATCCCATTGGTCTCTTGAACTTGGTGGATGTTTGACTTTAGTTGGATATAGCTTGTTCGTGAATTTTGTGAATTTGCACCTTTGTATGATGCCTTCAAAGATATCTATTATGTCTTAAATTTGATTTTATATCGATTAACATTGTTGTGGAGCACACACGCACTATATCGGTGATAACGATCTAAGATTTGATGATTGATTGGGAAATTACCGATTTGGTTTAATATGATGTATTATCATGTTTACTTGATTTCTCTAAGTAGGTTGAATAGAATTGTTTTACATCATTCTTTGTTGGATTAAATGAGGCATATAGATTAGTTTCATTACATTGCATTGCATAACATTTTTGTGTTTTTGCTTGAGACAAGCAAAGATTTAAGTTTGGGGAGTATTTGATGAGTGAGTTTTATACCCATGAATTGGATACATTCTACTTAATTTATTGTTGTTCTTAAGTCTTTTAGGATGTTTTTATGTGTTTGTGTCTATTCAAGCATGTTTTATATTGTTTTGTAGGATTTGGGACAAAAGTTACATGGATCGATGTTTGGGGTGGGCTAGATTAGCGTTTTCGACACCATTTACGATAGTCACTTCAGAGCCAATTTAACTATATCTCTAACATTATTTCGAAAACCTCAAAGAATGAAAGTTGTATATCTACTTCTTCTCTTTCCGGAACATCTTGAATCATCGAAATCGGAGTTCGGACGAAGAAGTTATAGCCATTTTCCCAAAGGACGTCGGAGCAGAAAATGTCGGATTTTGGGCGGCTGGCAAAATCCATTTTAAACCTATGCCCAGCCTAGGGAGCCGGGAGCGGAGTTTGAGTAAGTGCCCATTATTTGAAGCGCCTGGAGAAGGAGCTTAGTGATGGCTGGGAGCGCGTTTGGGCGATTTGACACCTTTTGACTCGAATAGGATTGGGTTTGTTCTAAGCTAAAAATTGGACTTGTAACCTATAAATACATGATATAAGGCATAAAATAAAGGGGATTACATAAGCTTAGATTAGAGATACACTCTATTAGATTAGAACATAAACCTAGTTCTTATTAATTTTGGAGATTGAAGCAACTTGGAGACCATTGAAGATCGAGAAGCGAGCGAGAGGGAGCATCAGTTCTTTGACAACGATTCTATTCTCTTCTCATCTTACTTTTATCTTTTGATGTCTATTCAGGTTGTGGATTCTTGGTTTTAATTCATTAATTATGAACTAACTATTTTGAGATTTCAATTGAACTTTTATGGCTATGAATTAGTTATTCATTATATTCTAATTATTTATGTTAAAGTGAGTTGTTTATCTTGTCTTGTGCTTATTGCTTAATTATTTGATCGATAATTACTTTGTTACTCTGAAGGAATTGGAAGAGAATTCTAGGGTTAGAAGCGGGCATGATATCATGTGACTTAGTTATTTGCATGGTGAAAAATTAGGTTTGTGAATTGAATGAAATATCTCATTAATAGCATGTAACACGTAAGGAATTGGGATTGGAAGAGTTTAATTCAATTGTTTTGCATAGGAATATAGCAAGATTAATCTGGATTAAATAGAAAGCAATTGATCACTTGGAAAAGGACTTTTGGCATTTGAGAATTCTGTTAACAATTAGATGGCATAATAATTTGGAAATTGGATAATTGATTTATAATTCATAATTGGGGATATTGAAGTCTTAATCTTTATTTATTTGAATTCATTAATTAAAAATCTTAGTTTTAATTAGTTAATTTAGTTTTCTTAATTAGAAAAAACACGATTTGAGATTGTTTAAATAAAATTAGTTTGGTTAAGAATTAGTACTTGGTGATTTTTATTAAATAATTCCTCGTGGGAACGATATCTACTTTCACTTTATTACTTGTTGGTAGTGTATACTTGCGTATTCATTGATTAAAATCGATCAACAAGTTTTTGGCGTAGATTCTTAGAGAATTAATTTAATAATTAGTTTCCAATATTAATTTCAATCAAATTAGTCTTAATTTAAATATTTTTATTTTTATTTTAATTCTCTTTCTATATTTCTCTCTTTTAAATTTACCATAGATGGCTTTGTGTATCATTGGCCATACAAGTAATTCACGGCCTAAAAACTTGTTGATCGATTTACATGATCAATGAATACGTGCAAGTATACGGTCAACAAGTAATAAAGTGAAAGTAGAGTATCGTTCCTACGAGGAATTATTTAATAAAAATCACCAAGTACTAATTCTTAACCAAACCAATTTTATTTAAACAATCTCAAATCGTGTTTTTCTAATTAAAGAAAACTAAATTAACTAATTAAAACTAAGATTTTAAATCTAATGAATTCAAATAAATAAAAGATTAAGACTTCAATATCCCCAATTATGAATTATAAATCAATTATCCAATTATCCAAATTATTATGCCTACAAATCAATTGTTAATGAATTCTCAAATGCCAAAAGTCCTTTTCCAAGTGATCAATTGCCTTCTATTTAATCCAGATTAATCTTTAGCTATATTCCTATGCAAAAAAGCAATTGAATTAAACTCTTTCCAATCCCAATTCACTTTGCGTATTTGAGGGCAAAGATCATGCATATTGAAAGGATATTTCCATTCAATTCACAAACCTAATTTTTCACCATGCAAATAACTTCAGTCAAATGATATCATGCCGCCTAAACCCTAGAATTCCTCTTCCAATTCCTTCTAGAGTAACAAAGTAATTAATCGATCAAATAATTAAGCAATAAGTTACAAGACAAGATAAACAACTCACTTTAACATAAATAATTAGAATATAATGAATAACTAATTCATAGCCATAAAAGTTCAATTGAAATCTCAAAATAGTTAGTTCATAATTAATGAATTAAAACTTCAAGAATCCACAAGGTTCGAATAGACATCAAAAGATAAAAGTAAGATGAGAAGAGAATAAATCTGTCTGTCAAGGGTGTATGTTCTGAATGCTCCCCTATTTTATGCCTCTCGCAAACCCGATCGCTCTTGTATCTTCAATGGTCTCCAAAATCAAACATTGCTTCAATTCCAAAATTAATAAGAACTGGGGTTTATGTTCTAATCTAATAGAGTGTATCTCTAATCTAAGCTTATGTAATCCCTTTATTTTATGCCTTCCTTAATCTCATGAGTGTTCTCAATGTGTCCTCTTGGATATCCATTGGCATAAGGATAGATATTTAGATGCTTTCTTATGTATGATGATCATACTAAAAGTATTAGTATGTACTCCATCATCAAAACTTGGAAGGCTTACGACTAGCATCGTGAGTCCCGGAAAGATCATTAATGGTATAAATGGAAGGATAAAATCGTTTGTCCTCCTTTTCTAGCGTAATATGCATTAAAATTTTCTATTTGTCATTTAAATCATGAACGATGGCGATAGCTTGCAATGGGATCCGGTCCCTTTGGCACCTTTCTGGAGGTATCGAGCCGTCTATCATCGATGAAGGATATCACATTGTTGTTGAAAATGTGATCATACTTGATGAGCATCATTTCTTGGTGTGACAACGTACCTTGGTAAAATCTTTGAAATTTTCCATTCATGCAGAAGGCTTATTTTGGCGGAAAGAAACATCAAAACTTGAGAATCGAGCAAATAGATCAGCAGATTATCGGGCTCTAAGGGAATATTCCATGTCGAACATAAATGGATTCTGAGGAATATTCCATATAGAACATAAATGTCTAGAGAAATTGGACAATTTATTAAAATCTTAAATGATTGATTTAAGGTCAAATAATGAGACCTAGATAGAAAAAATAAGTGTATGCGTTTGATGTTATTAGGATGGAATTTTGAGGATTTCAAAATTTAAATGAAGGCTATAGGTGAATTATTAGAGGATTAAGTGTTTATGTGATTAAGTTACGTGTATATGGTTAATGATGTGTTGAGAGAATGTGATTAAGGGTCGAGGTTGACGGATAAATTATATACATAACAAACCCTAAGAATATATTAAGAACGACAATGTTAGATTAGAAAACCTAGCGTTTGATAAGAAACCCTAGAAATGGGTTACGAAACCTAGTTTTAGATTAGAAATCCGAAACCCTAATTGATTGCATGAAACCTAAATCGAGAACTTAATGGCATAAGTGTAAATAACTATAAAAGATTAATTAGGGTTAATCTTAACAAATTGATTACAAAACCTAATTCAAATTTGAAACTTAATACTTGATAAAAACCCTAGTTTGATTACGATAAATTGAAGCCCTAATACAGGATTAATGGGAAATTATAATGCTCAAGTGATATTAAGTATAAGGTTAATTAGGGTAAAGCTTAATCAATTAAAACCTAATCCTAATTATTTCAATTTATGAGTAATTAGAAAACTCTAATCTAATTACGAGATTTAATTTCTAAATTAGAAAATTTATTTTCTATTAGAAACCCTAATTAGTGGGTTATAAACCTAAGGGTTAAAAAGTTGTGTGTAAGGAATATGAACATTATGTGATGGTTTATATTTATTTATTATATAAACAAACAAAAAGAAATTAGTGTAAACCTAATTATATATTAGGAATGAAGGATTTAATAACTTAAGGGTTATGGAAAAAGAAATTGTGGTATTTAGAATACTTACTAATTCTAGGAGATTTATTTTATATATCTCAAATGATTAATTTTATAACCTAATTATAGCAAGTCTAATTGGGTTAAGGAAATAAGTGTGCATGAGCAAGGATTTGTGTTATAATTGAGGAAATGAAAATCCTAATTAAATGATTAGGATATAATAAAATTTATCTATTGGATCATGCTATTCTTTTTACATAGCCCAAGCAATTTAATTTGAGAACCCAAACAATAAAATAATTGGCCCAAGTGATGATCCAATTTGTATGGATCTTCTAGATGGTTATTAAACAAATAAAACAACTAATAAAATTGGCCAAAATGGTAGAGATATCCGGCCATTCAAGGGAAAGTGAGCACAAGATTCATTTAATTTATAACTAACATTTTAGTTAGTCAAAAGTTGGTTACCAAATCACCTAAGTTTAGCCACTAGCCTTTTTAGGGTAATTAATATTTTTATCCTTGGCAATCATGTACAAGAGCAAGAGAGAGTAAAATGGCTTGGCGGGATGTCATAAGGAGAGAAAAGAGAGTGGGTTTGGAAAAAAAAAAAAAACTACACCTAATAAAAGTCTAGCTTATATATATATATATATATATATATTTATTTCTTTCATCTCTTTTATCCATCAAGTTGCTAAGAGGAAAAGAGAGAGAGAGAGAGAGAGAGAGTTGGCCACTTCATGGTGAAGAGGAGGGGAGATTTTGGCTCTCATGAAACCAAGATCCATCCATGGAAGGAAGAAAAGAAGGAGGAGAAAAAATCAAGCTAAGGTATAATAAAAATTTCTACTTGTGTAAGCTAATTTCCTTGGTAGTTTGATTTGATTTTGACAACTTGAAGTTGTGATCTTGAGGTTTAAAACCTTAGATCTATGTATATATAAGTGTTTCATGTTTAGATCTAACAATATTGGGTGTTGATTTTGGTTGGAATCAAAGGTATAAAATTTCCTAAACTCAAAACTCTAGTTAGTTTATGTGTTTTGTGATGGTTGTTTTAGACCAAGTGTTGAACTTATGATCCATATGAGGAAGATCTACATGATATATGATATTTTATGGTTAGATCTTGCCATTTTTAGGGTTGATAAGCTTGAACAAAGAAGATGAACCAAAACAGTTTTTTTTTGTTTTAAATGAATTAGTGGACTGCTGCCCTAAACAGAAAATTTCGGATTTGTTAGGGTGCTCTAAAATTCTGGACTTGTGATATGTTATAGTACACTCAATAAGCTTTCCATAGACTCTGAAAGCGGACTAAATCCGACATCGGAGGAGCAAGTTATGGGATTTCTACCAAACTACACAAAGTTAAGAAAAACTGTTAGAAGGACAGTTTTGGACCAGTCACTTCAGGGCTAAATTCAGGAGCTAAACATATCAAATATGGATTGTGATATATGAAAACTATAGTTAGGAAGATCTGAATCCAACAAAAATTGACGGATCATTAATCGGAGTTACAGATTTCGTTTTATTTAAGTTTTGGTGAAGGACTCCAAAACTGCCAAAGTGACAAAAAGTTTCTGGCCAAAATTTTCCGAGGGCTGTTTTGGACATTTATTTAATGAGAAAAATTCCAGGCTTTTGGGAAATGAAAATATATGGTATTAAGTAGCTCGTGTCCAAAAATGAGCTGATTCGAGTTAAAAGCGACCAAGTTATGACCATTACAATTTTGTGATTTTCCGAAATGAAATCGCTATAAGCGAGTTCTACAACTCCGATTGCCACGAAATTTAAAATGGAGTATCACGTTAACATATATAAGGTTATGCCAAGAGATGGGCATTCTTTGAGTTAAGCACGAGGTAGCTAATTTCTTAAGCTACACACTAAAATTAATTAAGAAAAAAAAATTAAAAAAATGTTTTAAAATCATATAAAAATGATTTTAAGTATTATAAAAATATTTTAAGTTATAAAATATAACTTTTGATATTTTGGCATGAAAATATTAATATTTTAATATTAATATTAATTATCGGATAATGGATTTAAGTGTTTAAAAATCAAATAATTATGATTTTAAGGTATTAAAAATATTTTGAAATATTATAATTACATTATAATATTATGTTATGATTTTCATTAATATTTTATATTAAATGAATATTAATGATTAAGGAATTATGTGGTATTTAATTCATTTAAATACGGTTTTAATGATTGGAAAATCATGATAAATGGTAATAATTATCAAAAAATTATTACGAGCCTAGGAAAAATGTTTTTGTTGATAAGAAATTATACGTGATAATTGTTAAGTGTTTAGGAAGAGTTTAATTGAACTTAAACTTGAGTATTGTCAAACTAGACCATCGTCGGGATGATAGAATGGTGTCGGTTTTAAATCGAATTTGAAATAGTTTGACACGATATTAAGTCTTATGTCTTGTATAGACTTATAGGGTTATGTGTTATGTGTTTAGGTTATTACATGTATATAAATATAACAATATTATCTTTGTGATGATATTATTCTAATATTGGAGATCTATATTATTAATATTAGGTCTTGGGTAAAAGCGTTATAAATTGCGTTGCGGTGTCATCAGCAGTTCGAGCAAGTTTGTTCTTACTTAACTCTAATAAGAGTGTTTTATTCAAGCTTATGGTTAAATCATTCTTTGATTGCCATGAAAATTGTACTCTGTACATCTTGCATGTATAAATCGGTATGAAAAAATTGATCACCTTCATTACCGGTTGGTTCGAAATGTTTGTTCATGTTTAAAACTTGTTCGATCAAAAGTTTGTTCTGCTAGTTCTCAATTATATTGATGAATTATAGCGACTTATTATTCATACTCTTGATCATGATATATCCTTATATTGTTGTATTTAAACTTCTTTGGGCAACTTTCATACTCACCCTTGCTATATCATGATAAAACATTGCGAGATAAAGGCGAATGCGTTCGGATCTGAGGAAAAGGTTAATGCCAAGTTCAACTTGGGATAAATTAAGTCTTGACTATTTTGTAATAGTATAGTTGAATAATATATTATCTATAGATAGTTTATGAATTGTGTATAAGTTAAAGGTTACTCGACCTTGGGAAATAGTGTGTAATGTAATGTATAAACAATTTATGTTTATATCTTCCATAAAACAGTTATAGAAAGATTAGCGAACTTGAATCATGGCGATTTGGGGCCGGGATTAGAGGATATTCTGATTAGTATCAAAGGCATTGGTTATGAAGCTTAGGTAGGAATACACGAGACCAATATACCCATGATGATTAGGATAAGATCTAACTCACATAGAGTTAGTTGGTGATAAGATTCAAAGATGAATCTCGGTAAGTTGTAAAGATCTGAGTTCCCTAACTTTCTGGTAATAAGGTTGAGCAGTGGTGAATAGATAAAGTCTAAAAGACTAAAAGTTCGATGATAGGAGATCGTAAAACAAAAGCGATCATAGTCATAGAATTGAATAAATAATATATCGATGAGATCACCCGTGATCTGTTAAGGTTATAATGACGAGAAAGAATCAATCGATGATTGAAAAGTTTAAAAGCATGATTCTTTGTGTGAATAGATGCAGATTGAAAAAAGGATTATGAATCTGGATTAAATGAAATTACGTATTGTTGAATGGGGGTTAAGTTTAGGTGGGGATTTCAATGAGGACTCATGTAATTTGAGTTGTATGATTCCTTGTATGGTTGGGAATTTGTATTGGTTTTGTATCACTTAGCTTCACAGTCGATGTAATTAGGTTGATCAATTCTTTGTATGTAAAAACTACTTCTATATTGATTAGTGGCATTTGTTTTGATAACCACTTAAATGTTGATAATCATTGAAATGTTTGTGTTATTATTTGCTATATCTGAGTTAAAGGGTGATTCCTTTCTCATGTGTAGGTAGATGAGGTTATAGGTAGAGAATATAGGTTAAAATCGAGTTCTTAGAACTCATACTTATGTGACATTCTTGACTCATAGTTATATGAAATGTTTATGAACCCCTCGTGAATGGGCGTGAAAAAATTCGACTAGGGTAAGTTAAATAAACTCATATAATTGTGGCGGGTTATGAACTCATAAGTGTGGTTTTATGAATTGGGTATAGTTGTGTGTGAATGGAGTGTTAAGGATAATAGGAATAGATAGAATGTTTAAGCAAATGATCATTAGTGGAGACTTAGGTTTTCCTAAACTCCTAGCTATGCTAAACTTGATATTTTGACATCAAGATAAATCGCACTATGTGCCTTTAAAAAAAAAAATTGTTTTATTTATCACTTATGTACCATTTGACACAGATGCGAGAGATGATAAAAAAAAATGATGGAGTTATCAATGCGGATTACTTGGTGTGAATTTGATTAGGTCATTTCCATTATTATGATATAATGTAGTATAACAAAATCACCAAATAAAATCCTCAAATTTTTTGAAATCTGATCTTTGGCATCATGGCGTCATTCTCAAAATGTTTTCAAAATCTTGTTTTTATTGAAAGAAATTTCCAAACCAAATTGTTTTTGCGGATCAAAGGAATAAGTTAATTTGAGTATAACCTTTTATATAAAGATGCATTTTAATTTGAGTATCTTTGATAGATGCAGAAATTTGATATATCTTTGATCAATGTATCTTTGATAGATGCAGAAAATAAGTTCATGATCTTGTCTTGTGATAGTTCATGATCTTATATGACCCCTCGGAAAAAAATTTTAAAACCTTTTACTCTTGTGAGTGGTGAATTGGGTAGTATGTGATATGTGTGAATGGTGTAAGCTATTTGGTATCTGATTATAAGGTGTAAGGTGAATTTAGGGACGAAATTCTTAGAAGGAGGGTGAATGTGACAACTTGAGAATTTGGACAATTTATTAAAATCTTAAATGATTGATTTAAGGTCAAATATTAGACCTAGATAGAAAATAAGTGTATCGTTTGATGTTATTAGGATGGAATTTTGAGGATTTCAAAATTTAATGAAGGATATAGGTGAATTATTAGGGATTAAGTGTTTATGTGATTAAGTTACGTGTATATGGTTAATGATGTGTTGAGAATGTGGTTAAAGGTCGAGGTTGACGGATAAATTATATCTGTAACAAACCCTAAGAATATATTAAGAACGACAATGTTGGATTAGAAAACCTAACGTTTATAAAAACCCTAGAAATGGGTTACGAAAACCCTAGTTTTGATTAAGAAATCAAAACCTAATTGATTGCATGAAACCTAAATCGAGAACTTAATGGCATAAGTGTAAATAACTATAAGATTAATTAGGGTTAATCTTAACAAATTGATTACAAAACCCTAATTCCAAATTTGAAACCTAATACTTGAATGAAAACCTAGTTTGATTACGATAAATTGAAGCCCTAATGAAAATTAATGGAAATTATAATGCTTGATATTAAGTATAAGGTTAATTAGGGTAAAAGCTTAATCAATTAAAACCCTAATCCTAATTATTTCAATTTATGAGTAATTAGAAAACTCTAATCTAATTACGAGATTTAATTTCTAAATTAGAAAATTTATTTTCTATTAGAAACCCTAATTAGTGGGTTATAAACCCTAAGGGTTAAAAAGTTGTGTGTAAGGAATATGAACATTATGTGATGGTTTATATTTATTTATTATATAAACAAACAAAAAGAAATTAGTGTAAACCTAATTATATATTAGGAATGAAGGATTTAATAACTTAAGGGTTATGGAAAAAGAAATTGTGGTATTTAGAATACTTACTAATTCTAGGAGATTTATTTTATATATATCTCAAATGATTAATTTTATAACCTAATTATAGCAAGTCTAATTGGGTTAAGGAAATAAGTGTGCATGAGCAAGGATTTGTGTTATAATGAAGAGAAATGAAAATCCTAATTAAATGATTAGGATATAATAAAATTTATCTATTGGATCATGCTATTCTTTTACATAGCCCAATCAATTTAATTTGAGAGCCCAAACAATAAAACAATTGGCCCAAGTGATGATCCAATTTGTATGGATCTTCTAGATGGTTATTAAACAAATAAAACAACTAATAAAATTGGCCAAAATGGTAGAGATATCCGGCCATTCAAGGGGCAAGTGAGCACAAGATTCATTTAATTTAGCTAACATTTTAGTTAGTCAAAAGTTGGTTACCAAATCACCTAAGTTTAGCCACTAGCCTTTTTAGGGTAATTAATATTTTTCCTTTTGGGAGACAATCATGTACAAATGCAAGAGAGAGTAAAGGCTTGGCGGATGTCATAAGGAGAGAAAAGAGAGTGAGTGTGGAAAAAAAAAAAACACCTAATAATCTAATATATCTATATATATATATATATATATATATATTTTATCTTTCTTTCATCTCTTTTTATCCATCCAAGTTGCTAGAGAACTTAAAGAGAGAGAGAGAGAGAGAGAGAGAGGAGTTGGCCACTTCATGGTGAAGAGGAGGGAGATTTTGGCTCTCATGAAACCAAGATCCATCCATGGAAGGAAGAAAGAAGGAGGAGAAAGGAAATCAAGCTAAGGTATAACAAAAAAAAAAAAATTCTACTTGTGTAAGCTAATTTCCTTGGTAGTTTGATTTGATTTTGACAACTTGAAGTTGTGATCTTGAGGTTTAAAACCTTAGATCTATGTATATATAAGTGTTTCATGTTTAGATCTAACAATATTGGGTGTTGATTTTGGTTGGAATCAAAGGTATAAAATTTCCTAAACTCAAAACTCTAGTTAGTTTATGTGTTTTGTGATGGTTGTTTTAGACCAAGTGTTGAACTTATGATCCATATGAGGAAGATCTACATGATATATGATATTTTATGGTTAGATCTTGCCATTTTTAGGGTTGATAAGCTTGAACAAAGAAGATGAACCAAAACAGTTTTTTTTTTTTTAAATGAATTAGTGGACTGCTGCCTAAACAGAAAATTTCGGATTTGTTAGGGTGCTCTAAAATTCTGGACTTGTGATATGTTATAGTACACTCAATAAGCTTTCCATAGACTCGAAGCGGACTAAATCCGACATCGGAGGAGCAAGTTATGGGATTTCTACCAAACTACACAAAGTTAAGAAAAACTGTTAGAAGGACAGTTTTGGAGCAGTCACTTCAGGCTAAATTCCGGGAGCTAAACATGTCCAAATATGGATTGTGATATATGAAAACTATAGTTCGGAAGATACTGAATCCAACAAAATTGGCGGATCATTAATCGGAGTTACAGATTTACGTTTTATTTAAGTTTTGGTGAAGGACTCCAAAACTGCCAAAAGTGACAAAAGTTTCTGGCCAAAATTTTCCGAGGGCTGTTTTGGACATTTATTTAATGAGAAAAATTCCAGGCTTTTGGGAAATGAAAATATATGGTATTAAGTAGCTCGTGTCCAAAAATGAGCTAATTCGAGTTAAAACGACCAAGTTATGACCATTACAATTTTGTGATTTTCCGGCGAAAATCGCTATAAGCGAGTTCTACAACTCCGATTGCCACGAAATTTAAAATGGAGTATCACGTTAACATATATAAGGTTATGCCAAGAGATGGGCATTCTTTGGAGTTAAGCACGAGGTAGCTAATTTCTTAAGCTACACTAAAATTAATTAAGAAAAAATAGAATTAATGTTTTTAAAATCATATAAAAATGATTTTAAGTATTATAAAAATATTTTAAGTTATAAAATATAACTTTTGATATTTTGGCATGAAAATATTAATATTTTAATATTAATATTAATTATCGGATAATGGATTTAAGTGTTTAAAAATCAAATAATTATGATTTTAAGGTATTATTAAAAATATTTGAAATATATTATAATTACATTATAATATTATGTAATGATTTTCATTAATATTTTATATTAAATGAATATTAATGATTAAGGAATTATGTGGTATTTAATTCATTTTTAAATACGATTTTAATGATTGGAAAATCATGATAAATGGTAATAATTATCCAAAAATTATTACGAGCCTAGGAAAAATGTTTTGGTGATAAGAAATTATACGAGATAATTGTTAAGTGTTTAGGAAGAGTTTAATTGAACTTAAACTTCGAGTATTGTCCGACTAGATAAATCGGGATGATAGAATGGTATATCGATTTTAAGTCGGTGAAATAGTTTGACACGATATTAAGTCTTATGTGTTGTATAGACTTATAGGGTTATGTGTTATGTGTTTAGGTTATTACGTGTATATAAATATAACAATATTATCTTGTGATGATATTATTCTAATATTGGAGATCTATATTATTAATATTAGGTCTTGGGTAAAAGCGTTATAAATTGCGTTGCGGTAATCAGCAGTTCGAGCAAGTTTGTTCTTACTTAACTCTAATAAGAGTGTTTTATTCAAGCTTATGGTTAATCATTCTTTGATTGCCATGAAAATTGTACTCTGTACATCTTGCATGTATAAATCGGTATGAAAGGTTTGATCACCTTCATTACCAGTTGGTTGAAATGTTTGTTCATGTTTAAAACTTGTTCGATCAAAAGTTTGTTCTGCTAGTTCTCAATTATATTGATGAATTATAGCCGACTTATTATTCATACTCTTCAATCATGATATATCCTTATATTGTTGTATTTAAACTTCTTTGGGCAACTTTCATGCTCACCCTTGCTATATCATGATAAAACATTGCGAGATAAAGGCGAATGCGTTCGGATCTGAGGAAAAGGTTAATGCCAAGTTGAACTTGGGATAAATTGTCTTGACTATTTTGTAATAGTATAGTTGAATAATATATTATATCATATTAGATAGTTTATGAATTGTGTATAAGTTAAGGTTACTCGACCTTGGGGAATAGTGTGTAATGTAATGTATAAACAATTTATGTTTATATCTTCCATAACGAGTTATAGAAAGATTAGTGAACCAAGAATCCATGGCGATTTGGGGCGGGATTAGGGGGCGCTATCGATTGGTATCAAAATTTGTTGGTTATGAAGCTTAGGTAGGAATACACGAGACCAATAACCGCATGATGATTAGGATAAGATCTAACTCACATAGAGTTAGTTGGTCGGTAAGATTCAAAGATGAATCTCGGTAAGTTGTAAAGATCTGAGAGTTCCCTAACTCTGGTAATAAGGTTGAGCAGTGGTGAATAGATAAAGTCTAAAAGACTAAAAGTTCGATGATAGGAGATCGTAAAACAAAAGCGATCATAGTCATAGAATTGAATAAATAATATATCGATGAGATCACCCGTGATCTGTTAAGGTTATAATGACGGAAAGAATCAATCGGATGATTGAAAAGTTTAAAAACATGATTCTTTGTGTGAGATGATACAGATTCGAAATGGATTATGAATACGGATTAAATGAAATTACATTATTGTGAATGGTGGTTAAGATTAGGTGGGGATTTCAATGAGGACTCATGTATAATAGGTTGTATGATTCCTTGTATGGTAGGAAATTTGTACTTGGTTTTAGAATCACTTAGCTTCACAGTGATGTGTAGTGGTTAGGTTGATCAATTCTTTGTATGGGCGGAATTGGTACTAGCTTCTATATTGATTAGTGGTGGTTTGTTTTGACAACCACTTAGTTTACGGTGGCATTGATAATCATTGAAATGTTTGTGTTCTTGCTATTTGCTATATAGCGAGTTAAGAGGGTGATTCCTTTCATGTGTATATAAATAGATAGGTTATAGGTAGAGAATATAGGTTAAGTCTGAGTTCTTAGAACTCATACTTATGTGACATTCTTGACTTATAGTTATATGAAATGTTTATGAACCCCTCGTGAATGGGCGCTTGAAAGTCGACTAGGGTAAGTTCTTAAACTCATATAATTGTGGCGGGGTTATGAACTCATAAGTGTGGTTTTATGAATGGGTATAGTAGTTGTGTGAATGGAGTGTTAAGGATAATAGGAATAGATAGAATGTTTAAGCAAATGATCATTAGTGGAGACTTAGGTTTTCCTAAACTCCTAGCTATGCTAAACTTGATATTTTGACATCAAGATAAATCGCACTATGTGCCTTTAAAAAAAAAATTGTTTTTATTTATCACTTATGTACCATTTGACACAGTGCGAGAGATGATAAAAAAAATGATGGAGTTATCAATGCGAAATTACTTGGTGTTGAATGTGATCTAAGGATCGTCGATCCATTATGGTATGATGTAGTATAACAAAATCACCAAATATTGAAATCCTCAACGAATTTGTAAATCGATCTTTGGCATCATGGCGTCATTCTCAAAAATGTTTTCAAAAACTCCAAGTGTTTATTGAAAGAAATTTTCCGAACCAAATTGTTTTCTTGCGGAATCAAATAAGGTAAAGCGAGAACAACCTTTTATATAAAGGGAATATTTTAATTTGAGTATCTTTGATAGATGCAGAAATTTGAGTATCTTTGATAGATGCAAAATTTGAGTATATATCAAAGTAAATCTTTGATAGATACCCAGAAAATAAGTTCATGATCTTGTGTGATCGCTCTAATAAAAAAAAAAAAACTTTTACTCTTGTGAGTGGTGTATTGGGTAGTAGCATGTGATATGTGAATGAATGTATAAAATGCATTGTGTAAGGTGTAAGGTGAATTTAGGGGCGAAATTCTTATAAGGAGGGTGAATGTGACAACTTGAGAATTTAGACAATTTATTAAAATCTTAAATGATTGATTTAAGGTCAAATAATGAACCTAGATAGAAAATAAGTGTATCGTTTGATGTTATTAGGATGGAATTTTGAGGATTTCAAAATTTAGTGAAGGCTTATAGGTGAATTATTCAGGATTAAGTGTTTATGTGATTAAGTTACGTGTATATGGTTAATGATGTGTTGAAATGTGGTTAAGGGTCAAGGTTGACGGATAAATTATATACATAACAAACCCTAAGAATATATTAAGAACGACAACGTTAGATTAGAAAACCTAACGTTTGATAAGAAACCCTAGAAATCGGTTACGAAACCCTAGTTTTAGTTAGGGAATCAAAACCTAATTCGGTGCATGAAACCCTAAATCGGGAACTTAATGGCATAAGTGTAAATAACTATAAGATTAATTAGGGTTAATCTTAACAAATTGATTACAAAACCCTAATTCCAAATTAATACTTGATCTGAAAACCCTAGTTTGATTACGATAAATTGAAGCCCTAATTAAATTAACGGAGAATTATAATGCTCATGTGATATTAAGTATAAGGTTAATTAGGGTAAAGCTTAATCAATTTGAAAACCCTAATCCTAATTATTTCAATTTATGAGTAATTAGAAAACTCTAATCTAATTACGAGATTTAATTTCTAAATTAGAAAATTTATTTTCTATTAGAAAGCCTAATTAGTGGGTTATAAACCCTAAGGGTTAAAAAAGTTGTGTGTAAGGAATATGAACATTATGTGATGGTTTATATTTATTTATTATATAAACAAACAAAAGAAATTAGTGTAAACCTAATTATATATTAGGAATGAAGGATTTAATAACTTAAGGGTTATGGAAAAAGAGAATTGTGGTATTTAGAATACTTACTAATTCTAGGAGATTTATTTTATATATCTCAAATGATTAATTTTATAACCTAATTATAGCAAGTCTAATTGGGTTAAGGAAATAAGTGTGCATGAGCAAGGATTTGTGTTATAATGAAGGAAGAGAAAATCCTAATTAAATGATTTGGATATAATAAAAATTTAAAGTATTGGATCATATATTCTTTTTATAGCCCAAAAGAACTTAATTTATTAAGAAACAATAAAATAATTTGATCCAAGTATGGAGGGACTTTTATGGATCTTCTTGGTTTAAACAAAATAAAAAGCCAAACTTTGGCCAAAATAGTAGAGATATCCGGCCATTCAAGAAGCAACAAAAGTGAGATGAATTCATTTAATTTAGTTAACTTTTAGTTAGTCAAAAACTGGTTACCAAATCACCTAAGTTTAGCCACTAGCCTTTTTAGGGTAATTAATATTTTTTATCCAAGCAATCATTGTACAAGTATAGAAAAGAGTAATTAATAAGGCATGGCGGATATCATAAGGAGAAAAGAGAGAGTGTGTGGTCAATTGAAAAAAAAAACTACACCTAATAAAAGTCTAGCTTATATATATATATATATATATTTTTTCTTTCTTTCTCTCTTTTATCCATCCAAGTTGCTAAGAGGAAAAGAGAGAGAGAGAGAGAGAGAGAGAGAGTTCGCACTTCTTCATGGTGAAGAGGGAGGGAGATTTTGACTCTCATGAAACCAAGATCCATCCATGGAAGGAAGAAAGAAGGAGGAGAAAGAAATCAAGCTAAGGTATAACAAAAAAAAAAAATTCTACTTGTGTAGCTAAATTTTCTTGGTGTTTTGATTTGATTTTTGACAACTTGAAGTTGTGATCTTGAGGTTTAAAACCTTAGATCTATGTATATATGTTTCAGTGTATCATGTTTAGATCTAACAATATTGGGTGTTGATTTTGGTTGGAATCAAAGGTATAAAATTTCCTAAACTCAAAACTCTAGTTAGTTTATGTGTTTTTGTGATGGTTGTTTTAGTGTTTTGAGTGTTGAACTTATGATCCATATGAGGAAGATCTACATGATATATGATATTTTATGGTTAGATCTTGCCATTTTTAGGGTTGATAAGCTTGAACAAAGAAGATGAACCAAAACAGTTTTTTTTTTTTTAAATGAATTAGTGGACTGCTGCCTAAACAGAAAATTTCGGATTTGTTAGGGTGCTCTAAAAATTCTGGACTTGTGATATGTTATAGTACACTCAATAAGCTTTCCATAGACTCAAAACGGACTAAATCCGACATCGGAGGAGCAAGTTATGGGATTTCTACCAAACTACACAAAGTTAAGAAAAACTGTTAGAAGGACAGTTTTGGAGCAGCCACTTCCGGGCTAAATTCCGGGAGCTAAACATGTCCAAATATGGATTGTGATATATGAAAACTATAGTTCGGAAAGATACGAATCCAATAAAATTGACGGATCATTAATCGGAGTTACAGATTTCGTTTTATTTAAGTTTTAGTGAAGGACTCCAAAACTGCCAAATGACAAAAAGTTTCTGGCCAAAATTTTCCGAGGGCTGTTTTGGACATTTATTTAATGAGAAAAATTCCAGGCTTTTGGGAAATGAAAATATATGGTATTAAGTAGCTCGTGTCCAAAAATGAGCTGATTCCGAGTTAAAACGACCAAGTTATGACCATTACAATTTTGTGATTTTCCGACGAAATCGCTATAAACGAGTTCTACAACTCCGATTGCCACGAAATTTAAAATGGAGTATCACGTTAACATATATAAGGTTATATGCAAAGAGATGGGCATTACTGGAGTTAAGCAGTTAAGTAGCTAATAGCTAATTTCTTAAGCTACGCACTAAAATTAATTAAGAAAAAAAATAGAATTAATGTTTTAAAATCATATAAAAATGATTTAAGTATTATAAAAATATTTTAAGTTATAAAATATAACTTTTGATATTTTGGCATGAAAATATTAATATTTTAATATTAATATTAATTATCGGATAATGGATTTAAGTGTTTAAAAATCAAATAATTATGATTTTAAGGTATTAAAAATATTTTGAAATATTATAATTATATTATAATATTATGTTATGATTTTCATTAATATTTTATATTAAATGAATATTAATGATTAAGGAATTATGTGGTATTTAATTCATTTAAATACGGTTTTAATGATTGGAAAATCATGATAAATGGTAATAATTATCCAAAAATTATTACGAAGCCTAGGAAAAATGTTTTGATTGATAAGAAATTATTATCGAGATAATTGTTAAGTGTTTAGGAAGAGTTTAATTGAACTTAAACTTGAGTATTGTCCAAACTAGATCGTCGGGATGATAGAATGGTGTCGATTTTAAGTCGATCAAATAGTTTGACACGATATTAAGTCTTATGTGATGTATAGACTTATAGGGTTATGTGTTATGTGTTTAGGTTATTACGTGTATTTAAATATAACAATATTATCTTTGTGATGATATTATTCTAATATTGGAGATCTGTATTATTAATATTAGGTCTTCAGGTAAAGCGTTATAAATTGCGTTGCGGTAATCAACGGTTCAGGCAAGTTTGTTCTTACTTAACTCTAATAAGAGTGTTTTATTCAAGCTTATGGTTAATCATTGCTGATTGCCATGAAAATTGTACTCTGTACATCTTGCATGTATAAGTCAGGTATGAAAGGCTGATCACCTTCATTACCAGTTGGTTCAGAAATGTTTGTTCATGTTTAAAACTTGTTCAGTCAAAAGTTTGTTCCTGCTAGTTCTCAATTATATTGATGAATTATAGCCAGCTTATTATTCATACTCTTCAATCATGATATATCCTTATATTGTTGTATTTAAACTTGCTGGGCAACTTTCATGCTCACCCTTGCTATATCATGATAAACATTGCAGATAAGGCGAATGCGTTCGGATACAGGAAAAAGATAATGCCAAGTACAGCTTGGGATAAATTGTGCGGCTATTTTGTAATAGTATAGTTGAATAATATCTTATCTGATAGATAGCTTATGATTTGTGTTTAAGTAAAGGTTACTCGACCTTGGGGAATAGTGTGTAATGTAATGTATAAACAATTTATGTTTATATCTTCCGCAAACAGTTATAGAAAGATTAGCGAACCGAATCCGCGGCGATTTGGGGCCCGGATTCGGGGGATGCTACAGTTGGTATCAAAGCTGTTGGTTATGAAGCTTAGGTAGGAATACCTGAGACCAATAACCGCAGTGATTAGGATAAGATCTAACTCACATAGAGTTAGTTGGTCTGGTAAGATTCAAAGACGAATCTCGGTAAGTTGTAAAGATACAGAGTTCCCTAACTCGTAATAATAAGTTGAATGTATGGTGGTGAATAGATAAAGTCTAAAAGACTAAAAGTTCAGTGATAGGAGATCGTAAAACAAAACGATCATAGTCATAGAATTGAATCGTAATATATACGATGAGATCACCCCGTGATCTGTTAAGGTTATGACAGCCAGAAAGAATCAATCTGATGATTGAAAAGTTTAAAGCATGATTGCTGTGTGAATGGTACAGATTCAGAAAAGGATTATGAATACGGATTAAATGAAATTCATTATTGTGAATGGTGGTTAAGATTAGGTGGGGATTTCAATGAGGACTCATGTTACAACCGAATGAGTTGTATGATTCCTTGATGGGCGGGGAATTTGTACTTGGTTTTAGAATCACTTAGCTTCCTCGGTCGATGTAGTGGTTAGGTTGATCAATTCTTTGTATGGGCGGAAATTGGCCGCTTTAGCTCCTATATTGATTAGTGGTAGAAGTTTGTTTTGACAACCACTTAGTTTCTGGCATTGATAATCATTGAAATGTTTGTGTCGCGCTATTTGCTATATGCAGTTAAGAGGGTGATTCCTTTCTCATGTATAACAAATAGATAGGTCATAGGTAGAGAATAAAGGTTAAGTACGAAGTTCTTAGAACTCATACTTATGTGACATTCTTGACTTATAGTTATATGAAATGTTTATGAACCCCTCAAATGAATGGACGCCAAAGGTCCTGACTAGGGTAAGTTCTTAAACTCATATAATTGTGGTCGGTTATGAACTCATAAGTGTGGTTTTATGAACTGGGTATAGTTGTTGTGAAATGAAGCATTAAGGATAATAGAAATAGATAGAATGTTTAAGCAAATGATCATTAAGTGGAGACTTAGGTTTTCCTAAACTCCTAGTTATGAAACTTGAATTTTGACATCAAGATAAATACGCATATGTGAAAAAAAAAATTGTTTTTAATCACTTATGTACCATGTAACTTTCGCGAGATGATAAAAAAAATGATGGAAAATGCGACAAATTTGATCTAAGGATCACTTGATTAAGGTTGATGTAAGAACAAAAGTCACCAAATGATGAAATCCTCAACGAGAATTTAAATAGAATTTGAAATCAACGTTTCTCATATAAAGGAATAAATTTTTTGATTTGAAGTATCCTTTTATATAAAGGAATATTTTAATTTGAGTATCTTTGATAGATACCGAAATTTGAGTATCTTTGATATACCGAAAATTTGAGTATATATCAAAGTAAATCTTTGATAGATACCCAGAAAATAAGTTCATGATCTTGTGTGATCGCCAAGATAAAAAAAAAACCTTTTACTCTTGTGAGTGGTGTATTGGGTAGCATGTGATATGTGTGAATGGTGTAAGTTATTTGTATAGGTGTATTGTAAGGTGTAAGGTGAATTTAGGGGACGAAATTTTTATAAGGAGGGGTGAATGTGACAACCCGAGAATTTGGACAATTTAGTAAAATCTTAAATGATTGATTTAAGGTCAAATATTAGACCTAGACAGAAAATAAGTGTATGCGTTTGATGTTATTAGGATGGAATTTTGAGGATTTCAAAATTCTGTGAAGGATTTAGGTGAATTATTCAGGATTAAGTGTTTTTTGTGATTAAGTTCTGTGTATATGGTTAATGATGTGTTCGTAATGTGGTTAAGGTCAAGGTTGACCAGATAAATTATATCTCATAATAAACCCTAAGAATATATTAAGAACGCCAACGTTCGGTTAGAAAACCCTAACGTTTATAAGAAACCCTAGAAATCGGTTCTGAAAACCCTAGTTTCAGTTCCGGGAATCCGAAACCCTAATTCGGTGCATGAAACCCTAAATCGGGAACTTAATGGCATAAGTGTAAATAACTATAAGATTAATTAGGGTTAATCTTAACAAATTGATTACAAAACCCTAATTCCAAATTTGAAACCCTAATACTTGATCTGAAAATAGTTTGAAAAATTGAAGCTAATCTTATAATGCTCAATATTAAGTATAAGGTTAATTAGGCATAAGCTTAATCAATTATAAAACCCTAATCCTAATTATTTCAATTTTGAGTAATTAGAAAACTCTAATCTAATTACGAGATTTAATTTCTAAATTAGAAAATTTATTTTCTATTAGAAACCCTAATTAGTGGGTTATAAACCCTAAGGGTTAAAAAGTTGTGTGTAAGGAATATGAACATTATGTGATGGTTTATATTTATTTATTATATAAACAAACAAAAGAAATTAGTGTAAACCTAATTATATATTAGGAATGAAGGATTTAATAACTTAAGGGTTATGGAAAAAGAGAATTGTGGTATTTAGAATACTTACTAATTCTAGGAGATTTATTTTATATATCTCAAATGATTAATTTTATAACCTAATTATAGCAAGTCTAATTGGGTTAAGGAAATAAGTGTGCATGAGCAAGGATTTGGGTTATAATGAAGGAAGTGAAACCCTAATTAAATGATTTGGATATAATAAAATTTAAAGTATTGGATCATGTCATTCTTTTATAGCATAGCCCAAGCAATTTAATTTCTTATGGCCCAAAACTTAAAATAATTGGCCCAAGTATGGAACTCCAATTTTATGGATCTTCTAGATTTTTGGTAAAAAACAAAAAAACCAAAAAATTGGCCAAAATGGTAGAGATATCCCGCCATTCAAGGGAAAAAGGAGATGAAGATTCATTTAATTTAGCTAACATTTTAGTTGGTCAAAAGTTGGTTACCAAATCACCTAAGTTTAGCCACTAGCCTTTTTAGGGTAATTAATTATTTTTTCCTTGGCAATCATGTACAAGAGCAAGAGAGAGTAAGGCTTGGGCATGGCGGATATCATAGAGGAGAGAAAGAGAGAGTGTGGTCAAAAAAAAAAAAACTACACCTAATAAAAGTCTAGCTTATATATATATATATATATATTTTTTTTTTCTTTTCATCTCTTTTATCATCCAAGTTGCTAAGAGGAAAAGAGAGAGAGAGAGAGAGAGAGAGGAGTTCGCCACTTCATGGTGAAGAGGGAGGGAGATTTTGGCTCTCATGAAACCAAGATCCATCCATGGAAGGAAGAAAGGAGGAGGAGAAATCAAGCTAAGGTATAACAAAAAAAAAAAAAATCTACTTGTGTAAGCTAAATTTCCTTGGTGTTTTGATTTGATTTTTGACAACTTGAAGTTGTGATCTTGAGGTTTAAAACCTTAGATCTATGTATATATAAGTGTTTCATGTTTAGATCTAACAATATTGGGTGTTGATTTTGGTTGGAATCAAAGGTATAAAATTTCCTAAACTCAAAACTCTAGTTAGTTTATGTGTTTTGTGATGGTTGTTTTTAGACCAAGTGTTGAACTTATGATCCATATGAGGGAAGATCTACATGATATATGATATTTTATGGTTAGATCTTGCCATTTTTTAAAAAGGTTGATAAGCTTGAACAAAGAAGATGAACCAAAACAGTTTTTTTTTTTTTTTGCCATTGAATTAGTGAAGACTGCTGCCCTAAACAGAAAATTTCGGATTTGTTAGGGTGCTCTAAAAATTCTGGACTTGTGATATGTTATAGTACACTCAATAAGCTTTCCATAGACTCAAACGGACTAAATCCGACATCGGAGGAGCAAGTTATGGGATTTCTACCAAACTACACAAAGTTAAGAAAAACTGTTAGAAGGACAGTTTTGGAGCAGCCACTTCCGGGCTAAATTCCGGGAGCTAAACATGTCCAAATATGGATTGTGATATATGAAAACTGTAATTCGGAAAGATACTGAATCCAACAAAATTGACGGATCATTAATCGGAGTTACAGATTTCGTTTTATTTAAGTTTTGGTGAAGGACTCCAAAACTGCCAAAGTGACAAAAAGTTTCTGCCCAAAATTTTCCGAGGGCTGTTTTGGACATTTATTTAATGAGAAAAATTCCAGGCTTTTGGGAAATGAAAATATATGGTATTAAGTAGCTCGTGTCCAAAAATGAGCTGATTCCGAGTTAAAACGACCAAGTTATGACCATTACAATTTTTGTGATTTTCCGACGGAAATCGCTATAAACGAGTTCTACAACTCCGATTGCCACGAAAATTTAAAATGGAGTATCACGTTAACATATATAAGGTTATGCCAAGAGATGGGCATTACTGGAGTTAAGCACGAGGTAGCTAATTTCTTAAGCTACGCACTAAAAATTAATTAAGAAAAAAAAAAGAAGAATTAATGTTTTTAAAATCATATAAAAATGATTTAAGTATTATAAAAATATTTTAAGTTATAAAATATAACTTTTGATATTTTGGCATGAAAATATTAATATTTTAATATTAATATTAATTATCGGATAATGGATTTAAGTGTTTAAAAATCAAATAATTATGATTTTAAGGTATTAAAATATTTTGTGATATTATAATTATATTATAATATTATGTAATGATTTTATTAATATTTTATATTAAATGAATATTAATGATTAAGGAATTATGTGGTATTTAATTCATTTAAATACGGTTTTAATGATTGGAAAATCATGATAAATGGTAATAATTATCCTAAAATTATTATAAGCCTAGGAAAAATGTTTTGACTGATAAGAAATTATCTGTGATAATTGTTAAGTGTTTAGGCAGAGTTTAACTGAACTTAAACTCGAGTATTGTCCGACTAGACCGTCGGGATGATAGAATGGTGTCAGTTTTAAGTCGATCAAATAGTTTGACATATATTAAGTCTTATGTGTTGTGTAGACTTATATAGGGTTATGTGTTATGTGTTTAGGTTATTCGTGTATTTAAATATAACAATATTATAATTGTGATGATATTATTCTAATATTGAAGATCTATATTATTAATATTAGGTCTTCTGCAAAGCGTTATAAATTGCGTTACAGAATCAACGATTCGCCTGCAAGTTTGTTCTTACTTAACTCTAATAAGAGTGTTTTATTCAAGCTTATGGTTAATCATTGCTTGATTGCCATGAAAATTGTACTCAGTACATCTTGCATGTATAAGTCGTATATGAAAGGTCGATCACCTTCATTACCAGCTTGGTTCGTAAATGTTTGTTCATGTTTAAAACTTGTTCACTCAAAAGTTTGTTCCTGCTAGTTCTCAATTATATTGATGAATTATAGCCACTTATTATTCATACTCTTCAATCATGATATATCCTTATATTGTTGTATTTAAACTTGCTGGGCAACTTTCATGCTCACCCTTGCTATATCATGATAAACATTGCAGATAAGGCGAATGCGTTCGGATATAGGAAAAGGTTAATGCCAAGTACAACTTGGGATAAATCGTGCGGCTATTTTGTAATAGTATAGTTGAATAATATGTTATCTCGTTAGATAGCTTTATGAATTGTGTATAAGTTAAGGTTACTCGACCTTGGGGAATAATGTGTAATGTAATGTATAAACAATTTATGTTTATATCTTCCGCAAAAAGTTATAGAAAGATTAGCGAATGAATCCGCCATGATTTGGGGCCTTGATTCGGGGACGCTACAGCTTGGTATCAAAGTCATTGGTTATGAAGCTTAGGTAGAATACCGAGACCAATAACCGCAGTGATTAGATAAGATCTAACTCACATAGAGTTAGTTGGTCGTAAGATTCAAAGATGAATCTCTTGTAAGTTGTAAAGATACGAGTTCCCTAACTCGCAATAAGGTTGAATGTATGGGTGAATAGATAAAGTCTAAAAGACTAAAAGTTCAGTGATAGGATATCGTAAAACAAAACGATCATAGTCATAGAATTGAATCGTAATATATACGATGAGATCACCCCGTGATCTGTTAAGGTTATGACAGCCATAAAGAATCAATCTGATGATTAAAAAGTTTAAAGCATGATTGTTGTGTGAATGGTACAGCTTCAGAAAAGGATTATGAATACGGATTAAATGAAATTCGTATTGTGAATGGGGGTTAAGATTAGGTGGGGATTTCAATGAGGACTCATGTTCATTAATCGAGTTGTATGATTCCTTGTATGGGCGGGGAATTTGTACTTGGTTTTAGAATCACTTAGCTTCCTGGTCGATGTAGTGGTTAGGTTGATCAATTCTTTGTATGGGCGGAGAATTGGCCGGTTAGCTTCCTATATTGATTAGTGGCCGAGTTTGTTTTGACAACCACTTAGTTTCGCATTGATAATCATTGAAATGTTTGTGTGTCGCTGCTATTTGCTATATATCTAAGAGGGTGATTCCTTTCTCATGTGTATAACAAATAGATAGGTCATAGGTAGAGAAATATAGGTTAAGTACGAGTTCTTAGAACTCATACTCATGTGACATTCTTGACTCATAGTTATATGAAATGTTTGTGAACCCCTCAGCGAACGGACGCCAAAGGTCAGACTAGGGTAAGTTCGTAAACTCATATAATTGTGGCCAGGTTATGAACTCATAAGTGTGGTTTTATGAACTGGGTATAGTTGTGTGAATGGAGTGTTAAGGATAATAGGAATAGATAGAATGTTTAATCAAATGATCATTAGTGGAGACTTAGGTTTTCCTAAACTCCTAGTTATGCTAAACTTCGATATTTTGACATCAAGATAAATACGCACTATGTGCCTTTAAAAAAAAATATTGTTTTTATTTATCACTTATGTACCATGTGACCTGGTGCAGAGATGATAAAAAAAAATGATGGAGTTATCAATGCAGAATTACTTGGTGTTGAATGTGATCTAAGGATCACTATTCCACTACAATATGATGTAGTATAACAAAGTCACCAAATGACGAAATCCTCAACTGATTTGTTAAATACAAAGTAAGATCATGACGTCAAAAATTCTCAAAAAAAAAACTCCAAGTTTTTATTGAAAGAAATTTTCCAAACCAAATTGTTTTGTTTCAAGTAAGATCGAAAGGTAATAACCTTTTATATAAAGGAATATTTTAATTTGAGTATCTTTGATAGATACCGAGAAATTTGAGTATCTTTGATAGATACCGAGAAATTTGAGTATATATGATCTAATCTTTGATAGATACCCAAAGAAAAACCTTCATGATCTCTTATGATCGTCAAAGATAAAAAAAAAAAAAAACTTTTACTCTTGTGAGTGGTGTATTGGGTAAGATGTGATATGTGTGAATGGTGTAAGCTATTTGGTATACTTGGTAGGTGTAAGGTGAATTTTTGGGGACTAAATTTTATAAGGAGGGGTGAATGTGACAACCCGAGAATTTGGACAATTTATTAAAATCTTAAATGATTGATTTAAGGTCAAATAATAGACCTAGATAGAAAAATAAGTGTATGCGTTTGATGTTATTAGGATGGAATTTTGAGGATTTCAAAATTTCGTGAAGGCTTATAGGTGAATTATTCAGATTAAGTGTTTATGTGATTAAGTTCGTGTATATGGTTAATGATGTGTTCGTAATGTGGTTATGGTCAAGGGTCGACCAGATAAATTATATCTCGTAATAAACCCTAAGAATATATTAAGAACGCCAAATGTTCGCTTAGAAAACCCTAACGTCTCGATAAGAAACCCTAGAAATCGGTTCGAAAACCCTAGTTTCAGCCCCGAATCAAACCCTAATTCGGGCATGAAACCCTAAATCGGGAACTTAATGGCATAAGTGTAAATAACTATAAGATTAATTAGGGTTAATCTTAACAAATTGATTACAAAACCCTAATTCCAAATCAAACCCTAATACTTGATCCGAAAACCTAGTTTCGATTTCTATATAAATTGAAGCCCTAATCTGGGAAATTAACGGAGAATTATAATGCTCAAGTGATATTAAGTATAAGGTTAATTAGGTAAAGCTTAATCAATTCGAAAACCCTAATCCTAATTATTTCAATTTATGAGTAATTAGAAAACTCTAATCTAATTATTAGATTTAATTTCTAAATTAGAAAATTTATTTTCTATTAGAAACCCTAATTAGTGGGTTATAAACCCTAAGGGTTAAAAAAGTTGTGTGTAAGGAATATGAACATTATGTGATGGTTTATATTTATTTATTATATAAACAAACAAAAGAAATTAGTGTAAACCTAATTATATATTAGGAATGAAGGATTTAATAACTTAAGGGTTATGGAAAAATAGAATTGTGGTATTTAGAATACTTACTAATTCTAGGAGATTTATTTTATATATCTCAAATGATTAATTTTATAACCTAATTATAGCAAGTCTAATTGGGTTAAGGAAATAAGTGTGCATGAGCAAGGATTTGTGTTATAATTGAGGAAATGAAAATCCTAAATCCTAATTAAATGATTAGGATATAATAAAATTTATCTATTGGATCATGCTATTCTTTTACATAGCCCAAGCAATTTAATTGGAGAGCCCAAAACAAATTTAAACAATTGGCCCAAAACTTGATCCAATTTGTATGGATCTTCTAGATGGTTATTAAACAAACAAAATCAACAAATAAAATTGGCCAAAATGGTAGAGATATCCTACCATTCAAGGGCAAAGTGAGCACAAGATTCATTTAATTTAGCTAACATTTTAGTTAGTCAAAAGTTGGTTACCAAATCACCTAAGTTTAGCCACTAGCCTTTTTAGGGTAATTAATATTTTTATCCTTGGCAATCATGTACAAGAGCAAGAGAGAGTAAGGCTAATTAATAAGGCATGTCATATTGGAGAGAAAGAGAGTGAGGGGTTTGAAAAAAAAAAAATAAAAGTCTACACCTAATAAAATCTAGCTTATATATATATATATATATATTTTTTTTCTTTCTTCATCTCTTTTATCCATCCAAGTTGCTAAGAGAAAGAGAGAGAGAGAGAGAGAGAGAGAGAGAGAGAGATTTTGACACTTCACATGGTGAAGAGGAGGAGGGGAGATTTTGGCTCTCATGAAACCAAGATCCATCCATGGAAGGAAGAAAGAAGGAGGAGAAAGGAAATCAAGCTAAGGTATAACAAAAAATTTCTACTTGTGTAAGCTAATTTCCTAGGTAGTTTGATTTGATTTTTTTTCTCAACTTGAAGTTGTGATCTTGAGGTTTAAAACCTTAGATCTATGTATATATAAGTGTTTCATGTTTAGATCTAACAATATTGGGTGTTGATTTTGGTTGGAATCAAAGGTATAAAATTTCCTAAACTCAAAACTCTAGTTAGTTTATGTGTTTTGTGATGGTTGTTTTAGACCAAGTGTTGAACTTATGATCCATATGAGGGAAGATCTACATGATATATGATATTTTATGGTTAGATCTTGCCATTTTTAGGGTTGATAAGCTTGAACAAAGAAGATGAACCAAAACAGTTTTTTTTTTTTTTTTTTAAATGAATTAGTGGACTGCTGCCCTAAACAGAAAATTTCGGATTTGTTAGGGTGCTCTAAAAATTCTGGACTTGTGATATGTTATAGTACACTCAATAAGTTTTCATAGACTCCGAAACGGACTAAATCCGACATCGGAGGAGCAAGTTATGGGATTTCTACCAAACTACACAAAGTTAAGAAAACTGTGAAAAGGACAGTTTTGGAGCAGTCACTTCCGGCTAAATTCCGGAGCTAAACATATCCAAATATGGATTGTGATATATGAAAACAATAGTTCGGAAAGATACGAATCCAACAAAATTGACGGATCATTAATCGGAGTTACAGATTTCGCTTTTATTTAAGTTTTGGTGAAGGACTCCAAAACTGCCAAAGTGCAAAAAGTTTCTGCCCAAAATTTTCCGAGGGCTGTTTTGGACATTTAGTTAATGAGAAAAATTCCAGGCTTTTGGGAAATGAAAATATATGGTATTAAGTAGCTCGTGTCCAAAAATGAGCTGATTCCGAGTTAAAACGACCAAGTTATGACCATTACAATTTTTGTGATTTTCCGACTGAAATCGCTATAAACGGAGTTCTACAACTCCGATTGCCACGAAATTTAAAAATGGAGTATCACGTTAATATATAAGGTTATGCCAAGAGATGGGCATTATCGAGTTAAGCACGAGGTAGCTAATTTCTTAAGCTACGCACTAAAATTAATTAAGAAAAAAAATAGAATTAATGTTTTTAAAATCATATAAAATGATTTAAGTATTATAAAATATTTTAAGTTATAAAATATAACTTTTGATATTTTGGCATGAAAATATTAATATTTTAATATTAATATTAATTATCGGATAATGGATTTAAGTGTTTAAAAATCAAATAATTATGATTTTAAGGTATTAAAATATTTTGAAATATTATAATTATATTATAATATTATGTTATGATTTTTATTAATATTTTATATTAAATGAATATTAATGATTAAGGAATTATGTGGTATTTAATTCATTTAAATACGGTATTAATGATTGGAAAATCATGATAAATGGTAATAATTATCTAAAATTATTATTACGAGCCTAGGAAAATGTTTTGATCGATAAGAAATTATCTGTGATAATTGTTAAGTGTTTAGGCAGAGTTTAACTGAACTTAAACTCGAGTATTGTCCGACTAGACCGTCGGGATGATAGAATGGTGTTAGTTTTAAGTCAGACTGAAATAGTTTGACATAATATTAAGTCTTATGTGTCATAGATAGATATAGGTTATGTGTTATGTGTTTAGGTTATTCTGTGTATATAAATATAACAATATTATACCGTGATGATATTATTCTAATATTGAGATCTATATTATTAATATTAGGTCTTCGCAAAGCGTTATAAATTGCGCTATGTGAATCAAATTCTGCTTCGTGCAAGTTTGTTCTTACTTAACTCTAATAAGAGTGTTTTATTCAAGCTTATGGTTAATCATTGTCGATTGCCATGAAAATTGTACTCAGTACATCTTGCATGTATAAGTCGTATGAAAGGTCGATCACCTTCATTACCAAATTGGTTCGTAAATGTTTGTTCATGTTTAAAACTTGTTCACCAAAAGTTTGTTCCTCGCTAGTTCTCAATTATATTGATGAATTATAGCCACTTTTTATTATTCATACTCTTCAATCATGATATATCCTTATATTGTTGTATTTAAACTTGTCAAGCAACTTTCATGCTCACCCTTGCTATATCATGATAAAACATTGCAGATAAGGCGAATGCGTTCGGATACAGGAAAAGGTTAATGCCAAGTACAGCTTGGGATAAATCGTGCGGCTATTTTGTAATAGTATAGTTGAATAATATCTTATCTGATAGATAGCTTATGATTTGTGTTTAAGTTAAGGTTACTCGACCTTGGGGATTAATGTGTAATGTAATGTATAAACAATTTATGTTTATATCTTCCGCAAACAGTCATAGAAAGATTAGCGAACCGAATCCGCGGCGATTTGGGGCCCGGATTCGGGGGACGCTACAGTTGGTATCAAAGCTGTTGGTTATGAAGCTTAGGTAGGAATACCTGAGACCAATAACCGCAGTGATTAGGATAAGATCTAACTCACATAGAGTTAGTTGGTCAGAAGATTCAAAGATGAATCTCTAGAAGTTGTTAAAGATACGTAGTTCCCTAACTCGTAATAAGGTCAATGTATGGTGAATAGATAAAGTCTAAAAGACTAAAAGTTCAAGGATAGGAGATCGTGAAACAAAACGATCATAGTCATAGAATTGAATCGTAATATATACGGCGAGATCACCCCGTGATCCGTTAAGGTTATGACAACCGTAAAGAATCAATCTGATGATTGAAAAGTTTAAAGCATGATTGTCGTGTGAATGGTACAGATTCGTAAAAGGATTATGAATACTTGATTAAATGAAATTCAGATTGAGAATGGGGGTTAAGTATTAGGTGGGGATTTCAATGAGGACTCGTGTCAACAATCGAAGTCCTGTATTTGATTTCTTTAGCTATGGTCGATGTATGGTTAGACTTTGGTGTAAAAACTACTTAGTTGGTGGCATTGGTAATAATTGAAATGTCATTGAAATGTCACGCTTTGCTAGTTAAGAGGGTATATTTCTCATATGTATAAATAGGTCATAGGTAGAGAATATAGGTTTAAGTACGAAGTTCTTAGAACTCATACTTATGTGACATTCTTGACTCATAGTTATATGAAATGTTTATGAACCCCTCAAATGAATCTGACGCCAAAGGTCGACTAGGTAAGTTCGTAAACTCATATAATTGTGGCCAAAGTTATGAACTCATAAGTGTGGTTTTATGAACTGGGTATAGTTGTGTGAATGGAGTGTTAAGGATAATAGAATAGATAGAATGTTTAAGCAAATGATCATTAGTGGAGACTTAGGTTTTCCTAAACCCCTAGCTATGCTAAACTTCATATTTTGACATCAAGATAAATACGCACTATGTGCCTTTAAAAAAAATTGTTTTTATTTATCACTTATGTACCATGTGACCAAAGCGTAGATGATAAAAAAAATGATGGAGTTATCAATGCAGAATTACTTGGTGTTGAATGTGATCTAAAGATCACTATTCCACTACAAGATATATGTAGTATAACAAAGTCACCAAATGACTTAAATCCTCAACTGATCGTAAATACAAAGCAAAGATCACGACGCTATTCTCAAAAATGTTTTCAAAAACTCCAAGTTTTATTGAAAGAAATTTTCCAAACCAAATTGTTTTGTCATGAATCAAGTAAGACCGAAAGTTAATAACCTTTATATATAAGGAATATTTTAATTTGAGTATCTTTTGATAGATATACCGAGAAATTTGAGTATCTTTGATACCCGAAATTTGAGAAAATATCTTTGAGAAATTTGAGTATCTTTGTATGATATCTTTGATATGACCCCCAGAAAAAATAAGTTCATGATCTTATATGACCCCACAAAAGAAAATTTTAAACCTTTTACTCTTGTGAGTGGTGAATTGGGTAGATGTGATATGTGTGAATGGTGTAAGCTATTTGGTATACTATAGCAGTGTAAGGTGAATTTCGGGGACGAAATTTTATAAGGAGGGGTGAATGTGACAACCCGAGAAATTGGACAATTTATTAAAATCTTAAATGATTGATTTAAGGTCAAATAATAGACCTGTAGATAGAAAATAAGTGTATGCGCTTGATGTTATTAGGATGGAATTTTGAGGATTTCAAAATTTCGTGAAGGCTTATAGGTGAATTATTCAGATTAAGTGTTTTGTGATTAAGTTCTCGTGTATATGGTTAATGATGTGTTCGTAATGTGATTATGGTCAAGGGTCGACCAGATAAATTATATCCGTAATAAACCCCTAAGAATATATTAAGAACGCCAACGCTCGCTTAGAAAACCCTAACGTCTGATAAGAAACCCTAGAAATCGCTTCGAAAACCCTAGTTTCAGCTTCCGAATCAAACCCTAATTCTAAGCATGAAACCCTAAATCGGGAACTTAATGGCATAAGTGTAAATAACTATAAGATTAATTAGGGTTAATCTTAACAAATTGATTACAAAACCCTAATTCCAAATCAAACCCTAATACTTGATCCGAAAACCCTAGTTTCGCATTCTCGATAAATCAAGCCCTAATCGGAAAATTAACGGAGAATTATAATGCTCAAGTGATATTAAGTATAAGGTTAATTAGGTAAAGCTTAATCAATTCAAAACCCTAATCCTAATTATTTCAATTTATGAGTAATTAGAAAACTCTAATCTAATTACGAGATTTAATTTCTAAATTAGAAAATTTATTTTCTATTAGAAACCCTAATTAGTGGGTTATAAACCCTAAGGGTTAAAAAGTTGTGTGTAAGGAATATGAACATTATGTGATGGTTTATATTTATTTATTATATAAACAAACAAAAGAAATTAGTGTAAACCTAATTATATATTAGGAATGAAGGATTTAATAACTTAAGGGTTATGGAAAAGAGAATTGTGGTATTTAGAATACTTACTAATTCTAGGAGATTTATTTTATATATCTCAAATGATTAATTTTATAACCTAATTATAGCAAGTCTAATTGGGTTAAGGAAATAAGTGTGCATGAGCAAGGATTTGTGTTATAATTGAGGAAATGAAAATCCTAATTAAATGATTAGGATATAATAAAATTTATCTATTGATCATGCTATTCTTTTACATAGCCCAAGCAATTTAATTGAGAGCCCAAACAATAAAATAATTGGCCCAAGTTATGATCCAATTTGTATGGATCTTCTAGATGGTTATTAAACAAACAAATCAACAAATAAAATTGGCCAAAATGGTAGAGATATCCGCCATTCAAGGGCAAGTGAGCACAAGATTCATTTAATTTAGCTAACATTTTAGTTAGTCAAAAGTTGGTTACCAAATCACCTAAGTTTAGCCACTAGCCTTTTTAGGGTAATTAATATTTTTATCCTTGGCAATCATGTACAAGAGCAAGAGAGAGGCTTGGCTTGGATGTCATAAGGAGAGAAAGAGAGTGGGTTTGGAAAAAAAAAAAAAACACCTAATAAAAGTCTAATAATAAAGTCTAGCTTATATATATATATATATATATATATATATTTTTCTTTCATCTCTTTTTTCTATCCATCCAAGTTGCTAAGAGGAAAGAGAGAGAGAGAGAGAGAGAGAGAGTTCGGCCACTTCATGGTGAAGAGGGAGGGGAGATTTTGGCTCTCATGAAACCAAGATCCATCCATGGAAGGAAGAAAGAAGGAGGAGAAAGGAAATCAAGCTAAGGTATAACAAAAAAATTTCTACTTGTGTAAGCTAATTTCCTAGGTAGTTTGATTTGATTTTTGTCAACTTGAAGTTGTGATCTTGAGGTTTAAAACCTTAGATCTATGTATATATAAGTGTTTCATGTTTAGATCTAACAATATTGGGTGTTGATTTTGGTTGGAATCAAAGGTATAAAATTTCCTAAACTCAAAACTCTAGTTAGTTTATGTGTTTTGTGATGGTTGTTTTAGACCAAGTGTTGAACTTATGATCCATATGAGGGAAGATCTACATGATATATGATATTTTATGGTTAGATCTTGCCATTTTTAGGGTTGATAAGCTTGAACAAAGAAGATGAACCAAAACAGTTTTTTTTTTTTTTTTGTTTTAAATGAATTAGTGGACTGCTGCCCTAAACAGAAAATTTCGGATTTGTTAGGGTGCTCTAAAAATTCTGGACTTGTGATATGTTATAGTACACTCAATAAGCTTTCCATAGACTCCGAAACGGACTAAATCCGACATCGGAGGAGCAAGTTATGGGATTTTTACCAAACTACACAAAGTTAAGAAAACTGTGAAAAGGACAGTTTTGGAGCAGTCACTTCCGGGCTAAATTCCGGGAGCTAAACATATCCAAATATGGATTGTGATATATGAAAACTGTAGTTCGGAAAGATACGAATCCAACAAAATTGACGGATCATTAATCGGAGTTACAGATTTCGCTTTTATTTAAGTTTTGGTGAAGGACTCCAAAACTGCCAAAGTGCAAAAGTTTCTGCCCAAAATTTTCCGAGGGCTGTTTTGGACATTTAGTTAATGAGAAAAATTCCAGGCTTTTGGGAAATGAAAATATATGGTATTATGTAGCTCGTGTCCAAAAATGAGCTGATTCCGAGTTAAAACGACCAAGTTATGACCATTACAATTTTTGATTTTCCGACGGAAATCGCTATAAACGGAGTTCTACAACTCCGATTGCCACGTAAATTTAAAATGGAGTATCACGTTAATATATATAAGGTTATGCCAAGAGATGGGCATTATCGAGTTAAGCACGAGGTAGCTAATTTCTTAAGCTACGCACTAAAATTAATTAAGAAAAAAAATAGAATTAATGTTTTTAAAATCATATAAAAATGATTTAAGTATTATAAAATATTTTAAGTTATAAAATATAACTTTTGATATTTTGGCATGAAAATATTAATATTTTAATATTAATATTAATTATCTGGATAATGGATTTAAGTGTTTAAAAATCAAATAATTATGATTTTAAGGTATTAAAATATTTTGAAATATTATAATTATATTATAATATTATGTAATGATTTTTATTAATATTTTATATTAAATGAATATTAATGATTAAGGAATTATGTGGTATTTAATTTATTTAAATACGGTATTAATGATTGGAAAATCATGATAAATGGTAATAATTATCTAAAATTATTACGAGCCTTTAAAAAATGTTTTGACTGATAAGAAATTATCTCGTGATAATTGTTAAGTGTTTAGTGAGAGTTTAATTGAACTTAAACTCGAGTATTGTCCGACTAGACCGCGGGATGATAAAATGGTGTTAATTTTAAGTCGATCAAAATAGTTTGACCTAATATAAGTCTTATGTGTCAGATAGACTTATAGGTTATGTGTTATGTGTTTAGGTTATTCTGTATTTATAAATATAACAATATTATAATTGTGATGATATTATTCTAATATTGAGATCTATATTATTAATATTAGGTCTTCTGTAAAGCGCTATAAATTGCGCTATGAATCAACTTGCTCAGTGCAAGTTTGTTCTTACTTAACTCTAATAAGAGTGTTTTATTCAAGCTTATGGTTAATCATTGTTGATTGCCATGAAAATTGTACTTTGACATCTTGCATGTATAAGTCGTATGAAAGGTCGATCACCTTCATTACCAGCTGGTTCGTAAATGTTTGTTCATGTTTAAAACTTGTTCACCAAAAGTTTGTTCCTCGCTAGTTCTCAATTATATTGATGAATTATAGCCACCTTATTATTCATACTCTTCAATCATGATATATCCTTATATTGTTGTATTTAAACTTGTCAAGCAACTTTCATGCTCACCCTTGCTATATCATGATAAAACATTGCGTATAAGGCGAATGCGCTCGGATCTGGAAAAAGGTTAATGCCAAGTACAAACAGGATAAATCGTAAGATTTTGTAATAGTATAGTTGAATAATATCTTATCGATAGATAGCTTATGATTTGTGTTTAAGTTAAGGTTACTCGACCTTGGGGATTAATGTGTAATGTAATGTATAAACAATTTATGTTTATATCTTCCGCAAAAATATGTAGAAATATTAGCGAACCGAAACTGATTTGGTCGGATTCTGGGGACGCTGATTAGTATCAAAGTCGTTGGTTATGAAGCTTAGGTAGGAATACCCGAGACCAATAACCGCAAAGTGATTAGATAAGATCTAACTCACATAGAGTTAGTTGGTCGATAAGATTCAAAGATGAATCTCGTTGTTGTTAAGATCGTAGTTCCCTAACTCGCGTAATAGTGGTGAAATGTAGCAGTGGTGAACAAAAGTGCAGGATGGATGGAGATCGTAAAACAAAACGATCAAAGACATGGAATTGAATCGTAATATATACGATGAGATCACCCCGTGATCTCGTTAAAATTATGACAACCGTAAAGAATCAATCGGATGATTGAAAAGTTTAAAGCATGATTCTTTGTGTGAATGGTATGTGATTCGTAAAAGGATTATGAATACGGATTAAATGAAATTCGTATTGAGAAGGGGGTTAAGTATTAGGTGGGGATTTCAATGAGGACTCGTGTCGGCAACTGAGTTGTATGATTTCTTGTATGGGCGGGGAATTGTACTTGGTGTAAAAAACTACTTAGTTGGTGGCATTGGTAATAATTGAAATGTTGTGTCACGCTAGTTGTTATATACAGATAAATAGGTCATAGGTAGAGAATATAGGTTAAGTACGAGTTCTTAGAACTCATACTCATGTGACATTCTTGACTCATAGTTATATGAAATGTTTGTGAACCCCTCAGCGAACGGACGCCAAAGGTCAGACTAGGGTAAGTTCGTAAACTCATATAATTGTGGCCAGGTTATGAACTCATAAGTGTGGTTTTATGAACTGGGTATAGTTGTGTGAATGGAGTGTTAAGGATAATAGGAATAGATAGAATGTTTAATCAAATGATCATTAGTGGAGACTTAGGTTTTCCTAAACTCCTAGTTATGCTAAACTTCGATATTTTGACATCAAGATAAATACGCACTATGTGCCTTTAAAAAAAAATATTGTTTTTATTTATCACTTATGTACCATGTGACCTGGTGCAGAGATGATAAAAAAAAATGATGGAGTTATCAATGCGAAATTACTTGGTGTTGAATGTGATCTAAGGATCGCCGACCCCACTACAAGATGATGTAGTATAACAAAGTCACCAAATGACGAAATCCTCAACTTGATTTGTTAAATACAAAGGCGATCATCGTACGTCATTCTCAAAAATGTTTTTATTGAAAGAAATTTTCCAAACCAAATTGTTTTCATTGCTAATCAAGTAAGACCGAAAGCGTAATAACCTTTTATATAAAGGGAATATTTTAATTTGAGTATCTTTGATAGATACCCGAGAAATTTGAGTATCTTTGATAGATACCCGAGAAATTTGAGTATCTTTGATAGATACCCGAGAAAATAAGTTCATGATCTAATATGACTCCACAGCAAAATTTTAAACCTTTTACTCTTGTGAGTGGTGAATTGGGTAGTATGTGATATGGGTAAATGGTGTAAGCTATTTGGTATACTGTGTAAGGTGTAAGGTGAATTTCGGGGACGAAATTCTTATAAGGAGGGGTGAATGTGACAACCCGAGAAATTGGACAATTTAGTAAAATCTTAAATGATTGATTTAATGTCAAATAATAGACCTAGATAGAAAATAAGTGTATGCGTTTGATGTTATTAGGATGGAATTTTGAGGATTTCAAAATTTCGTGAAGGCTTATAGGTGAATTATTCAGGATTAAGTGTTTATGTGATTAAGTTCTGTGTATATGGTTAATGATGTGTTCGTAATGTGATTAAATTCGTCAGGTTGACGGATAAATTATATCTGTAACAAACCCTAAGAATATATTAAGAACGCCAACGTTCATTAGAAAACCCTAATGTCTGATAAGAAACCCTGAAAATCGGTTCTGGAAACCCTAGTTTCAGCCTCCGAATCAAAAACCCTAATTCTATGCATGAAACCCTAAATCGAGAACTTAATGGCATAAGTGTAAATAACTATAAGATTAATTAGGGTTAATCTTAACAAATTGATTACAAAACCCTAATTCCAAATCAAAACCCTAATACTTGATCCAAAAACCCTAGTTTCGTATTCGATAAATTGAAGCCCTAATAATGGAAATTAACGCAGAGAATTATAATGCTCAAGTGATATTAAGTATAAGGTTAATTAGGGTAAAGCTTAATCAATTCGAAAACCCTAATCCTAATTATTTCAATTTATGAGTAATTAGAAAACTCTAATCTAATTACGAGATTTAATTTCTAAATTAGAAAATTTATTTTCTATTAGAAACCCTAATTAGTGGGTTATAAACCCTACGGGTTAAAAAGTTGTGTGTAAGGAATATGAACATTATGTGATGGTTTATATTTATTTATTATATAAACAAACAAAAGAAATTAGTGTAAACCTAATTATATATTAGGAATGAAGGATTTAATAACTTAAGGTTTATGGAAAAAGAGAATTGTGGTATTTAGAATACTTACTAATTCTAGGAGATTTATTTTATATATATCTCAAATGATTAATTTTATAACCTAATTATAGCAAGTCTAATTGGGTTAAGGAAATAAGTGTGCATGAGCAAGGATTTGTGTTATAATTGAGGAAATGAAAATCCTAATTAAATGATTAGGATATAATAAAATTTATCTATTGGATCATGCTATTCTTTTACATAGCCCAAGCAATTTAATTGGAGAGCCCAAACAATAAAATAATTGGCCCAAGTTATGACCCAATTTGTATGGATCTTCTAGATGGTTATTAAACAAACAAATCAACAAATAAAATTGGCCAAAATGGTAGAGATATCCGGCCATTCAAGGGGCAAGTGAGCACAAGATTCATTTAATTTAGCTAACATTTTAGTTAGTCAAAAGTTGGTTACCAAATCACCTAAGTTTAGCCACTAGCCTTTTTAGGGTAATTAATATTTTTATCCTTGGCAATCATGTACAAGAGCAAGAGAGAGTAAGGCTTGGCCGGATGTCATAAGGAGAGAAAGAGAGTGGGTTTGGAAAAAAAAAACTACACCTAATAAAAGTCTAGCTTATATATATATATATATATATTTTTTTTTCTTTCATCTCTTTTTATCCATCCAAGTTGCTAAGAGGAAAAGAGAGAGAGAGAGGGAGAGAGAGAGAGGAGTTCGGCCACTTCATGGTGAAGAGGGAGGGGAGATTTTGGCTCTCATGAAACCAAGATCCATCCATGGAAGGAAGAAAGAAGGAGGAGAAAGGAAATCAAGCTAAGGTATAACAAAAAAATTTCTACTTGTGTAAGCTAATTTCCTAGGTAGTTTGATTTGATTTTTGTCAACTTGAAGTTGTGATCTTGAGGTTTAAAACCTTAGATCTATGTATATATAAGTGTTTCATGTTTAGATCTAACAATATTGGGTGTTGATTTTGGTTGGAATCAAAGGTATAAAATTTCCTAAACTTAAAACTCTAGTTAGTTTATGTGTTTTGTGATGGTTGTTTTAGACCAAGTGTTGAACTTATGATCCATATGAGGGAAGATCTACATGATATATGATATTTTATGGTTAGATCTTGCCATTTTTTGGGTTGATAAGCTTGAACAAAGAAGATGAACCAAAAAAGTTTTTTTTTTTTTTTTTTTAAATGAATTTTTGGACTGCTGCCCTAAACAGAAAATTTCGGATTTGTTAGGGTGCTCTAAAAATTCTGGACTTGTGATATGTTATAGTACACTCAATAAGCTTTCCATAGACTCCGAAACGGACTAAATCCGACATCGGAGGAGCAAGTTATGGGATTTTTACCAAACTACACAAAGTTAAGAAAACTGTGAAAAGGACAGTTTTGGAGAAGTCAATTCCGGGCTAAATTCCGGGAGCTAAACATATCCAAATATGGATTGTGATATATGAAAACAATAGTTCGGAAAGATACTGAATCCAACAAAATGGACGGATCATTAATCGGAGTTACAGATTTCGTTTTATTTAAGTTTTGGTGAAGGACTCCAAAACTGCCAAAGTGCAAAAAGTTTCTGGCCAAAATTTTCCGAGGGCTGTTTTGGACATTTAGTTAATGAGAAAAATTACAGGCTTTTGGGAAATGAAAATATATGGTATTAAGTAGCTCGTGTCCAAAAATGAGTTGATTCCGAGTTAAAACGACCAAGTTATGACCATTACAATTTTTGTGATTTTCCGACGGAAATCGCTATAAACGGAGTTCTACAACTCCGATTGCCACGAAATTTAAAATGGAGTATCACGTTAACATATATAAGGTTATGCCAAGAGATGGGCCTGTGAAGACCCCAAATCCAGGTACTTAAAACCCGAACTCGGTTCTCCACGATACCATTTCTTTAAGCTGAATAATAATAATACATTCGAACTTAATTTACATACATCAAAGTTTACTTCCCCAGGTACGTGACCTTCAAATACATTCCTTATAATACTTGAATAGATACCAATACAACTATAACCATTAACTCATGATACACACTTATTCGATCGACTTTCCTTTTCCTTTGTTCGTGTACTCAGCCTTCAAAGTTGCTCATACATAATCGAAAACATTTAATTTAAGCAAGGATGAGCATTTTGAGTGCCCAAAGAAGTAATAGCAATTATATATATAAAATTTGAAAGAATATAAGTATTCTCTTTACATAACACTTCTACAACGAATCGAAAGTTGTGAAGTAATCTGTCTTGATAAAAAATTCACATAACAAATCTCTTCCAAATTATTTAAATTTGGCTCGCTCTACCCATGAATAGGGTTTAAAATCATACTATGAACATTCTTTTCATTTTCGAAAAGGTTTGGCGGAAATCCATCCATAAAACCGCTTTCTAGCTTACTACACGGAGGAGGGTGATCGACCCATTGTACCTGTGATGATCAATACTATATAACTTGAGCGAAATTCATCGCTCACTCTATCCGCCTCGGCGCAAAAATCTTCCCATATAGGGATGTTCATACATGCACAGTTCCAAACCCAAGGTTTTAATCTTGCTCAACAATAATATATAATTCAACATATATGTATACGGGTAATTGATGAGGTATATCAACATGTGAATAAATGCCATGGTTATCCAAGTGGGGACACTTGTATAACCATTTAGAAATCAACTTAATGTAATATATATCGAGCTAACATGTTGATAATCAAAGCGTACATAATGCACATGACAGAATAGAATAATTCAAACTTCTTACTCATGTCCATTGCATAAAGAAAATTCAAAGGTACGATATCTTTTTGATTCATTTGATTACAAATCTCAACTTAGGTTTTATCTCTTTATCACAACCTATCAATAATCGATCATTAGCTTCGATTAGAACAATATATCTTAACACATAGTACTATCTATTACAGTCAGCACATAGTCTAATCACATAATCACAGTGATCATACTTTTAGTTCCTATTCTATACTTGAAATATTTTTATACATTTTTCAAATATCTCATCCATGCTCTTACAAGAGCCTTTTCTTTCTATTATAGAATTCGACATTTGTCGACGTCTGAAACAACTTTATCGGATAAATCTTTGAGTCTAAGACTCTTATTTTATACCTCAACATCTCAGAAATATCGGACATCTTAATTTTTAATCATTTTCAAATTTCGAAATTGAAAAATTTAAAATAATTCAAATCATCACTAAAGGGCCTATAGTGATATAATCATTATTAAAGGTGTTCTTCTTCAAATTTAGAACTTCATAATCGGTTCTCAAGTCACTAGTTTGGCTTATTTATAACTTTCAATTATCTAATCATAATTAAATGATTTAAACATTAAACAATTCCATTATCATTAATAGTTTAATTAATACTAAACTATTAATGAAACCATTGCAAAATATAAAAGTTATTTATAATAACTCAAACTATTTTTAAAACATTTATATTATTCCTTAAATGATTTTTAAAACAATAAAATCATTTTTAAATAATTACCATTAATATTTAAATATTAATGTACTATTTATCCAAATATTAAAAGTCATTAATTATAACTTAAAATATTTTTAAATCCTTAATATCCTCTTTAAATGGTTTTTAAATAAGTAAAACCATTTTAAACTATTTATTTAATAATAATTATTAAATAAACTAAATATCATTAATATTATCTTAATATCATTAATATTTAATTATTAATGAAATTATCATTTAAATATTAAAAGTTATATTTTATAACTTAAAATATTTTAAATACCTTATTTTCATTTAAAATGATTTTTATAATATTAAAATCATTTTTAAACTAAATTATTTAATATAATCATTAAATAACTTTAATATCATTAATAATAATTAATTAATGAAATTCATCACAAAATATTAAAAGTCATCACAAATAACTCATTTACATAACCAATTCTAAGCCAAAATAAACATAGTAAACTAACTAGTTTATTAACAACACTAACTAAACTTCAAAATTCAAACTTTAACTAACAATTAAAAATAATAACATTACAAAATTAAATAAGAAACATACCCTTAAATACTGAATTCCACAGATCTAATCATGCACTTCCACGCCAAAAATTTAACTAAGGAGATCTTTATAAAAAGTTCTCCCACAACAAAGCCTTTCTCAAAAAATTGGAGGCCTTATTGTTGGTGAATGAAACAAAGGCCAAGCCCTTCTATTTATAGGTTTAGAAAATGGTGAAGTCCTCAACTTAGTCGATGTGGGACTTGGTTTATACTAATTTTTCAATAGCTCACTTTATGCGATTTTCTAACGCATTGCTCATAACTCCGATTAATCTGATTTTTGGATATGTTATACATGGTATGTAAGACTATTTTTAAAAATACGAATTACCCAATTGGGTTCATTAGGTAGCCCAAACAAAGTCGTCAAAAGTGGGCGTTCATAATAGCTTTTCAATCTCGTTTCAGCTTTACCTCTTCCGCTAAAAAACAGTCATAACTCTTTCATTTTAAAACATTTTTGAGCGATTCTTGAGCCCACGCGAAGCTAACTTCTGGGGCTACAACTTTTATTCTTTGACCATTTCCAAATTCCAAACACATCAGCCCAGAAATTCCGTTCAAATGGACTGCACCGTACTTGTTGGGAAGTTTTGACACTACTACTTTGAAATGTCATAACTCTCTCCTCCGATATCGGATTTAGTCAGTTTTGGAGTCTATGGAAAGCTTATTCGGTGTACTATAACATACCAAAAGCCCAGAAGGTTTTGAAAACATTAACTGATCGAAACAGTGTCCCGAATAGCACATCCCGCTGCTAACTTTCAGTTTTAACACATTTCCTTCCAATCACCGTAATTCCCTCATCCGAGGTCGGAATGAGGTCATTCCAAAGCCTATGGCTTCCTAAATCAGTGCACTACAACATATCAAAAGCCCAGACCTTTTAAAGCACAAAAAGTGGACGAGAATGCCCCCATTACAGACTGCCCAAAAATAGTTTATCATGATCGGTCAACCATATTTGACCATCTATAACTTCTAATCTATACATGATATGGACTTGATTCTTTTTGCATATTAAAGGCCACATATCAGGCTACACATAACAACTTTTGAAGAACAAAACTCATGATTGAGCAAAGAGTTATGGCCTCTCACATTTGGTGAAAAAATAACAGAATTCGGTTTTTCCAACTTGCTTAAATCTTCAAATTCGTGCACTTTGATGTTATGGGTCTTTGATTTATCAACCCATATCATCAATTAACATTCTATTACACAACTTTAAACAATCAATTGCATCAAATAACATCGAATCAAAGGATTTCTAGGTTTAGTGTTCTTATACTCTTTTTGCCAAAAATTCTTGATTCTTGCTTCTGATTTGTTATGGGTGATGGTTGGGCTTTGTTTAAGAGTGTATGGGCAATCTTGTACAAGACAATTAAATGTAATATTTAATCACTAGATTTAATTCTTATAATTTACCAATTAACTTCTATCCTTTGATAAATTAAAACACTTATACAATAACATCGAAATTAAACCCTAGAATTAAAATTAGGGTTTCTCAACGTCATCAATTAGGGTTTCTAATTGACCATTAGTGGTTCTTTAATTATCTCATGTATGTTACTAACACGATCGTTACAGCTTCTAATTTCAACCGGTTAGGGTTATAATAATTAGGGTTTGTCCTAATTATCGACGCATAACAATAATTAGGGTTTCTTCTAATTATCGATATTCTTATTCACAATAACTTCATATACACAAAATACTACTCGTAAATATCCCATAACCGAGTTTAATAATTAGGGTTTCACAAAGACTTAGAATATGCTATGACCTAATTGACCGTCATTGCTTCAATATTATCTCGTCACACATACCCAATTACATAATTATGGTATCAGTAAAATCATTATATAAATAATATAATATTATTATTCTCATCTCTTGATCACAATCCCAATCCGGGGTTTGGATCTCATGTCGACTTATTCTTCGTACACAACATCAATAATCAAGTTAAAATAATTAACTTAAATATTCTGAACAATTCATATAATAAAATATTTATTATATAAATCTAATTATCACTTCATATATTATTTCCAATCATGTTTTCATGAAAAATAATTAATTAAAATATTTCTACTACGTAAATTTATTACCATATAATTTGTGGTAATTAATAATTCCAAAATTATTTCTAATTTTTCAAGTAATAAATGTATTCGCATTTATCGTTCACTTTACTTGACACTTAGTCTCGTCATTAAATAAAAAAAAAAATTATACGCAAAATTTCTTATTTATTTTATATAGAAAATCTCGAGTTATTACATTCACCTCCTTATAAGGATTCCGTCCCTAATCACCGCTTTAAAAACTCATATGCGTAAGGGGTATATAGCATATAATCATTGTATGCGTAGATCTCGATCATACTTGATCGAATCGATCTTTAGTTATTCATCATAACACTTGTCATCCGATTAAGCGAAATATAAGATATATAAGTTATTCAAATAGCACTGGAGTTCTGCTTCCACCGCCATAGTATCTGGACCGTCATGTTGTAAACCCTGGAGTTGCTTTCGTTGGAGTTCTTGGTTGAGTTTGGTCCTGAAATTGCTAACGCCCCACCGCTTCTCCCGTGGTTATGTTCCCTGCCTCCATTCCCCTCTGTGGGCCAGTTCCTCACCTTATGCTCGATCGATCCACATATGAAGCATCCATCGATCATCCTTGAGTTAGGGCGATTGGGAGAGATATGACCCTCTTCGCTTGCACTTTGTAGCATACAAACTTGCCCTTGAGACACTTTCATGCCAGTGATTCTTCCCATGATTCTTGCCGCACTACTACGCTTCTTTATACCTTCTGCTTTACTTGCATTTTCTCGAAAAAATTCCTCATTCTTTTCTCACCCCTATTCCCACTACTACTTTCTATCTTTATTGTTCCTTCGACTTGCTTTTATTCTTCTTCTCCTTATGGTAGAGGCTCATGGCCTCACTTCCTGCTCAAAGAATGATAGCCTTCTCCATGAGTCTTTGCAAAAGTATTGATTTGCAAGATCGACACCTTATTAGAGAGCCGTGGTTTTAAGCCCACTCAAATCTCCTTGCCTTCCTAGCCTCTCAGTATCCACTTGATGTGGAGCAAACCTAGCCAACTCATTAAATTTTGTTTGCATACTCACGCAGTATCATGTTATCCTGCTTTAACTCCAGGAATCTCACCTCCATTCTAGACTGCATACTAACAGAGAGATAGTTTTCGAAAAATAAATCCTTAAACCTATCCCAAGTAATTTCTTCTTCTCCTGCCCGAGTCTTATTTGCCTCCCACCAAAAGTTAGCTTCCCCTTTCATCATATAAGTGGCAAAAGCGGTCTTTTGCCCCTCATCTACTTTAGCGATTACGAACGCCTTCTCTATCTCGTTCACCCAAGTCTGGGCTTCTATAGGGTCAGCTGATCCTCTGAATTCTGGTGGTCCTACGGCTTTGAAGTCTTTGAATTTTGCCAAGCGATTGTCTGGTTGGTTTCCATAATCGGTGTTCCTCACGTGCATAGCCTGAGCTACCATGTTTGCAAAGTTTTGCATCAGTTCTGGCTGTCGTTCCCCAGCATTAGTAGATTCTTCTATCCTTTGGTTTCGAGTTTGACGTCTTGGCGGCATTATCTGGTTAAATAAAACCATAAATTATACCCTTACATTTTAAACCTTATTGCATAAGATTAATGTATTAAACTCGTTTCATTTCTCAAACTTAGATTCATATTCATTTATCGAATATTTACACAGCACATCCTGCTTTAATCAACAGCTATCCCTTTGTGACTACGAAAGTCGGGATTTAAAATCTTAACCAATATAAAAGTTAAAAATAGTTCATTACTTATCACACATATTACATACATAACCCATACTACTTATTTACCAAGCCTTTTTCTCGGACATTCATTCGCTCGATGTCCTTCCATCCCACAATTAAAACATCCACCTTTCTTATATTGGGGCAACGAGGAGAGATGTGTCCTTCACGGATGTGTCGCTTGAGGCTCCATCTGGTCAATTTGGACTTTGAGCTTATCCTTCTCTTCCATTATTTCCATTAACGCCTGACGCATCAACTTTTCTATCTCCCACAACCTTTAAAATGAAGAAACCTTGTTCTCCAAATCCTGCACCTCCGTTGATGCTTGAGCAGCTTCAACTTTAGTGTCTGAATCACTATCTGTCAAATCCAACATTTCTGGATCTGATGCTACGTTTTTCCACGATAGCCACCTCGTCCGATTTAGGTTCCTAGTGAGCTTTTATTTCATCTGTTGGCCTCGATATTAGCTCGGGGTGTGAATATGATCCTTCTTATTCCACATATCTTTCTTACCAGACATTTACATATATAAGTTACCACATTAAAATATAGTATATATACACAAAGAATCAAGAGTTCTATATATCGTTGTCTCTTATTTTGATTGACGATAAATTTATTCAATTCTCATCAACGCCTATCTCTGAAAGGCGCTCCATCCACTCGATCGAATCGCATGAAGGTGATGACTAAAGCCCGGTCCAAGGTATATATCCGTGTCTTTGGCTTCTATTTCAACCTTCAACTATCTTATCTGAATATCTCCCTCCGCTCCAACCTCCCTCATAACTTTCGGCTAACTCTATCTGTGCTTTACAACATTCACACATATCATCACATGCTACCCAATACACCTCTCACAAGAGTAAAAGTTTTCAAATTGTCTTTGAGGGGTCATATGAACCATGAACACATAGTTTTAACGGTATTCATACCAAAACAAAACATTACCCGGTATGTTTACAATCACAAAGAAGGTAAAAATAGTACTTTAGGTGATTAGCCTATTGTACCCCTACGTCATGCATAACGATTAATCATACCTATGAATATTTACGCCATTAGATTGGATCATTTATCCAAACAACATTGTTCACCTCGGTCTTATCATAGGATTCCGCATCAAACAATTTGGTTCGGGAAATTTCTTCAATGAACACTTAGAGTTTTCATAAACATTAGTCTAGCCGATTCAAATAGCATAGACTCATATCAATAATTCAATTCAATCAATTATTTAGATGTAGCCAAACCTGGTTGCAAATTAAACTTTTGAAAACATTTTCTAGAATGACGCCATGATGCTTGCGTCTTTGTATTAACAATCCATTGAGGATGCCGTCATTGTATGACTTTGTCATAACACATCATACAATAGTGGAACGACGACTTCAGTCAAATTCACACTAAGTATTCTGTATTTACAACTCCATCACATTTTTATCATCTCTCGCACTTTGAGTTACATGGTACATGAGTGATAATTAAAAACAATTTTGATATTTCAAATCATTTGCGTCTAGCCAAAAATAAGTAGCATGAAATAGTACTTTAAACCGTTTCAAAAATGATTACGAGTCTACATTTTGTTTTCAAAAAGCACACATAGTGCGTATTTAACTTGATGTCAAAAATTTTGAAGTTTAGCATAGCTAGGAGTTTAGGAAAACCTAACACCTTCACTAAAAATCATTTACTTAACAATCTATCTGTTCTCGTAATCCATAACACTCCATTCACACAAAACTATACCCAGCTTTATCAAACCACACTTATGAGTTCATAAATTGCCACAATCATATGAGTTTAAGAACTTATCCTAGTCAGGACCTTTGGCGTCCATTCATTTGGGGTTCATAAACATTTCATATAATTATGAGTCAAGAATGTCTCATAGGTATGAGTTTTAAGAACTCGAACTTAATCTTATATTCTCTATCTATGACTCTATCTACCATTATACACACGAGAATGGAGTCATCCTCTTAATGTGCATATAACAAATAGCGCGACACGTACATTTCAATGATTATCGCGCTGCGAAACTAAGTGGTTTTACACCAAGTACAATTCGGCTCCCATACGAAGAATCATACAACTCACCATTTTATATGAGTCCTCAATTGAATCCCCATCTAACACTAACCCCATTCTCCATACGAATTTATTCGTATTTATAATTCTCTTCTCGGATCTGTACTGCAATTGATAGTACAATTCATACACAATCTTGTCAGTAAACTTTCCAATCATCGATTGATTCCTTCCGTCATCATAGCCTTATCGGATCACGGGGTGATCTCATCGATATATATTACGATTTAGTTCTATATCTTGATCGTTTTATTTTACGATCTCTCATAATCGCACTTTCGGTCTTTTAGACTCAATCTATTCCCCACTACTTGTTTAACTTTATAATCGAGTTAGGGAACTCGTGTCTTTACACTCATGAGATTCATCTTTGAATCTTATCGACCAACTAACTCTAGATGAGTTAATACTTATCCTAATCATTGCGGTTATTAGTCTCGGTGTATTTCTACCTAAGCTTCATAACCAACAACTTTGATACCAACTTTGTGACACTCATGGTGCTTCCAACCATAGCACCTAACAAGGGTACCTATCAACTTGCCACCGACTCGCTTTCGGCGTCCCTCTACTGAATAAAGCTTCTGCCTTCCCTTAAAGGGATGTCACCAGATAAAGGCTCGGGGGCTCTTTGCAAATTCATGCTTATGGCTTTGATACCAACCTGTGACGACCCCAAATCCAGGTACTTGAAACCCGAACTCGGTTCTCCACGATACCATTTCTTTAAGCTGAATAATAATAATACATTCGAACTTAATTTACATACATCAAAGTTTACTTCCCCAGGTACGTGACCTTCAAATACATTCCTTATAATACTTGAATAGATACCAATACAACTATAACCATTAACTCATGATACACACTTATTCGATCAGCTATCCTTTTCCTTTGTTCGTGCCTGAGCCTTCAGGTTGCTCATACATAACTGAAAACATTTAATTTAAGCAAGGATGAGCATTTGAGTGCCCAACAAGTAATAGCAATTATATATATAAAATTTGAAAGAATATAAGTATTCTCTTTACATAACACTTCTACAATGAATCGAAAGTTGTGAAGTAATCAGATCTTGATAAAAAATTCACATAACAAATCTCTTCCAAATTATTTAAATTTGGCTCTGCTCTACCCATGAATAGGGTTTAAAAATCATACTATGAACATTCTTTTCATTTTCGAAAAGGTTTGGCAGAAATCCATTCGCAAACCGCTCTAGCTTACGGGCACGGAGGGTGATCAGCCCCGTTGTACCCTATATTGATCAATACTACATAACTTGAACGAAATTCATCACTCACTCTATCCGCCTAGCGCAAAAATCTTCCCATATAGGGATGTTCATACATGCCCAGTTCCAAACCCGGTTTTAATCTTGCTCAACAATAATATGTAATTCAACATATATGTATACGGGTAATTGACAGAGGTATATCAACATGTTAATAAATGCCATGGTTATCCAAGTGGGGACACTTGTATAACCATTTAGAAATCAACTTAACAGAATATATATCGAGCTAACATGTTGATAATCAAAGCGTACATAATCAGTACATAATCATTAACCATTTTCAAATTTCCGAAATTGAAAATTTAAAATAATTCAAATCTGTCACTAAAGGGCCTATAGTGATATAACTATTCTTATAGGTGTTCTTCTTCAAATTTAGAACTTCATAATCGGTTCTCAAGTCACTAGTTTGGTAAAATTATAACTTTCAATTATCGAATCATAATTAAATGATTTAAACATTAAACAATTCCATTATCATTAATAGTTTAATTAATACTAAACTATTAATGAAACCATCGCTAAAAATATAAAAGTTATTTATAATAACTCAAACTATTTTTAAAACATTTATATTACCCTTAAATGATTTTTAAAACAATAAAAATCATTTTTAAATAATTACCATTAATATTTAAATATTAATGTACTATTTATCCAAATATTAAAAGTCATTAATTATAACTTAAAATATTTTTAAATCCTTAATATCCTCTTTAAATGGTTTTTAAATAAGTAAAACCATTTTTAAACTATTTATTTAATAATAATTATTAAATAAACTAAATATCATTAATATTATCTTAATATCATTAATATTTAATTATTAATGAAATTATCATTTAAATATTAAAAGTTATATTTTATAACTTAAAATATTTTAAATACCTTATTTTCATTTAAAATGATTTTTATAATATTAAAATCATTTTTAAACTAAATTATTTAATATAATCATTAAATAACTTTAATATTATTAATAATAATTAATTAATGAAATTCATCACAAAATATTAAAAGTCATCACAAATAACTCATTTACATAACTAATTCTAAGCCAAAATAAACATAGTAAACTAACTAGTTTATTAACAACACTAACTAAACTTCAAAAATTCAAACTTTAACTAACAATTAAAAATAATAACATTACAAAAATTAAATAAGAAACATATACCCTAAATCTAATTCCACAGATCTAATACGCACTTCCACGCCAAAATTTAACTAAGGAGATCTTTATAAAAAGTTCTCCCACAACAAAGCCTTTCTCAAAAAAATTGGAGGCCTTATTGTTGGTGAATGAAACAAAGGCCAAGCCCTTCTATTTATAGGTTTAGAAAATGGTGAAGTCCTCAACTTAGTCGATGTGGGACTTGGTTTATACTAATTTTTCAATAGCTCACTTTGCGATTTTCTAACGCATTGCTCATAACTCCGATTAATCTGATTTTTGGATATGTTATACATGGTATGTAAGACTATTTTTAAAAAATACGAATTACCCAATTACGGTTCATTAGGTAGCCCAAACAAGTCGTCCAAAAGTGGGCGTTCATAATGAGTTTTCAATCTCGTTTCAGCTTTACCTCTTCCGCTAAAACAGTCATAACTCTTTCATTTTAAAACATTTTGAGCGATTCTTGAGCTCACGCGAAGCTAACTTCTGGGGCTACAACTTTTATTCTTTGACCATTTCCAAATTCCAAACACATCAGCCCAGAAATTCCGTTCAAATGGACTGCACCGTACTTGTTGGGAAGTTTTGACACTACTACTTTGAAATGTCATAACTCTCTCCTCCGATATCGGATTTAGTCAGTTTTGGAGTCTATGGAAAGCTTATTCGGTGTACTATAACATACCAAAAGCCCAGAAGGTTTTGAAAACATTTACCGATCGAAACAGTGTCCCGAATAGCACATCCCGCTGCTAACTTTCAATTTTAACACATTCCTTCCAATCACCGTAATTCCCTCATCCGAGGTCGGAATGAGGTCATTCCAAAGCCTATGGCTTCCTAACTCAGTGCACTACAACATATCAAAAGCCCAGACCTTTTAAAGCACAAAAGTGGACGAGAATGCCCCATTACAGATCGCCCAAAAACAGGTTTATCATGATCGGTTGACCATATTTGACCATCTATAACTTCTAATCTATACATGATATGGACTTGATTCTTTTTGCAGATTAAAGGCCACATATCAGGCTACACATAACAAATTTTGAAGAACAAAACTCATGATTGAGCAAAGAGTTATGGCCTCTGACATTTGGTGAAAAAATAACAGAATTCGGTTTTTCCAACTTGCTTAAATCTTCAAATTAAATGCACTTTGATGTTATGGGTCTTTGATTTATCAACCCATATCATCAATTAACATTCTATTACACAACTTTAAACAATCAATTGCATCAAATAACATCGAATCAAAGGATTTCTAGGTTTAGTGTTCTTATACCCTTTTGCCAAAAATTCTTGATTCTTGCTTACGATTTGTTATGGGTGATGGTTGGGCTTTGTTTAAGAGTGTATGGGCAATCTTGTACAAGGCAATTAAATGTAATATTTAATCACTAGATTTAATTCTTATAATTTACCAATTAACTTCTATCCTTTGATAAATTAAAACACTTATACAATAACATCGAAATTAAACCCTAAATTAAAATTAGGGTTTCTCAACGTCATCAATTAGGGTTTCTAATTGACCATTAGTGGTTCTTTAATTATCTCATGTATGTTACTAACACGATGCGTTCATGCTTTCTAATTTCAACTGGTTAGGGTTATAATAATTAGGGTTTGTCCTAATTATCGACGTCTGAAAGATAATTAGGGTTTCTTCTAATTATCGAAATTCTTATTCACAAAGAACTTCATATACACAAATACTACTCGTAAATATCCCATAACCGAGTTTAATAATTAGGGTTTCACAAACACGGTAATATGCTTATGACCTAATTGACCGTCGTTGCTCAATATTATCATCCACTTTATACCGAAAGACATAATTATGGTACTTTAAAAAATCATTATATAAATAATATAATATTATTATTCTCATCTCTTGATCACAATCCCAATCCGGGGTTTGGATCTCATATCCGACTTATTCTTCGTACACAACATCAATAATCAAGTTAAAATAATTAACTTAAATATTCTGAACAATTCATATAATAAAATATTTATTATATAAATCTAATTATCACTTCATATATTATTTCCAATCATGTTTTCATGAAAAATAATTAATAAAAATATTTCGGCTTACAGAAATTTATTACCATATAATTTGTGGTAATTAATAATTCCAAAATTATTTCTAATTTTTCAAGTAATAAATGTATTCGCATTTATCGTTCACTTTACTTAACACTTAGTCTCGTCATTAAATAAAAAAAAAAAAATTATACGCAAAATTTCTTATTTATTTTATATATAAAATCTCGAGTTATTACAGGCATTACTGGAGTTAAGCACGAGGTAGCTAATTTCTTAAGCTACGCACTAAAATTAATTAAGAAAAAATAGAATTAATGTTTTTAAAAATTATTTAAAAATGATTTAAGTATTATAAAAATATTTTAAGTTATAAAATATAACTTTTGATATTTTGGCATGAAAATATTAATATTTTAATATTAATATCAATTATCGGATAATGGATTTAAATGTTTAAAAATCATGTAATTATGATTTTAAGATATTAAGAATATCTTGTGATATTATAATTATATTATAATATTATGTAAGGATTTTTATTAATATTTTATATTAAATGAATATTAATGATTAAGGAATTACGTGGTATTTAATTCATTTAAATACGATATTAATGATTGGAAAATCATGATAAATGGTAATAATTATCTGAAAATTATTACGAGCCTAGGAAGAATGTTTTGACTGATAAGAAATTATCTGAGATAATTGTTAAGTGTTTAGGCAGAGTTTAATTGAACTTAAACTCGATATTGTCCGACTAGACCGTCGGGATGATAAAATGGTGTTAATTTTAAGTCAGACTGAAATAGTTTGACATAATACTAAGTCTTATGTGCTGTATAGACTTATAGGGTTATGTGTTATGTGTTTAGGTTATTCTGTGTGAATAAATATAACAATATTATACTGTGATGATATTATTCTAATATTAAAGATCTATATTATTAATATTAGGTCTTCGGGTAAAGCGTTATAAATTGCGTTGCGGTAATCAACGGTTCAGGCAAGTTTGTTCTTATTTAACTCTAATAAGAGTGTTTTATTCAAGCTTATGGTTAATCATTGCTGATTGCCATGAAAATTGTACTATGTACATCTTGCATGTATAAGTCAGGTATGAAAGGCTGATCACCTTCATTACCAGTTGGTTCAGAAATGTTTGTTCATGTTTAAAACTTGTTCAGTCAAAAGTTTGTTCCTGCTAGTTTTCAATTATATTGATGAATTATAGCCAGTTTATTATTCATACTCTTCAATCATGATATATCCTTATATTGTTGTATTTAAACTTATTTGGCTGACTTTCATGCTCACCCTTGCTATATCATGATAAAACATTGCGAGATAAAGCGAATGCGTTCGGATCTGAGGAAAAGGTTAATGCCAAGTACAGCTTGGGATAAATTGTGCGGCTAGTTTGTAATAGTATAGGCATAATATGTTATCTCATTAGATAGCTTATGAAATGTGTATAAGTTAAAGGTTACTCGACCTTGGGAATAGTGTGTAATGTAATGTATAAACAATTTATGTTTATATCTTCCGCATGACAAGTTATAGAATGTTTAGTGTCACAGAATCCGCTGCGGTGATTTGGGGCTTGATTCGGGGCCGCTCTGAAGAAATTCGAACAAAAGGTCTAGAATCCCATACAACCAATGCACCATCAAGTACCATATCCGCAGAGGTTAGTTAAGCAGAAGGAAGACAAACAGTTCAGTAAGTTTCTAGAGGTGTTCAAAAAGGCAGAGATCAATATACCATTCACGAGGAGGCATTGGAACAAATGCCAAGCTACGCAAAGTTCATGAAAGGTATATTGTCAAGGAAGAGGAGATTAAACGAGTTTGAAACGGTAGCTTTGACAGAGGAATGCAGTGCAGTGCTTCAACAAAAATTACCTCCAAAGCTGAAAGATCCAGGCAGCTTCACAATTTCGTGCACCATTGGGAAGATGAACTTTAGCAAGTGTTTATGTGATCTGGGGGCAAGTATAAATTTGATGCCGTTATCAGTGTTCAATCAGTTGGGATTACCGACTCCAAGACCTACAAACATATCACTACAGCTAGCTGACAGATCCATCACATAGTTGCATTAGGAGTAGTTGACAGATCCATCACGTAGCTGACAGATCCATTATGGCAGGGATTATATGAGACTATTTTGCATCATAGAGTAGTTACATATTTTTGTAGTTGCGTTTTCATTATTCATTAGTATGCATTCCTTGAGGGAAAGAAACAGTTCAAGTTTGGGGGTATTTGATAAGTTGTTTTTTTACCTACTTATTGATTACCAATTCATGCGAATTGTGACCATATCAAGTAAATTTTATTGTGTTTTAGTTACATTTCACGTTATTTTGCATTGCATTTACTTAAAACTCCTTTTGGTGAATAAGTACAGGAATCGGCTTAATTTTGGTGGTATTAGAGGGCACGAGGCCAATGGATGCGTGAAGACGAGGCACAAGCGGGGATGTGTATGGCATGGAGGTACAATGAAGTATGGAGACCAAGCAAACAAGAGGATCAAGCATGGAAGAGCAGATAGCAGCAGCAGAAGCCAAAAACTAGAACCAGAACTTGTAGCGTGGCCGCGCTGGCGACATAACACTTGGGGCGCATGCATGCAATGCAATGCCCTACAGATCGATGATGACCTCTCGCAAGTTCTTGGTCATGAGAAGGAGATGACGCTGCGCTTGGCGAGAGGTTGGCTGGACATGGCGGACATTCTATAAGTCTCATACCAGCGCAGACATAGGAAGGCTGAGAGGCGCGCGATGTGCCATGATCTTGTCATTGTAATTTTGTTTTAATTTTAATTTTTAATTAAATGAATGGTAATTGGTTTTTAAACGATTCTGACGGGTGTCAGAGGAACAACTTGATAACTTTAAGCGTATTTTCATCATAGAAACTAGGGTTTACACCTTAGAAGAGATTCCAACGTAGAACGAAGCCTTAACGTCTACTTCTCCAATTCTTCTTGGGATTCTCTGCCATTGTGGATTTCTATTATTATTTACTGGAATTCTATGAGGATTTAAATGTTGATCATTGGTTTTTATTCAGCGATTGGGTTTGATCGTTCTATCTCTCTTATTTCAATTATTTGCTTATTGATCATGTTTTGCGTTGATCCCATAATGGCTTTTGGTTCAGTCATGAACCAAATTCCATTATGGGAGGCTAATAGATTTTAATATGTAGTTTGGTTGCACATTTAAATGCTAGGATTGCTTTGCATTTCATGTGGGATATTTATCATGATTGTTTTACATTTATGAATGCTTGATCACCATTCATCTCAATATTTGTATGGAATTGACAATGAACATACAGGTATGGATTATAGTCATGATAACATGCAAATATGGGGCTGTTGTATATGGCTTGCGTATTTTGTGAACCAGATAGACATATACTGTTTCACCGTATGAGCTAGAATAAGGGCTTGAGCTTAAAATCAATATAATTGTAACTTCATATAGACATATAGTGATTTTGGTTGTATTGGTGATTACATGGAGTCTAACATCTGTAGATGTTGTGTAAGTAGGTTATAGTGCATTGAAAAATGGCTATAACGTTATTCGTGCTCTTGGCTATTTTCCTGTGATATGTGAGTATTTCTTGCATGATAGTGGCGATTAGATGAAATATTAAATGAAGTTAGGGTCCCATTATTTCCAGATTATATTTATTCCATTTGTATTCTTATTTTCAGTTGTTATTCACAATTAGTTTAATTCAACACTTTTAGTCATTAGTCTAGGCATATAAATTTAGTGAGTTAATTGATGCATGATAGTTTGAATTTAACAACTTTCTCTATGGGATTGATACTCTACTTACTCTGTATTACTTGTTGACCCGTGTATGCTTGCATGAGTTCGAGCTCTTTTATTAGAACTATAAAACAGGCAACAAGTTTTTGGCGCCGTTGCCGGGGAAAGGCATTAATTTAGATAATTATCATCAGTTTAAAGCTAAATTGTATGACTTAGACAATTCTGATCGTTTCTTATTTCTATTTTTGTTTTATTTATAATTTGAGGTACTTGTAGATTTATATGCACACGAGATCTTCCAATTCTGAATTAACACCAGCACAGGAAAACATCAACGGGAGAGGTTGGAAAGCTAGCGTGCGAAGAAATCTACAAGCTCAGTTAGAAGGAACTATACCAGATATGGCAGAAGAAAAGAGAATCGAGCAAATAGAAGAACATCGCGCTCTAAGGGAATATTCCATGCCGAACATAAATGGATTACAGTCTACCAAAGTCAGACCGGCGATAACAGCAAACACTTTTGAGATCAAACCGGGCACTATTCAAATGGTGTAGAACTCAGTTCAGTTTGGGGGTGCTGCTACAGATGATCCGAATGAGCACCTATTTAGTTTTATCTAGATTTGCGACACATTTAGATACAACGGTGTGACGAAGGATGCCACCAGACTACGGCTATTCCCATTTTCATTGCGGGATAAGGCTAGAAGTTGGCTACATTCTTTGCCGTCAGGGTCAATAACCACATGGGAGGACTTAACGCAGAAATTCTTAGCCAAGTTTTTCCCAATGGCTAAGACTGCAAAGATGAGGACGGCTATCTCTCAGTTCGAGCAACAGCAGGGCGAGTCCTTATATGAGGCATGGAGAGTTACAAAGAGATGCTCAGAAGATGTCCGCATCACGGTATGCCAGATTTGATGGTGATAAATTCCTTTTACAATGGGTTAGGATGGCAGTCGAGACTGATTGTGGATGCAGTCGTAGGAGGGGCATTGTGGGCAAAGAGCTATGATGAGGCCTATACGCTTATTAAGACTATGGCTGCAAATGATTATCAGAATCCTACAGCTAGGATACCACAACCCAAGGTTGCAGGTGTGTTGGAGGTTGATGCCATTACTCAGTTGTTGGCACAAATAGCAGCTATGGCTAAGAAGATAGATACTTTGGCAGAAAGCAAAGTGAAAATAGTTGCCTTTATTTGTGAGATTTATGCGGGGTCACACTCCACGGATCAATGTGTCATCAGCTCAGAGTCAGTACAGTATGTGAGTAATTACAGAAAAGAGCAAGGTCAATTCCAGAACACATACAACTCCAACAACCGCAATCATCCAAACTTTAGTTGGTCAAATAATCAAGGACAACAACAATATCAGTTTTAGCCGAACCAACAGTTTCAACCATAGTCATCTCAGCCACAGTTTGTACAAAAACCACCATTTCCACCGGGATTTTCTCAACAACAAAAACACCACGCTCCAGCTGCACCACAGCCAGATAAGAAATCAGAGATGGAGGAGATGATGTTGAAATATATGGCAAACACTGAAGTCATGATTAAAAGCCAAGCAGTGGCTATCAAGAATCTTGAGACTCAGATGGGGCAGATGGCGAGCATGCTTAACAATAGGCCCCAAGGTTCATTGCCACGTAACACTTAGACAAATCCAAGAAGAGACGGGAAGGAGCAGTGCCAATCAATCATATTGAGATCAGGGATAGATTTGACAAGTTCTGCAAGTCGCGTGCCCGCGCCAAATAATACTAAGGAAGTCGTGCGGCCGTACGAGGCAGAGCAGATGGCTGACAAGGAGGAAAATCTAGAAAATTATGATGCTCAGTAGGAAGAGAAAGACAAGGCAAATTCAGAACAGAAGGTCTAGAATCCCGTACAACCAATGCACCCTCAAGTACCATATCCGCAGAGGTTAGTTAAGCAGAAGGAAGACAAACAGTTTAGTAAGTTTCTAGAGGTGTTCAAAAAGCTAACAGATCAATATACCATTCGCCGAGGCATTGGAACAAATGCCAAGCTACGCAAAGTTCATGAAAGCTATATTTTCAAGGAAGAGGAGATTAAACGAGTTTGAAACGGAAGCCTTGACAGAGGAATGAAGTGCAGTGCTTCAATAGAAATTACCTCCAAAGCTGAAAGATCCAGGCAGCTTCACAATTCCGTGCACCATTGGGAAGATGAACTTTAGCAAGTGATTATGTGATCTGGGGGCAAGTATAAATTTGATGCCGTTATCAGTGTTCAATCAGTTGGGATTGCCGGCTCCAAGACCTACAAACATATCACTACAGCTAGATGACAGATCCATCACATAGTTGCATTAGGAGTAGTTGATAGATCCATCACGTAGCTGACAGATCCATTATGGCAGGGATTATATGAGACTATTTTGCATCATAGAGTAGTTTCATATTTTTGTAGTTGCATTTTCATCATTCATTAGTATGCATTCCTTGAGGGCAAGAAACAGTTCAAGTTTGGGGGTATTTTATAAGTGGTTTTTTTACCTACTTATTGAATACCAATTCATGCGAATTGTGCCCATATCAAGTAAATTTTATTGTGTTTTAGTTACATTTCACGTTATTTTGCATTGCATTTACTTAAAACTCCTTTTGCTGAATAAGTGCCAGAATCGGCTTAATTTTTGTGGTATTAGAGGGCACGAGGCCAATGGATGCGTGAAAACGAGGCACAAGCGGGGATGTGCATGGCATAGAGGTACAATGAAGTATGGAGACCAAGTAAACAAGAGGATCAAGCATGGAAGAGCAGATAGCAGCAGCAGAAGCCAAAAACTAGAACAAGAACTTGCAGGCAGCAAGCCGTGCGGCATAACAGTTTGGAGAACGTTGCAGCGCCACATGAAAATACCCGCTTGAACGATGATGACCTACTACAAGTTGCATGTGAGAGGAGAGAACGCGTGCCACATGCGAGAGGTTGGTTGGACAGGGAGGACATTCTCTAAGTCTCGCATGCCATGAGAGACATAGGTGAGAGGCGCTTCGGGCTGCATGATAATCTTGATGTTGTAATTTTGTTTTAATTTTAATTTTTAATTAAATGAATGGTAATTGGTTTTTAAACGATTCTGAAGGGTGTCAGAGGAACAACTTGATAACTTTAAGCGTATTTTCATCATAGAAACTAGGGTTTACACCTTAGAAGAGATTCCAACGTAGAACGAAGCCTTAACGTCTACTTCTCCAATTCTTCTTGGGATTCTCTGCCATTGTGGATTTCTATTATTATTTACTGGAATTCTATGAGGATTTAAACGTTGATCATTGGTTTTTATTCAACGATTGGGTTTGATCATTATATCTCTCTTATTTTAATTGTTTGCTTATTGATCATGTTTAGCGTTGATCCCATAATTGCTTTTGGTTCAGTCATGAACTAAATTCCATTATGGGATTCTAACGGATTTTAATATGTAGTTTGGTTGCACATTTAAATGCTAGGATTGCTTTCCATATCATATGGGATATTTATCATGATTGTTTTACATTTATGAATGCTTGATCACCATTCATCTCAGTATTTGTATGGAATTGACAATGAACATACAGGTATGGATTGTAGTCATGATAACATGCGAATATGGGGCTGTTGTATATGGCTTGCATATTTTGTGAACCAGATAGACTTATATTGTTTCACTGTATGAGCTAGAATAAGGGCTTGAGCTTAAAATCAATATAATTGCAACTTCACATAGACATATAGTGATTTTGGTTGTATTAGTTATTACATGGAGTTTAACATCTGTAGATGCTGTGTAAGTAGGTTATAGTGCGTTGAAAAATGGCTATAACTCTATTCGTGCTCTTGGGTATTTTCTTGTGATATGTGAGTATTTCTTGCATGATAGTGGCGATTAGATGAAATATTAAATGAAGTTAGGGTCCCATTATTTCCAGATTATATTTATTCCATTTGTATTCTTTTTCAGTTGTTATTCACAATTAGTTTAATTCAACACTTTTAGTAATTAGTCTAGGCATATAAATTTGGTGAGTTAATTGACGCATGATACTTTTAATTTAACAACTTTCTCTGTGGGATCGATACTCTACTTACTCTGTATTACTTGTTGACCCATTTATGCTTGCATGAGTTAGAGCTCTTTTATTAGAACTATAAAAGAGGCAACAATGCATTGACCGAACTGTCAAATTTCTTTCGAGATATTTGCTCAAGTATAAATAAGTACAGTGATGTCAAGCAGATGGAGAAGAATATTGTGCTTACCATGTGCAAGCTTGAAACGATATTCCCTCCAGGATTTTTTGACTCGATGGAACTTCTTCCTATTCATCTACCGTATGAACTCAAACTTGTAGGACCGGTGCAATATCGGTGGATGTATCCTTTTGAGAGGTAATATATAAACTGCTAATTGCTTTATCCTGCTCATATTAATAATACTTAAATTTATCATAGGTATATGCGCCGATTAAAACAAAAGGTCAAGAACAAAGCTCGTGTAGAGGGTTCTATTACTGAACGATATACAGAGGAAGAGCTTGTCAACTTCTGCTCATTGTATTTTGACGATGTTGTCTCAACGAAGCACAACCGTTTAGGAAGGAATGAGGTTGTTGGTTCAATGACTGATCATGCTGATGATGAGTTAGTTGTATTCACATATCCGGCTAAACCATTTGGCCCTGAGATGCTGACTTACTTAAGCGACAAAGAGTTAAAGATTGTATTTGCATACGTGCTTCTAAATATGTACGAAGTATCATTATACATCATGTAAGTCTAAGCTTATTTTCTCCATTTAGTACAATTTACAAGTGTAGTCATCCCTATATATGTTAAAGACATTTTACTAATATCGCAGTTCATTCAAAGAGGAAGAGTATGCTTCTAACCCAACTTTTACTACAGCAGAATTGGAAACATTCACTAATGCTAATTTCCAACAATGGTTTAAGAAAAGGGTTGAAGCAAAGAATATTTCAAAGCGTTTTATAGATGTCATCCGAGGACCTTACAAAGTTGTTAGTTCTTTTCCTGGTTGCATCGTGAATGGGTATAGATTTAGAGTCGATGACTTGCATGAACTCACATCAGTCAATTCTGGGGTTATGGTGTTAGGAAGCTGCTACCAAGATTCTGAGTCCAATTACTATGGTCGTTTACAGGATGTAGTTGTGCTCAATTATCACGACGGTAAAAAGGTAGTTACATTTAAGTGCAGCTGGTTTGATACTGAAAAGGGGGATAAAGTTGATTGTAAAAGAATCCCAACCGTGAATATCAAGTCAGTGTTAAAGTCTGATGACGTGTACGTGTTAGCAAGTCAAGTGACTCAAGTGTATTACGCTCCTAATGTCATAAATACTCGAAGCCCCTGGTACACAGTAGTCACTACTAAAACACGTTCATTTAATGCTAATAACATGTTTGGTATGGATGAGGCGTTGCAAGAAGATGTGAGCAACCCATTGGCCATAGTGTTCCATGCTAAAGATGTGGTGAGTACTGATGTCATTGACATACCTAACGATGAGGATGTCGAAGCCAACGTACACATGAATGATTATGTAGTCGTTAAGGATGATAATGATGACGAAACTGATCTCAAAACTGAGGAAGATACCGAATCCGAGAATGATATACACGTTGATTTTGATGGGTTTGATGACGTGCGTAATTGAAAATGAGCATTTATATTAGTACTTACCTTATATTGTTAAATCTTATATATTCGTAATCTACCAATTTTGTTATGTTAGTAGTATATTCATGGCTAGACATAGCGATGGAGGTCACCGAGGTGGTGGGCGATCCGGTACTGGAGACGGTAGCCACGATGGAGGCTCTTCTTCAGGCGCGAGTAAGTTATCTTAACTAGGATTTAAATATATCTCAGGCTGCATTAATTACAATGATTATTGAAGTACTATGTTAAATAAAATTATTATAGATGCACCTCAGTATCTTTGGTCATCCACCGGCAGTGCCACTTACAGTACCGGTGGATGTCGTTTCCCAGCAGTAAGTGTTACTGTATTTGTACTATTTCTATAAGTTATTGCAAAACACAATTCACATAACACATATTGTTATACTTTTTCTGTAGTATACTAGACCCGGTGGCTAAACACACCCTACACGCGATTTGTTTGACGCATCTCCCGAGAGGGTGCATGCGGTTCAGTCAGTATGTGCGGTACGATGCCACTTTTATACAGACCGTCTTGCGGGAGTTCCACGTAAGTTAAGCATATTATCACCACCATAGTTGTATTGGGATGACAAAATCAATTGTTCTTAATTTTAAATAATCTTTTGTTATAGGTTTATTATCGATTTGACCCGATCATCTCTCAGTCAGCTGGCGATGTTGTGATTGAGGATCATGTCACTGCTCTGAATTACTCGGATGGTTGTATGAGATCACGACGGAAAATGACTTGGGCGATTGTGGACCAACCGGGACCACCATCGAGATCATCGACCCGCGATAGTCTCCGATTTAGCCTGGGGAGGCTATGTGTAGACCGGAGGTCAATATGACTTCAAGAAAAAGTCCGAGCAGGCTAAGAAGAACCGTGGTCAGCTCCGGATAGTACACACCACTAGTTCTCAGTCGTTCGAGGAGGTGAAGACGGTAAGTGCGTTGTATTTAGTTATTTATGTGTTAAGTTCTCACACAAATACTTAACACATATTTTATGAATGTTTGTATTAGGCATTGGGAAGGACCTTGGTAGAGATCCTACCACTTTAGAGTTTTGGGATCGAGCCCACACGCCTAAGACGACGCGTGCTTTGTCTCGAGCGACTTTAGCTATATGGGTAAAAATCATCTTACTATTTAGCTTTTAATAATATTCAATCGTAAATAAAATGATATAATTAACATACATATACGGAATACATTACAGGACCGATTTCAGAAGCTTCGAGACGAGCGTATAGCTAAGCTAGAGACTATTAGGAGGGGTTCTGAGCCGTTAGATTCCGCCACTCCTCTTCCGAATATTGTATTAGATCGGGATGAAGAGCTGAGACTATGGGTCATGTCTCAAGATCCCCCTACTAGCAGTACCAGCAGATATCGAGTGTTGGGTCTGCCGAGGATACCCACATATACACTTCTTGGAGGTAATATTTTTTTATGTTTCGCGAAATTATCCGAATTTATCACATTATATAAATTATTATTAGTAATCTAATTTGTATCTCTTTATAGGCTCCAGCCAGTGCCAGCGTCCGAGAGCACATGTCGGACCATCTCATACGGGCGCTGGCTTGGATGACGATATCTTCCGGCGGTTAATAGGGGTCATGTCGGATAGGTTCCATACTGATCCTGTCTTTCGGCGTCAGTAGTTGCCTTCCAGTTCTCGTCTTCACCAAATTGCTCAAGATATTATAGCAGGGGCCTCTGTAGAGAGTACGGGATTACCTCGGGAGCAGTTTGACGCTTGGAGCGCCGAGATGCTCCAGATGGTGATTACCCTCTTGGAGGAGGCTTTTCGTCCGCCTCCACCTACTCAGGTATTCTTATTGTTTATGTTTTTCAATTAAGGCTAGTTTGTTAATTTTCACACATATATATAAGGACTAATGATTTATATTTTTGATTCTATCAACAGGGTGGCGATGGCGCAGCGTATTCGCACGATGATGAGCGAGGAGCACGAGGTGATTTCCATACACAGGCGGCGTCGTTCACCTCCTTGGATGATGATACTTTTACTAGTTTATAGTTCATTTGTATATATTCATGATATTGTAGAACTTTTGTATATATTGTATTGTCTAATTAAATCATACAACTATTATAAATTATATTGTTTAACATTTATGGAACATTAGCTTATATTTGTAATTGGTTAGCTTATAATATGTTTTGATGGATATTTGAATGTGAATGTTAATGATAATGAGTTGAAGATTACATTTTAGTGCTACGTTGCATATTTGAATGTGAGATACAGGTTTATATTACTGTGTATTGGGTTGTGACAGGTTATAGGTACATTAATGGGTTTAAACACTTGGAAACTGAACTTTTAAAATCTGTATTTAGAAAAAAAATAGTTAATTCTGACGGAATAGGGTATTAACGACGGAACGTCACTCGGAGATAACAAATAACCAATTCTTTAATAAATACCAAAATATCCTATTTTCAGTCGTAAATACGGTATCTTCGATGTAACGTATCCGTCGTAAATAATCTATGTCCGACGCAAATTTCGCCAAACTTAATAAGTAGACATTTTTATAAATAATAGGTTATTATAATTTTCAGTAGAAAAGAAGATACTTCTGAGGGAAGCATTCCGTCGGACATAAGGCCTATTATATCCGACGAAAAGTTTCGTCCTATATATTTTGTCGAAAATAGTTAATGTTTGACGAAAATCCGTCGGAGCTAATTTCGTGGAAGATAAGTAATATTCGACAGATTTTTTGACTGAACTTATTTTCGACAAGATTATTTACGACTGAATTTTGGACGAATATTTCCGTTGGAAATAGTTTATATTCGATGGAACAGTCTTAGGACCGACGGAAAATTCCGTCGGAATAAAGCTTTTTTCTTGTAGTTAAACATGTGATCCTGCCTCGCTGCCAGTCTCTTCAACTTTTGATCTTCTTCTCTATCCCCATCATCAATATGCCTTTGTAGACTGCGAAACTGGGAATTGAATATATACTTCGTAGATCGACTACCCCTCGTAGCCTCATCCTCACCAGACATCTCATTACCCTTAAATTGGTCATCCTTAGTGTTATCTGCTGCCTCCTCCTCCTCAGGAGCATCAGGAAAAATAAAACCTACACCTTAAGGATGCGACTCCTTTCCATCCCAGACTAAGTATCTAGCAATCAATTGCGAGACAAGTAACTGGAGATGCTGCTGCACAAGCTCGTCTGCTGACAATCTAACCCCAGACTGCCTACACAACCCACAGATGAGTGAAGGGTGTGGCAATCCTCTTGAGAAAGGCCTATGCAAGCATCGTCGGATTGAAAAGCTGATTATTGCCCCAATATCTATATCAAAATCCTTCACTATTGTGACACCCCAAATCCGGGTACTCCATTCCCATAGGATTTGGTGCTCACTATCCAAAACCATTACATCTAACTACCCATATCAAAGGATAAAAACGTAAAATAACTTAAATAATAATCTTTCCCCTTAAAGGGTTACATCATCTCAAAAACAATCCCAAGTAATCTAACCTTCAATTATTACATAAGTCTGCGGAATACATCACAAAATAAAATAAGTCTCAAAACATAATTCATTCAAATAATTTCTCATAAATCTTCAACACTTGGACATCTTGCCCTTTCCTTTGCTAGTAGATGGCTCATCGACTTTCTCAATTTTAGCTGCAGTGTTAAATCCAACAGTGAGCAAATAATTGCTCACTGATATAGAGAGTAATAATGATAACAACATGAGAATGAACAACGAATGCTGAACAATGGTGAACTTATTCTATGAATCAAAAATAGAAAACAACTTCAAATTTAATATCTGAGGGTCTTAAGACCACGAACTATGTCCCCAATAATTAGGTATTATTACCTCAACCTTAACAATTATTTAGACTGTACAGACCCTTCTTAACGTACTTAGGGGGATCAACCCTTTGTACCATGTATTGTGCATAAACATCTAAACGTTACACGTACATAATCCCTTATGTTAAGGTTGTTCGTCTCAGTTTGTGTGATGACCCCAAAATAGTTCCAATCCATCCAACCTATTATGAGTCGCCAAATACATTGTACAGAAAACAACTACAACTTTATTACTACAATTGTCGTGTAAAATACAACAACACATATACTGTGAATTTTAATACTAACTGTGACTCATGTCCCAACTATGGACAACACCTCACAGTGATACCTTACATAAAGGTACAATCTAGAACTGTTTTATAAATTAAAATCTTTGGGAAGTGCTCAAGGAAACCTTCATACATAGGAGGTCATGAATCTAAGTTATGATAGATATCATATGTCCAGAGAATTATCCTTGGTTAATCCAATAGACCCCAAAGAAAAACGAGAAGATTACTATCATGTTCCTTCCAATGGTGAGTCTTCTCTTGACATATAACTATCTCCACCGTTTGCGATTGAACATTATGTTTCAACCAAACTCCAAGATCATATAGGTAGTGCTTGTAGATATACTCAGCAAGTGGATGTGCACAACCCTTTCTTATGATAACACGAGATTGTATGTTATTAGACATCTTGTATGATAGTGACAAAACACCCTTCCAAAGTTGGGTTCGCCTAACCCTAATTGGTTCACCAAAATTAAACATCAAATGACATATACAATACGACACATTTATCTAAAGTTCTCAATAAAATTATTTCCATGCTATTTAGGGAGAACCTCAACAGCTATAGACCACCGTTCTATTTCCCTGTTACCCCCGCTCGACCCAGCTACACTCTTGTTACCTGAAAGGAATTATGAAGCAAAAGGGTGAGCACAACTAGCTCAGTAAAGAATATCATGAATAAAGGTAATTAAATTATCAATAGCCTTCATCAGTAATAAATCAGAGATTTAGAACATATGGTAGATGATAAAACTTTTCAACCATAGTTGCAGCGGAATGAGCAATCCATTAGAAGAGTCAAATAGACCATAAAGTTTATTATCTTCTCCATGTTAAAAGTTTACCAATAATGCTTTAACCCTGTAACATTAATCAATAGATCTTGTTCACAGTCATCTGAATAACTCATAATCATAATTGTAATTCTAATTTTCTCTTCTCATCCAAGATGAAGATATTTTCATCACCTATCTTTACCTAACATATCAAAAATCATGGTTACACCAAATCACAGTTCCTGTTCATAATCATACTAATAAATTCATCTTTGCACTTCGGGCCAAAGATATTCATCAACAGTTCATCTTTGAACTACAAGCCAAAGATATTCAACAACAGGACATCTTTGCACTACGGGCCAAAGATATTCAACAACAGGTCATCTTTGCACTTACAGGCCAAAGATATTCATCAATAATTCATCTTTACACTACGGGCCAAAGATATTCATATCTCAAAGAAATATACAATCATTTCAGAATTTATATAACCCATAATTATAATCATGTTGATCAATTTACCTTTGCACTTAAGCTAAAAATATTCAATTGTAAATCCAATGGTCATGATCATACCAGTCAACAATTCATCTTTGCACTACTGGCCAAAGAGAACCCATAGTCATGATCATACCAATAATCTACCCATCTTTACACTTAAGTCAAAGAGAAATTTCATCACCGAGATTATAAAAATGTTATATATGATAATATATAAAAACAATATGATCAACAACTACATTTAATTTCAAGAGTAAGATTCATAAATCAATGATTTCATAACACCTTAATCCAAATGTTATAAATCACTTAATAATCTCATAATCTAATATTATTAATATTACCACAATATTTTAATCATCTCTTCAACTTATAAACAATTTATTTTAATTGTTTACACTTTACTAATTAACGCATTTAATCATCCTAAAATGCCAAACTCGTAAGATTTCATCACCAATAACCAAAACCCTCATCAAAAATCTGCATATACCATATATATGATTCTCAAGCCATAAAATCATATTTTCTAAGTTTCTTACTTCACATAACGTATTTAATTCATTTACTCATAACTATTCCATTTTCATGAAAATACCAAATCGATTACCAAAATATTTCTTTTCCGGGATTTAGCATAACATAGTCCTATATTGAACATATACTTTTCTCAGAATTTTTAAAATTCAATTACTATTTTTCATATGGCCAAAATTGCCGAATATTTAGACATTTATCATAAATTGTACTTTTATCCAAAAATTCCAAAATTTACAGGGTATACTGATATTATATAGATGTACTCCTAATAAAATTTTTATCAATTTTGGAGTTAACCACAAGTAGTTATAAGGGTTTACTTTTAAAATAGTATTTTCTCATAAAATCCATAACTCCTAATCTATACTTCTAAAAATCGCCATTTTTGGACACAATCAAGGAAACTCATCAAATTATTATTTCAAATTTTTCCAGAATTTTTGAAGGTCATAAAAATTACGAAACATGATAAACATAATAATCCTTAAAATCCCTTACCTCGAAAAAGTAGTATTTCTGACCGAAATGGAAAGCCGAAGGAACCTTGCACTGAATAGCAACTCTCAAAGTATCTAAATACTCACAAAATATGCTTGATAATATAGAGAGAGAAAGAGAGAAAGCTTATGTTTCTGGTGTGATTTTCAATTCTAACTTAGCCCTCTATTTATAGGAAAATGTTAGAACGCTGAAGCAGACTTGACCTTCTATCTGATGGCTTTACCTGCTACTATTGTCACCCACCACATTTGAATTAGAATTTCAGAACATTTCTTCACCAACCATAGGTAGGGCCCACTCAATTCTAAAATTTTCTACCAAAATCATTTATAAACCTAATTTCCGAATCAGTCACCTCTTAAAATTCATAACAAATCATACGTTCATTTTTAACGGTTCAAAATTTGTGGACATATACTCAACTTATATATGTATAACATATCCAAGAATCACAACGATACAACGGTCGGATTAAAAATTATAACTCACGCAATAGAGCTTTAAGAACACCGATTTGATCTTTTAATACCTCTAATCTGACAAAATACTGATAAAACACCTCAACAATAATAACTTCATTTATATCCACATAAATATATCCATCATTTATATCCACAAAAATAAATATTCCCCTATCATATAAATCAATAATTAATTATTCACAAATAATATTACAGAATCGCAACAATGACAACCAGGCAGTTCCCAGGAAAGAGGGGGCTTTCCAATAAGGATTTCTCCTTACTTGCGCGCAATTAGATGACCAAACCTCTCCTTGACAGAACTTTCTAGACATTACCAATAATGCTATCTAATAATATTATTCAAATAATATGAATTATTGATCTGATAATGGGAAATACTGTGTCGTGACAATTATTGAAACAACAATAATATCAACGCAGCAATTATTGAATCAATAAAATAAAATATTGAACAGTAATTACTGTAACAATTATTGAGTAGTGCCTTCTTACGTAAGAATCAATCATTCAAAAATATTGTGCAATACCGGTAATACTTTCTTTGTGCAATAACGCAGTATTACTATATATTTTAACCACCGAGCATTCAAATGATGTTAATTGTAACAACTATCCGTTATTTATAAAAACTTAAACTTGTCGTTTTCTTCATCCGATAGCTTATTATTACATTATAGGGGTCCACAAACAACTTGCACCGTCGTCATTTAATATTCCCCAACAACAAGAATATTCCACCACCAAACGAATATTCCCCGACAGAAATGAATATTTTATAACCACTTGCGTATTTTGAAAATTTTACATATATCACCCTTAACTTTAAACTTTTATCAATTTAACCATTTACTGAATAATAATTATAAGAAAAATTGAATACTTTTATTTCATAAAATCCGGGGTCTTACAGTTTGAATTTAGAATTTCTGCACTAAATAAAGTGTAGTTTCGAACTAGCGTATCAGTGGTTCTAGAATTTTAGAACGCTATTCAATTATAGACCAATTCAATCAATAATAGTTTGCTTGCTAGTCAAAGGTTCAACATAATAATATTGAATTGAACAAGGTTATTTAAGTCAAAGATCAAATAATAGAAATGTACAATTGAATAGACATAGTATACATGCAAAGTACTACATTCAAAAGAGTTAGAAAAATCTCATTTGAATCGCTAAATTTAAACAATATATGTTTTAAATAGCAATATCAAGAATTAGGAAAGTGAAACTCGCTCGGTGTAACGAACTAGATTACAAGAGCTTGTACAATCATACACGAGATAGAATCAATAGGCTTGCTCAACTTTAATGTAAAATTTAGGAATAGAAAGCTTGCTTGACATAAAAGATACTGTAGCTATGAAACTTACATTCATTATAAAAAGAATGAAGTTAGGGAACTTGCTCAATAAAAGTTTAGGATAAGGAATTTGCCTTGAATGTAAGCTACACAAGTATAATAATGTTCGCCAATTACCCTACACATATCAATGAAATCGCAATAACAATTAGTTGCATCAACATTAGCTTTATGGGTTTAACCCATCATACAAGTCACTCCCTTAACTTGACATCTAACCATGTTGGTTAACCATTTTAGCGAATCTGAAATTTCACTATAAACTAACACAAACCTTATCATTTATCTCTAACTCTCGTATACATCAATTTTTTGTTCATTACATAACTTAATTAAATGACCACTTAAAATCTTCACACTTTATATTACATCACATTACAATTTGTTATTGTAGTCCACATTATGTTTTAACATCATTAACATGCATGCCAAACTAGATTAAGTCCTTGTATTATAACCCACAAATAAATAGAACTCATTGCCTAGGCTCGAGGGCATAGTGTGCATTCTGTTTGGTGCAAAAACATGAAAGACCAACGACGCAGTTGTGCCATTTCTCATACGTAGTTACAGGCGAATCTTGTATGACATGTATGTAAATCAGCTATGACAGACTTCTGTTACAATGATCCACCAAAATAAACCCAATTTCTAAAGAAATTCATAAAACTTAAAATCTAAAACTTTGTAATAACATCTACAAACATGATATACATTGTAACGCCCCCAAATTCAGGTACTTGAAACCCGAACTTGGTGCTTTACAATACCATTTCTATGAGCGGAATAATATTACTAATAATAACAATAATATAACTATCAAACTTAATTTACATTTATCAGAGTCTAATCCAAAGTACGCAACCTTTATTACATTCATTACACGATAGATAATAAATATCATGGTCTAAATATTGTCTAGCTATTACAAAAGATACCATCAAACTTATTTTGTTTGCTTTCCTTCTTCCTTGTTCTTATTTGAACCTTCTGGTTGTTCACACTTAGCTGAAAACATTTAAATTAAGCAAGGATGAACATTTGAGTGCCCAAAAAGTAATAACAATTATAAATATTTAGTTGAAAGAAGTAAATGTTTTCTTTATACAACACTTCTACAATGAATCAACAGTTGTGAAGTAAGCTGAACCAATAATAATAACATAACAATTCTATATCAAAATTTTGAAGCTACGTACTAACTATATATGGGTATTAGATGACAGACTATGAATATTATTTTCTATTTTTGAAAAGGTTAAACAAAACTTCCTCGGTAAACCGTCATAACTTACGGGCTCAAGGGTGTACATCCCATGTGTCCTGTATTGATCAATACTACATGCAAGAACGATATTATCATTCATCTTTTTTGCCTTGGGCGCATAAAAGTTTTCCCATATTCGGGATGTTCATACTTAGTCGTGAATCCAAACCAAAGCAATTTGATTGGATACAATAGAGTTTTATCATATTCAACGATATTTCTGAATCTGTGTCTAGCTGGGTCAAATAGCTTAGATGGTTTTTAATTAATGTATACATATTGGATATCAATATATATATATATATATATATATATATATATATATATATCAACATGTGGTTAAATACAATGATTATCCAAGTGAGGACACTTGTATAACCATATTTAGAAATTAACGAAAAAAATAAATATCTGAATTATATAATAATATTGTACTAATAAATAATGCTTGGATACATAATCGATAACAATATGGTTAATATTCTAGCACAATAGTAATATATTTCTAAAATTTCTTACTTATATCCATTGCATAAAGTAAATGCAAAGGTAGGATACTTGTCGGTCTGCTGCTTACAATACGCAACTTAGTTTTATCTTTTATATAGTAACCTATCATTAATAAGATCATTCGTCCGATTAGAATAACATATTGCAACACATAATATTACTTATTGCATTCAACACATAACCTAGTCACATTGTCACACATATTTAACAATCATTGGATCATAAACAAACACATATACAGACAAATTATATAAGTCCAGATCAATTTCTGAAACATGTCGGCGTACTGATGGCTTTATCAGGTAATTATCGAGTCTAAGACTATCCTATAGTTCAATATAACTTGAACAGTGGTTAAATTATTTTAAATGATTTTTAATAATTTTTATTTAATTATCATGATTTTTTAAACACCGGAATCATTATAAAATAATTTAAATATCAAATAATTTTATTATCATTAATATTTAATTATTATTAAACTATTAATGAAACCATTGCCAAAATATTAAAGTTATTTATAATAACTTAAAATACTTTAAAAGTATTAACATTACCCTTAAATGATTTTTACAATAATTAAAACCATTTTAAATAATTACCATTAATACTTAAATATTAATGTATTATTTATCAAATATTAAAAGTCATTAAGTATAACTTAAAATATTTTTAATTCATTTATATCCTTTTTTAAATAATTTTCAAATCCATAAAATCATTTTTAAACTATTTATTTAATATAATTATTAAATAAATTTAATATCATTAATATTAAATTATTAATGAAATTTTCCTTTAAATATTAAAAGTTATATTTTACAACTTAAAATATTCTTAAATGCTTTATTTTTATTTAAAATAATTTTTATAATATTAAAATTATTTTTAAACTAATTTATTTAATATAAATATTAAATAAATCTAATATCAATAATATTATAATATTAATATTTTTCATGACAAAATATCAAAAGTTATATTTTATAACTTCAAATATTTTATAACCTTTAAATTATTTTTATATGATTTTTAAATCATTAATTCTATTTTATAATTTATTTAATACATTTATTAAATAGCTTAATTATCATTAATATTAATTTATTGATGAAATTTCATCACAAAATATTAAAAGTCATAACAAAATAACTTAACATATTTTCTTATACCATAATATAATTTTAAATGATTTTTCAAGTATTAAATTCATTTTTAAATCATTTATTTAATATTATAATTAAATAAATTAAATACCCTTAATATTCCAAAAATATTAAATATTAATGAAATATATTCAAAATGATTAAAAATTAATTTTTAGACTTTAAAATAATTTTTAATAATTTATTATGAATTTTTAATAATTAAAAACAATTTTTTTCTATTTATTTAATAAAAATAATTATTTTAGAAATTATTTGTCGCAAAAGGGTGCCTATAGCGACAGAACCGTCACTATAGGTGTTCTTCGCGTTCTTGAGCCTGCCCAGAAATTCATAGACAGCTATCAAGGTATTGTGTTTGACCAGCCTTAATTCATAAATCTTGATGTATCCAGGTTCGATTATGCATTAAGGTTATAGTATTGATGTAATACTACAACACTAGACAAACATCATGGCCATTATATATCAAATTAGTGAGATCCAAGCCTCGAAAACACATGGAGACAACATTGTTTTCAATTTACGGGTTTTCGAGAATTGAAGAACAGTTCATGCTACCACTTTTGGGCTTCCACAACTTTCTATCTGTATGATGTTTTTGTGATTTAAAAGTTCTAGATTGTAGCCAACATGTATGACAATAGATCCATTACACAAAATTACTCTAACAACATTAATCATTAGATCTGGTCCGGTCAAACCATGTCAGAAGACATGATCATCAATTTTCTGGGTTGCCCAGAAAATCAATTCTATGATCTTCTGCTTGGTTTGACCAATCCACTATTTCTTTTTTTGGTTATCATTTAGGTGATTTACAGGCATAAATGTGTAGTACACATAACATATTACAATAGGAATACTTCACAAATAACAAATCATCAAATCACTGTCAGAGCATTCTAGGTAACATCTGGGTTACCCAGATTTTTCTTGGTCATGGTTTGTCAACGACCTTTGACCATCAATAACTTTCACTATATAGCATATTTGATCCTGCTTCAAGTTTTAGAGTAAAGCCTACATGACATACTACAAGTAAAAACCTTTAAATCACCAAAACAATAAACAAGCACAGATCTACAAGGCCTGACATTCGTTGTCAGACAATAAAAACAAAAATTTCCAGATTCTTGAAATCTTCAAATCTGAGCCTCTAGATGTTATGGATCTAACACCTTGCAACCCAGATCATCTATATACACTACATATAACATGTTTAACACAAAAAAAAATAACATCTAACATAGCAACCAAGATCAGATTATAATTTAGGTTTTATACCTTTCTTGAGCAAAATATGAATCTAAGGCTTCTGATTTGTTAGTGAATGAACTAGGGACTGGATATGGGACTGAAATACTTGTCAAATTCAGGGGTTAGAGAGAGAGGGACTTGGTAGAGAGTTGGTCACAAAAGAGGCTTGAATATGACATTTTTTCTTTCTAATTATATATATATTCACTTGATGCAATGTATGTTGCTGGTATAGCTGTCAATAATAGGCTGATTGCTGATAATTTTAGTCACATAATAGGTTAAAGTTGGTCATCCACTCTATATTTGGTAAGATTTACAAGCAACTAATAAAAAATGTGGCAAAGGGTATTTTTGTCATTTGGCTTTTGATTTTAATGGAAAAGTTGTAACATGGCAAACCCTTAGGGCCGACTTGACCCCTAGGGTTAAACCCTAAGGTTTAACACAACGATTGTAAGATTTCTAGTTAGGGTTTAAAATAGAAAAAAAATAGTTTCTAAAAATACAAAATTAAGATTTCTTAATTAATTAGGTTTCCTAATTACATATACTTGAAAATTAGGTTTATGTTTTACTAATTATCATTAAGCGTGCCAAATTAGCAATTAGGATTGACAATTAACAATTAGGGTTTTTGTTTTAGCATTTAAAACTCCTAATTTTTATAATTAGAGTTATCAATTTGCAATTAGGGTTTCCCTAATTAACAGTTAGTTGTATATTTTAGCAATTAAGGTTCTAGTTTAGAAATTAGAGTTTATAATTATAAATTAGGGTTTCTAGTAATTAGGGTTCCTAAATAATAATTAGGTTTTCCGTAATTAACCTTAAATTCTATAATACACAATATAAATCATATAACACATATAACACAGTTATATAACAGTCTCAAACTCATAATTGAGTTTCAAATTATGGTTTATTAGACTAACACTAGGGTTTTCTATTGTTTTATCAAAACTGTTTCACAAATTAACATTACACACATACAGTACATATATATAACACTGACAAATAATAATATAATATTATTATAACGCCCCAAAATTCGGTCTATGTTCACACCCGGATTCCGTACGTCACATCATTATATACTGAAATATAACAATATACATTCTAAATTATCAGGTTCTAAAACCTTATAACTCATTTCATTACAAATAACGATAATTACATTATCCTTTACATATTACACGAGTGACTTTCATCCGCCACTAAGGATACATAACAGTTCAGTAAACTAACCTAAAGTTTATTTAACTTATTTTATATTACAAGCCTTCGCTCGATCTTCTCGCTCATCCACATCTGAATGGCACTCCATTTGGATACCGTCAGCTTGATCTTTACGGAATCCTTAAATTCATCTAACATCGTTCGCTAAAAATGTTTTTCATTTAAAGCAAGTGTCAGCATTCAATTCCCCAGCAAGTTATAACAGTTGAACAAACATCTTCAAGAATTCAAACATTCTTTTAAGAGTTCAATAACCGAAAAAAGGTTATGAAGCAGCTTGAATAATAGGAATAATCTTGATTCCTATCATTTTAAAACAATATTCACTTTCTTTTTAAAATACTTTCATTCTTCTACCTTTTTCATACACATTCTGTCAGGCTAGAATCATTAGCACAGACTTAACAATAACAGATCATGTATGAACAGAGCATTGTCTTATTGAACAGTTAAATCATAGAAACGTTCATCTCATAGAAACACCAAGTGTTCACATTGTGGCACAAGGCCTCATATATTCTACCACATTGCGAAATATACGCAAATTAGCACATAGATTTTAACTTCTCAAGTTCAACATCTGAGAAGTTTAAGAAACTAGCATTCATTTGAAATATGAATGAAGTTAGAAAACTTTCCTTATGCATTTCATTTACGACTACTTTTGACCGAATCATTTCATTCCAGTTCCTATATAGCACATAAAAAAAACAACACATACACTAATTATTCATGTATTTTTAACTTATGCATTAGTTTGCTTAACTTTACTTCTTAGGGTTCGCGTTCTTGCAACCTAAGTTTAAGTGATCACTTCCATTACCATTCTACGGCTTGATCATGACATACGGAGATGTCTCACTTATACCTTCATCATCTTTGGTGTTTTACTTTTTTATCTTCTTCTTATAACTTCTCTAGGACTCAGCACAATCGCTTCTCTGCTAGTAGTCCATATGGTACTCTGAGTGATTTCCCACAAACAACCAACAAACAAGTTCTCGTCTCGTCTACACTGCCATCACAGTGAGTTAGATCGGTTGCCAGTTTCGTATATACCTTCGCATTCTGAAGGAATTGTTTAGCCAACTCCCATATGTTAACCATCAAAGGTTAAGATTGTACCATAACCTAAACTTATCATAACTTATCTTCACCATTAACTATAACGTTCGTTAAGTTAATTTTTTATTCCTTACGGCTTTCTGGCAACTAACTGTCATACCTCAGGATTCATTCTTATACGACTCACCTTCGGCTTTCATTTATCTTATTACTGTTCATTATGGCTTTCTTAATACCATTCATATCTTACTTAATACTTTCGTTATCCATTACTTGAACCCCATGTTCATTAGTCATTCTTAATGTCCAAGCCATACCGTTCGTTGTATGCTATGATCGTTCATTTATCGTAACAACGTTGGGTACACAGCGTCTATACGCTTCACACTTATCTCTCATTATCAAAATATAACATCGAAATATTATTCATTACCCTCGTCACTCAACATCTAAGGAATCACAACCATAGCAAACCTCCACGTTCGTTTATCGTAACTACGGTCCCCAGATATCGATTCCGTAATCTACCGCTTAAATTCCTTATCTTTTAATCTTGTTTAATCTTTCTGTTTAACCTTCATTAAATGTTTAAAAAACTTTATTAAGGGTTACATTAGTTGAACATTATGTTCTTTATCTTCCCTTACATTTCCCCCAAGAGTTGAGCAATTAAAAGCACTTCTTTGGCTTTTTCCCTACACTGGCGCTGCGGCGCCACTCTCCCTTTTATCTCTCACGTTGCGGCACGAGTTTGCAGTATCCAGCTTCTTGGTCTGGCACTGCAGCGCCACCTTACAAGGCATGGCTGGCCTCGCTGAGCCAAGCCCTAACCCTTGAAAATTTCTGTAAGTTTTAAATCCAATTTGAGACGCTTACTTCCCGCTTCCATAACTTATTCGTTATAACTCAAAACGAGGTCGTTCCAAAGCCATTCCCTTCCTTATCTTACGTTCTTCAATCCCCCTCAGACAGAACTTCATTCTGAATCCGTTAACGTGCCATTTAATTGGCTTAATCTTCACCCATCGTTCATTTTATGATTTTAACGCTCTTTGTTTGTTTGTCCGTAATTCAGTCATCCGAACTCAGAATTCGTTCGTTCTTGAGTCCATGACTCACATTTTCTATGTTCTCTTACTTTCTTATGAAACCCTACACGTTGGTTCATTTACTAACTTTCTAATTCTCATTTGTCTTTTATGAAATTTTTGCCATAACTTCGTTTTACCTTAGTTTTAATCCATTCTTCATGAACGTTTCTACCGTTCCTAACCAAGAAATATGCATCTAACTTATACGTGATGGTTTTAAACTTGTCCATTAACAACAATTGTCCTACGATGGTTTTAAATTTGTCCATCAACAACGTTCTTCGTGTTCTTCACGTGTTCATCGTGTTCTTCGTTCGTTCTTCATTTTAATCGATATTTTGGACTACGATTTCACTTTTTATTAGAATTTGATGTTATAGAACAACATTCCTTACTTATTTCACCTACTTATTCATATAATCCACTCGAATCGTTCTAATTCATTACGAATCTTATACTTCCTTAAGAAATTTATAAACTTAACTTTTAATTCTTATTTCATCATTTTCTTACGATTTCAACCATATGAAATCATTCCTAAAATCATTTACTTCTTATTCTTATGAATCTATTTTTTGAACATAAAAACTTAGGAGTTAGGTTTTAATACTTTCCTCTTTATTTTTCTTCTGCTAGACAAAACCGGCGATTTGCTAGCTTTTCTATTTCACGAACACTTTCGATCTGATCAATCATGCCCATTCTCTTCCTTTTCCCTCTCCATCTGAACCCTCTCTCTCTCTCTCTAGTTGTAGGATTTTCAAAATCTCATTTAAATTAAAGTTAGCTTCGTATTTATAGAAAATCCAAAGCTAGGGCAAAATAGTCATTTCACCCCTAACCTCCTTACTATTCGCACCTCCATACCATTCATGACTTAAGTGTTAAGTTAACTTAGCCCTTGAGTCTACTTAGCCTTTAAGTTACATGGTTCCGTCCTTCGGGTTTTCGTCTGACAGTTTTAAAAACTGCGATTCTCGGAATCCAAATATTTTTGGATATTTCGTCTTTCCTTTAACGATTAACTTTTATGTATTCTTCGAATTTCCAAAAAATTGAAAAACACTTTTTGGTGTTAAGCATTTTCCTTCACGTTTTCCCCTAACATAGCTAAACGAATGAAAAATACATAATAGTACTTTTCGTCATTTTTATTTTGTTCGATTTCTGCACGTTTTTTGAGAAAATCTTTTATCGGCTTATTTAACTTTTCACGATATTTTATCGTCAAATCTTTCGATGGAATGTCATTTCGACATACCGAACTCTCGAAAAGGCTTAGGTTATTCAAACCCTAACCCTTAGGGTTTCGTCGGGTGAATAATGCCTATTTCGTCTTTTTCCCTGGAAATATTTTCGTTCCAGGAAAATTTTCATTTTCGTCTTGAAAATTCTTAATCACTTAGTCTAGCTCGTAGCCAGAATTCTCCCGAATTATAATCATCCTAGGTTCTAGAATGATTAATAAACACATAACATATAATATTATTAATAAAAATTCATTTTATTAATAACTAATTCTTTAAACTTAAATTCTGGACAATCTGAATTTTCGGGTCGTTACACTCTTCCCCTCTTATAAAAATTCCGTCCTCAGAATTTCTTAAAACCACACCCATACCCGGGTCATCACATTCACCCCTTCTTCACAGAATTTCATCCTCGAAATTTTAGCCTACACTTCTTCTCAACTTCTCTTCAAAGAAGTAGAATGAACAACGAGGAATATAAGAATTCCTTTAAAATATTTCATACTTTTGCTGATGGGTCAAATCGACCATGAACTCTTACTAGGTTTAACAGCATGACACCGTAACCTTTTCTTCCACGGTTAGTTTACAATCACAAAGAAAGCAAACTACCTCTTACCCATCGTATACCTCATTTCGGGATATGTTCACCTTAGACTAAATCATTAGATTCCTCACCAAAATAATTTGGTTTGGCACAACTTCTTCAAAGAAAGCTCGATTTTCTTTTAAATATGACATACCATTTGTCTAGCCGAATCAAGTAGCTTAGATCATACCAATAAATTGGATATCACCATGAAATATTCATCTAGTCAACTCACTTGACATCGACTACTTCTATAAATTCTTTTCTCAATACATCAAAATATTTTATGACGTCATGATACCGTACTTTTCACAGTACACTGAGGACTTCGTCAATTTGTGACTTCGTCATTATACATCATACCATAGCGGGTTGTTGATCCTAAGATCACATCCAACACTAGGTTCAATTGCATTAATAACTCCATCCTTTTACCATCCTTGCATCAAATGCACTGATGATATAAAATTCATTTTGATATTTCAAATCAATTTCTGTCTAGCCGAAATAATTAGTATAGACATACCAAGAATAGTTCTTTTAAAAATCTATTGGTTCCAAAAGTTGAACCAATTCTTTCCTTTTTTAAATGCACACATAAGCATGATTTCAATAAACTTCGAAATCTAGCATATCTAGATGACTTGGAATATCCTATTCTCCATCTTCCTTCATTGTCTTACTATGACAATACTTAATCTACTCTAGTACCTTCAATATTAAGACTACTGAAAACAACGCATTTTTAGTCTAAACATTCCTATATCTTAGTACAGTCCATCAACTTACCACACATTATGAGTTCAAGAACTTTCCACAATAATATGAGTTTAAGAACTATCCCAGACAGACCATAAGCATCCATTCGTTGAGAAGTTCAAAAACCTACCATATCATTATGAGTCACGAACGTACCATAAGTATGAGTTTCAAGAACTCGCACCTACCTTATCGTTCTCTACCTATCAAGTATATACATGAGAAAAGATTCACCTTCTCATCATATACATCTTGACAACGCGACCAATTCTAATGATTATCACTGTAATAAGCTAAGTTATTGTTACACCAAGCACAAACCTCTGCCCATAACAAAGGTTCATACAACTTAGCTATCACATAAGTCCTTAATTGAAATTTTACAACTTCTAAATCTCTCTTTACTAAATACGAATTTTCTTTAATTCATATACTATCCTTCACAACTCAATCTGAGTTCTTCTTCCCGTACTACTTCGTAGTACTATAAATCATTCATCGTTTACTACGATTCACTATGATCACGTGGTGATCTTCTTATCCCTCTCTCTATGATTATAGTCTTAGATACTCTTACCTAAGATTATAACCTATCAGCTCTGATACCAATCTATAACGCCCCGAAATCCGGTCTATCTTCACACGGATTTCGTACGTCACGATCTCATCTTCTTCCAAACATACATCATTAAATACTGAAATATAACAATATACATTCTAAATTCCTAGATTCTAAAACCTTATAACTCCTTTCATTACAAATAATGATAATTATATTATCCTTTACATCTTACACGAGTGACTTTCATCCGCCACTAAGGATACATAACAGTTCATTAAACTAATCTAAAGTTCATTTAACTTATTTTATATTACAAGTCTTCGCTCGATCTTCTCGCTCATCCACAACTGAATGGCACTCCATCTGGATACCTTCAGCTTGATCTTTACAGAATCCTTAAGTTCGTCTAAAATCTTTTGCTGAAAATGTTTTTCATTTAAAGCAAGTGTTAGCATTCAATTTCCCAACAAGTCATAACAGTTGAACAAACATCTTCAAGAAATTAAACATTCTTTTAAGACTTCAATAATCGAACAAAGGTTATGAAACAACTTGAATAATAGGAATAATTTCGATTCCTATCAGTTTAAAACAATATTCACTTTAATTTTAAAATACTTTCATTCTTCTACCTTTTTCATACACATTCTGTCTGGCTAGAATCATTAGCACAGACTTAACAATATTGGATCATGTATGAATAGAGCATTCTCTTATTGAACAGTTAAATCACAGAACAGTTTATCTCATAGAAACACCGAAGTGTTCACATTGTGGCACAAGGCCTCATATATTCTACCACCTTGCACAAATATCGCACATTAACACATAGACAGAACTTCTCAAGTTGAACATCTAAGAAGTTTAAGAAACTAGCATTCATTTGAAATATGAATGAAGTTAGGAATTTTGCCTTATACACAACTACAACTTACGCTGAGCTGCTCATTCCAATTCCTATGTAGCACACAAGAAAAACAACACATACACTAATTAGTCATGTATATTTAACTTATGCATTAGTTCGCTTAACTTTACTTCTTAGGGTTCGTGTTCTTGCAACCTAAGTTTATACGACCACTTTCATTACCGTTCTACGGCTTCATGACATACGGAGATGTCTTACTTATACCTTCATCATCTTTGATGTTTTACATTTTTATCTTCTTCTTATAACTTTTTTAGGACTCAGTACACATCTCTTCTCTGCTAGTAGTCCATATGGTACTCTGAGTGGTTTCCCATAAACAACCAACAAATAAGTTCTCGTCTCGTCTACACTGCCATCATAGTGAGTTAGATCGGTTGCCAGTTTCATATATACCTTCGCTCTCTGAAGGAGTTGTTTAGCCCAGCTCCCATATGTCAACCATCAAAGGTTACGATTGTACCACAACCTAAACTTATCGTAACTTATCTTAACCATTAACTATAACGTTTGTTAAGTTAATTTCTTATTCCTTACGGCTTTCTGGCAACTAATTGTCATACCTTAGGATTCATTCTTATACGAATCACCTTCGGCTTTCTTTAATCTTATTACTGTTCATTACGGCTTTCTTAATACCATTTGTATCTTACTTAATACTTTCATTATCCATTACTTGAACCCCATGTTCATTAGTAATTCTTAATGTCCAAGCCATACCGTTCGTTGTATGCAAAGACCGCTCATTTATCGCAACAGCATTGCGTATACAGCGTCTATATGCTTCACACTTATCTCTCATTATCATGACATAACATTGAAATGTTATTCATTACCCTCGTCGCTCAACATCTAATGAATCACAACCATAGAAATCCTCCACGTTCGTTTATCGTTACTACGGTACCCAGATATCGGTTCCGTAATTTACCGCTTAAATTCCCTGTCTTTTAATCTTGTTTAATCTTTCTGTTCAACCTTCATTAAAGGTTTAAAACACTTGATTAAGGGTTACATTAGTTGAACATTATGTTCTTTATCTTCCCTTACGTTTCCCCCAAGAGTTGAGCAGTTAAAAGCTCTTCTCTGGCTCTTTCCCTACTGGCTTGGCTCTGGCACCTCTCCTTTATCTCTCGCGTCATGGTCTTGAGTTCTGATGCCCGGCTTCTGGTCTAATCTTTGCGGTGCCACCTTATAAGGCATGGTTGGCGCCTTGCAATCGGCGTGAAGCCCCAACCTGAAAATTTTTCTAAGTGTTAAATCCAATTTGAGACGCTTACTTCCCGCTTCCATAACTTATTCGTTATAACTCAGAACGAGGTTGTTCTAAAGCCATTCTCTTCCTTATCTTATGTACTTCAATCCCCTTAGGAAAGAACTTCATTCTGAATCCATTAACGTGCCATTCAATTGGCTTAATCTTCACCCTTCGTTCATTTTACATTTTTAACGCTCTTTGTTTGTTCGTCCGTAATTCGGTCATCCGAACTCGGAATTCATTCGTTCTTGAGTCCATGACTCACGTTTTCTATGTTCTCTTACATTCTTATGAAACCCTACATGTTCGAGTTCATTTAATAACTTTCTAATTCTCGTTTGTCTTTTATAAAATTTTTGCCATAACTTCGTTATAGCTAAGTTTTAATCCGTTCTTCATGAACGTTTCTACCGTTCCTAACCAAGCAATATGCATCTAACTTATACGTGATGGTTTTAAACTTATCTATCAACAACAATTATCCTACGATGGTGTTAAATTTGTCCATTAACAAAGTTCTTCATGTTCTTTGCGTGTTCTTCGTTCGTTCTTCATTTTAATCGATGTTTTGGATTACGTTTTCACTTTTTATTGGAATTTGATGTTATAGAACATCATTCCTTACTTATTTCACCTACTTATTCATATAATCCACTCGGATCGTTCTAATTCATTACGAATCTTATACTTCCTTAAGAAATTTATAAACTAAATTTTTAATTCTTATTTCTTCATTTTCTTACGATTTCAACCATATGAAATCATTCCTAACATCATTTACTTCTTATTCTTATTAATCTATGTTTTGAACATAAAAACTTAAGAAAAGCTAACTTAGGAGTTAGGTTTTAATACCTTTCCTCTTTATTTTTCTTCCGCTAGACAAAACCGGCGATTTGTTAACTTTTCTATTTCACGAACACTTTCGATCCGATCAATCATGCTCATGCTCTTCCTTCTCCATCTCCATCCAAACCCTCTCTCTCTCTAGTTGTAGGATTTTCAAAATCTCATTTAAATGAAAGTTAGCTTCCTATTTATAGAAAATCCAAAGGTAGGGCAAAATAGTAATTTCACCCCCTAACCTCCTTACTATTCACACCTCCTTACTATTCACACCTCCTTACTATTCATGACTTAAGTGTTAATTTAACTTAGCCCTTAAGTCTACTTAGCCTTTAAGTTACATGGTTCCGTCTTTCGGGTTTTCGTTCGACAATTTTAAAAACTGTGATTCTCGGAATCCAAATAGTTTTGAATATTTCGTTTTTCCTTTACCGATTAACTTTTACGTATTCTTCGGATTTCTCAAAAACTGAAAAACACTTTTTGGTGTTAAGCGTTTTCCTTCATGTTTTCCCCTAACGTAGCTAAACGAATGAAAAGTACATACTTGATTACTTTTAAATTCGTTTTTATTCGTCTGATTTTTTGCGTTTTTTTGAGAAAAACTTTTATCGGCTTATTTAACTTTTCACGATATTTTATCGTCAAATATTTCGACGAAATGTCATTTTGACATACCGAACTCTCAGAAAGGCTTAGGTTATTCAAACCCTAACCCTTAGGATTTCATCGGGTAAATAGTGTCTATTTCGTCTTTTTCCTCCAAAATATTTTTGTTCCCGAAAAATTTTCATTTTTGTCTTGAAAATTCTTAATCGCTAAGTCTAGCTCGTAGCCAGAATCCTCCCGACTTATAATTATCCTAGGTTTTAGAACAATTAATAAACACATAACACATAATAAAATTAATAAAATTTTATTTTATTAATAACTAATTCTTTAAACTTAAATTTGGACGATCCGAATTTCCGGGTCGTTACAATTATTATTCTCATTTCTTGATCAAAAATCTAAAATTAGGGTTTGGATTCCATATCTGATTTATCTGGCACATATACCTTTATTAATTAAGTTAAAATAATTAACTTAATTAATATAAATTAATTTCATATAATAAAATAAAATAATTACTATAATAATTCTATAATCATTTCATATATTATTTAAATGATAAAATAATCATATTTTAAGAAAAAATAATTAATAAAAACATTTCTACTATAAAATTAATTATTATAAGAATATAATTTATAATGATCAATAATTCTAAAATAAAATTATTTGTAATAATCAATGTAATAAATAAAATTTATTTATCACATAAATACATACACATTACTTTGCACGCATTCTCACCTTTAAAATAAAAAAAAATTTATACCCAAAATTTCTGATTTAATTATATAGAAAATATCGGGTTATTACATACATTATACTAACAACAATAACACTTTATATAACCAATTTTGAAGAATTAAAACCAAAATTTTCCCAATTTATTCACTTCGTACACTTTTAACGAAATCGATCGCCACGACATCGTTTCTTAACCAATTGTCAGGATTCAAATTATGTTGTTTTCGTTTCGTAACATACTAACACAATCTAACACCAATTTACATATTATAGCAAATATTGGACATGAAATTTTGTAATTAAACTGTGAGACCCCAAATTTTATGAATAAAGATTTAAATTTCTCAAAATATTTTTTTTAATATTATGGTGTGGATTTGATATAATATTATAGTTGTGGGTAATATTTATAAATTTTGCAAAGTATGCAAGTTGTTATATAATATTCAATTGGTCAGGGAATATTCGTACGATGGCACATTCATTGGTGGACCCCACAACGGAAGTATTGTCGTAGTTAGAAAACGACATAATTATCTTTTTATAAAAACAACGGAGAAAGTGGTTACATAGTAGCACACGGTATTGATTATTGATGCTTACGTAAGAAGTCACTTTGTTATACTCAATTATTGCTATAGTAATTGTTGCATCATATCTCTCGTATTATTGATTCAATTATTGTCACATTATCATCTATATAATATGTTTTATTATTAAATCAATAATTGAGACGACAAAGTTATTCATATTATTATTTGCAATATTGACAATGTCTAGAAGTTCTGTCAAGGAGAGGTTTGGTCACCTAATTGCGCGCCAATAAGGAGAAATTCTTATCGGAAAGCCCCCTCTTTCTTCGGAACGACCTGATTGTTAAATATTATGAATTGTAATATTAATGATGAATATGTTCATGTTGATTAAATATGAAATTAATAGTTCCATTGAGTTGGAATTATTAGTGTTAGTGAAAATCGACATTTATTTCGATAATAATTTATGTCTTGAGGTTATATTGACCAATCAGGTAATTAACCAGATAAATGAGCAATTAATTGCTATTAATTCACATGATTATAACTATTGATTCACATGATTAAACTATTAATTCATATAATTTACTATTAGGGGAGGTGGTGCAAGTTTGATAATACTTGCAGGACTAAATTAAAAATGAAGGAAAAGAGGAAGGTATTATACTGTAATATTTCGAGCCCCAAAACGTGCAATTATCGAAACTATATTTTCCTATAAATAGAAGCTCATTCTTCCTTCATTTCTCACCAATTCACTAAAGCTATAGAGCAATTATTTTAGAGAGGAATTACGGAGAGAAAGAAGAAGAGAAGTTTGCTACCTCACTATTCCAGTATCCAGTTTTCTTCTAAGGTAAGGGGTATTATTCTTTCGTATTCATGAAAAGAGTTATTTTCTTTCAATACTCGTAAGAGTTGTTATTCCATTCTTTATTACTATGTTGGAATAACTTTTGTTTGTCTCAATCCGCGTATATGGTGAAATTCTTTTGTTATTCCATTCTTTATTATTACATTGGAATAACTTTCTGCATCTATGATCTATCGCATGCCTGGTGAATTCTATTGTTATCCAATTCTTTATTATTCTGTTAAAATATCTTGTCTGTGCGGATTACGTATGACCTGGTTCCATTCTTTATTATTCTGTTGGAATATCCCGTCTGTGCGGATTACGCATGACTTGGTTCAATTCTTTATTATTATGTTGGGAATAACCTGGGTGTGCGGTCTATCACATGCCTGGTGAATTCTTATGTTATTCCATTCTTTATTATTTTGTTGGAATAACCTGTCTATGTGGATTACCACATGCATGGTGAATGATCCTTCGTATTCATTCTTTATTAAATTGTGGAAATGATCTGTCTACGTGGATTACCGCATAGCGGACGAAAATCCATTTGCAGTTTCATATATTCTATTATACTCAGTTGGTTAAAGTTTTGATTTCTATACTCCATGAAATTAGTAGAATATCCTGGATATTTGCGCTTCATCCAATATCTTTTCATGGAAATATTCTTCCGAGCATTCTTAAATTTTACTCCACAAAGAAGTATCATGTTGACAATTTGGACGTTATTGATTTTAGGATAAATTAACTTATAAATCTTTAAAATTTATTCTTGAACTTGTTTTGTTGAATTATTATGTCATTGTACTCATTCCCGTGCTTATATTGTGATGAAAGTCATCTTTAGCTTACGTGCATAGATAGAATTGGTATGATTATGACCAGGGATTAGTCGGTATAATCATGACCGTAATGTGACGAATGATGTGGTAAAAGTCTTCATTGGCTTGTAGTTCATTGATAGACAGTTGTTGGTATGATTATGACTAGGGATTATTCGGTATAATCATGACCATTGATGATTACATGAATATCCTTGGCCATGGTGCAGGGATGATTCGATTTTATTTATTAAGCTGAGTCTCAGCGATAAAGTTGATGAAAAACTTTTTAAATCATAGAAGATAGTAGATTTTATGCTCTACTTGACTCTTCTAATGAATTGCTTATTTCCGCTGCAGTTGTTGATCTAAAACTTGTTGTCTATTGTATTCTATCAGTTGTTATACTATTGAAGGCTAAGGATAATTTATTCTGCATTATCTTAGTTATAATATTTCTTACTTGGCTAGTTGAGCTCACCCTTTCTTTCATTGTTCTCTTCAGGAAATGAAAATATAGCTGGGACGAGTCGGGGAATGGAGTGATGGTCCAGGATAAGTGGCTTTAGTAGTCCTCACTATTCTACGGAATAATGTGATAATAATTGTAATGAGGACACCATTAAGTGTGGATATTGTCTAGATGACAATATTCTTGTTAAAACTCTCAGCTATATTTTGTCGTATTTTACACGACTGTTGTATAATTAAGTTGTATTTGAATTTATGTACCATATATCTGGCGACTCAAGATGGGTGATGTATACATGTTTTGGGTGCGTTACAGTTGGTATCAAATCTTAGGGATATGATCCATGGCTGAGATGTGAGACAAGAACTAGGAGGGGAGAGACAGGGAATTACTTTGCTAGTATGACCTACCTAAGTTTATTTGGTATTTAATTGGTCGGTCAGAGTATATGGATAATATGTGACATGTTAATTAACCCTTGTTTTGTGACAGTGTTTGAAAATGGCATCTGAAAATGTCGAGATTAGCAATGAAGCACATGAGACCATTGAGTCACCAACTATCAATACCCAGGATAATGTATAATTGGAAGATAATAATCCTCAGGTAAACAACAACACCAATCAAATGATGAACGATGCGATGTTCAGACACTTTATGCAAATATGCAACATCAGGTAAGAAAGACTCCTGTTCAAAATATAGGTGGAAATAATGGCAACCCACGGTCGGTCACCGCTAAGCAGTTCAAGGAGCTGGGACCACCAGAGTTTTTGGGAAAGCCAGAACCACTTAAGGCGGAGATGTGGTTAAAGAAAATCACCAAGAAATTTGATGTCTTAGGATGGTCCGAGGAGTAAAAGTGTGACGCTCCCAAAAATAGGTATACATCACCCATCTTGAGTCGCCAAATACATGGTACAAAATACAAATACAACATAATTATACAAACGTCGTGTAAACAATATGACATAACATAGCTGAGAGGTTTAATAAGAATATTGTCATCTAGACAATATCCACACTCAAAGGAGTCCTCATTACATTTATTGTCACACTATTTAACAGAATAGTGAAGACTACTAATGCTATTATCTCGGTCGCTCACTCTGGTTCTCGACTAGTCCTCGCTACGTTCTCATTTCTTGAAGAGAACAATGAAAGTAAAAGGTTTGAGCTCAACTAGCCCGATGAAGAAATATTATGACTAAGATAATACAGAATAAATTATCGTTAGCCTTCAATAGTGTTAAACTGATACAATATAACAAACATCAAGTTTAACTGTAGCGGAACAAGCAATCCATTAAAAGAGTCAAGTAGAGAATGAAATCTACTACTTTTATGATTTAAAAGGTTTTTCATCACTTTTATCGCTGGGACTGAGCTTAATAAATAATCCACATCATCCTTGCACTACGGCCAAGGATATTCATTAGTATCACGACCACAAATTATCCATGCACTATGGGACAAGGATATTTGTGTATTCATCAATGGTCATGATCATGCCAACAACTGTCCATCAATGCAATACGATCCAATGGGGACTTTTACCACATCATTTGTAACATTACGGTCATGATTATACCGAATAATCCCTGGTCATAATCATACCAAGTCCATCTATGCACTACAGGCCAAAGATGACTTTCAACATAATATAAACATAAGGATGATGACAATGATATAAGAATTCAATAAAATAAGTTCAAGAATTCATTTATCTTGGAACCAATAACGTCCAAATTATCAACATGATACTGATTTGTGGGGTAAAACTCAAAAATGCTCAGAAGAATATTTCCATGAAAAGATACTGGATGAAGCGCAAATATCAAGGATATTCCACTATTTTCATGGAGTATAAAAGCCAAAACTTTAACCAACTAAGTATAATAAAGAATGGAATAACAAAAGAAATCACCAGGTATGCGATAGACTGCACAGACATGTTATTCCAACAGAATAATAAATAACGGAACCAGGTTATGCGTAAACGCACAGACATGATATTCCAACAAAATAATAAATAACGGAACCAATCGGGTAAAATTTGCAAAGCGGGATGATGTTCAAATGAGAATAATAAATAACGGAACCATGTCGGTGAAATTACGCTTGCACCGTGCGGTGGTGTTCCAACAGAATAATAAAGAATGGAATAACAGAAGAATTTCACCATGTATGTGGTACTTCGCATAGACAGGTTATTCCAACATAATGATAAATAATAGAATAACAGAAGAATTTCACCATGTATGCGGTACTTCGCATAGATAGGTTATTCCAACATAATGATAAAGAATGGAATAACAGAAGAATTTCACCAAGTATAGGGTAGTCCGTGTATACAGGTTATTCCAATAGAATAATAAAGAATGGAATAACAGAAGTTCTCTTCATAAATACAAAAGAAATAATACCCCTTACGAGTACAATAAATAATATCCCTTACCTTAGAACAAACTTGATATAGGAGTAGTGACGTAGCAGAATACTTTTCTTCTTTCTCTCTAAAGTTTCCCTCTCTAGAGTTTCAGTGAATTCATAAGAAATAATGAAGGAATGAGCTTCTATTTATAGGAGAATGGACTGGATAGTAACTAATTCCTGAACGGTCCAGATTGATTTACTATAAAATATTATAATAAAACAAAAACTTTTAAATAAAATATAGTATATTCTATTTATAATCTAATAAAACGAATTACTTTATAAAAGTATTCTGTTTTATATAATAAGATTTTACAATGCAAACACTTTGCAGGCACTATACAAACACTATGCATAATAAAATATAATATATTCTAATTATTGTCTAATAAAACAAGTAACTTTATAAAAGTATTCTGTTTTATATAAAAAGATTTTACTATGCAAAACACTATGCATAATAGAATATAATATATTCTATTTATAGTCTAATAAAATGAATAACTTTATAAAAGTATTCTGTTTTATATAAAAAGCTTTTCTGTTTCATTACATTAATAATACTAATAAAACAAAACTTCATCATCATTATTATAATTCACACTATTAATCGACCAGGTCATTCTTAGGAAAGAGGGGGCTTTCCAATAAGGATTTCTCCCTATTGGCGCGCAATTAGGTGACCAAACCTCTCCTTGGCAGAACTTCTAGACATCGTTAATATTGAAAATAATAATATTAATAACTTTGTTATCTAAATTATTAATTTAATAATATATAAAATATCGACAATAATTGAATCAAACTGAGTGACTTCTCACGTAAGCATTAATAATCAATACCGTGTGCTACTATGCAACCACACGTATTTTACCACCGATTATTTTATGACAACTTGTTTACTTTGAAAAAATTTCAAATGTCACCCATAACTTTAAACTTATATCAATTTAACTATTCACCAAAATAGAAAAATTGAATACTTTTATTTCATAAAATTCGGTGTCTCACAAAAAGGTTCCCTTTGCCACCTTTATGTTGCTTGAAGAAGTAGATTACTGGTGGGAATCTGTAAAATGTACCCAGCTTGACGTACTCAAGATGTCTTGAGAGAAGTTCCAAGAGTTGTTCCACGACAAGTACTTTCCTGAAAGTATTCGTCACATGAAGGAGGTGGAATTCATCAAGTTGGAGCAAAATAATATGACCGTGTCGCAATACGAGGCTAGATTTGCAGAGTTATCCCGGTTTGCATCCCATTTGGTCGATAATGAGGAGCGAATGACGCGAATGTTTCTAAGAGGTTTGAAACCCGAAATACGTCAGTACCTCATTTCTCACAAACTTTGTTTATATTCAGATGTTGTGAATAGGGCTCAGTTATTGGAGCGCGATAATGAGCCAGCCCAACCAAAGGATAACGAGCCACAACACGATAATAATCGTACTGGTGGCAACGGTCATCGAAACAATGATAACCATCGTGGAGGAATTTATCATGCAAGAAATGGTAACCACTTTGGTGGTAATCATGGCCAAGATAATAGAAGTGAAAGTTTCAAGAAAAGGAGATTTAATAATAATGGAAAGACGTCAGCACCAGCACCTGTTGTTAAGGAAGGAGAACGACCATCGGTCGTATGTTACAAATCACGGAGGAGGGACACATCATTGGCATGCGTGCAGCGGTCAAAGCGTGTTTCAATTGTGGAAGAGAAGGTAACCTAGCTTGATTTTGTCGTACACCAAAATCAAGTCCAGCTGGGACGGTGGCACCAAAGGCGGATACGGACAAAACAAAGTCAGTGGTTTCAGGAAGAGCATTTTTCGTGACTTCTCAAAAAGCGAGTGACCCGAACGAAGTTAGCACGGGTTAGTTAATTATAAATTATTGCGAAGTCTATACCTTATTAGATACCAGTTCTACCCATTTTTTTATCTTTCTTGCTTGCGCTCAACGTTTAAATTTGACCCCAGAGAAGTTAGACTTTGACTTATCGGTTGAAACTCTGTTAGTAGAAACCTTCATTTCATGTGTTGTCCAAGTCTTGGATGAGAGTCACAGTTTTGAATGATATTTCTATTGTTAATAAATTTCCTGACATATTCTTGAAGACTTCTTAGCCTAACCCTAGAGCGTGAAATCGAATTTTGTATTGACCCAAGTACAAAACCCATTTCTAAAACCCTTAAATATTTCTTCAACCAAAACGAACGTATCATGCGCCAAAGATGTTGGCTCGATCTGTTGAAGATTACGACAATACCATTCAATATCATTGTGGAAGAGCAAACGTGGTAGCTGACGCGTTGAGTAAAAAATCGTATACATTTACGAGTGCGATGTTGTTAACATAAAAACCCATTTCGTATAACTTACAAATGAGGAAGATAGAGTTAAAGACTCTAGGGACTCACGTGAAGATAACGAATATACGATTAGAATCGACTTTAATCGATAAAGTTAAAAGCTACTCAAGCTTCAGACCCGGAGCTGATGAAAACGAAGAATAAGGTTCAAGAAGGCGTTATTCTAGAAGCAAGAGTCGATGAAGAGAGAAAATCTCAACCCTCGATTTAATTGGCCCATTTGAAATCCTCGATCGAGTAGGAACTGTGGCCTATAAACTCGCCTTACCGCTAAGTATGTCGCGTGTTCATAACGTTTTTCACGTATCGTTGTTACGTAAATATGTGGATGACCTGAACCACATTATTAAATTAGAACAAGACGAGATAGCAGAAGATTTAACGTATGAGGAGATACGTGTTAAAATCTTGGATAAGAAGGATCGCATTCAACACTCAAAGGTTATACCTCAAGAGTTAGAATCTAAAATGAAGTTAAGGTATCCTCTTCGGTATACCAGGTACGTACGTAAATTTTGAGGGCAAAATTTCATAAGGAGGGGAGATTGTGAGACCACAAATTTTATGAATAAAGATTTAAATTTCTTGAAATATTTTTTTTTAATATTATGGTGTGGATTTGATATAATGTTATAGTTGTGGGTAATAGTTATAAATTTTGCAAAGTATGTAAGTTGTTATATAATATTCGATTGGTCGGGGAATATTTGTTTTAACAGGGAATATTCGTACGATGGCACAATCATTGGTGGACCCCACAACGGAAGTGTTGTCATTGTTAAAAAATGACAGAATTATCTTTTTCTAAAAACAATGGCGAAAGTGTTACCGTTACAACTATTGAACAACTCGATAGTAAAAGTACAGTAATACGTGTGGTTGCATAGTAGCACACGGTATTGATTATTGATGCTTACGTAAGAAGTCACTCATTTATACTCAATTATTGCTACAGTAACTGGTGCATCATATCTCTCGTATTATTGATTCAATTATTGTCACTGTATAATCTGTATAATGTGACGCCCCCAAAATAGGTATTCATCACCTATCTTGAGTCGCCAAATACACGGTACAAAAATTCAAATACAACTTAATTATACAACAGTCGTGTAAAATACGACAAAACATATGTTGTGAGTTTTAATACAAATATTGTCATCTAGACAATATCCACACTCAAATGAGTACTCATTACATTTATTATCACACTATTTAATAGAATAGTGAGGACTACTAATGCTAATATCTGGACCGTCACTCCGTTCCCCGACTAGTCCCTGCTACGTTCTCATTTCCTGAAGAGAACAATAAAAGTAAAAGGGTGAGCTCAACTAGCACAGTAAGAAATATTATGACTAAGATAATACATAATACATTATCGTTAGCCTTCAACAGTGTTAAATTGATACAATATAACAAACATTAAGTTTAACTACAACAGAACAAGCAATCCATTAAACGACTCAAGTAGAGAATAAAATCTACTATCTTTTATGATTTAAAAGGTTTTTCATCACTTTTATCGTTTGGGACTCGACAATAAATAATCCACATCATCCCACACACTTTCTGACCAAGGATATTCATTAGTATCACGACCACAAATTATCCATGCGATGCGGGCCAAGGATATTCGTGTATTCATCAATGGTCATGATCATGCCAACAAGCGTCCATTAATGCACTACGGGCCAATGAGGACTTTTACCACATCATTTGTAACATTACGGTCATGATTATACCGATTAATCCTCGTCATAATCATACCAAGTCCATCTATGCACTTCAGACCCGCAGATGACTTTCAACATAATATAAACATGAGAATGATGACAATGATATAAGAATTCAATAAAACAAGTTCAAGAATTAATTTATCCAGGAACTAATAACGTCCAAATTGTCAACATGATACTTCTTTGTAGAGTAAAATTCAAGAATGCTCAGAAGAATATTTCCATGAAAAGATACTGGTTGAAGCGTAAATATCAAGGATATTCCACTAATTTCATGGAGTATAGAAGTCAAAACTTTAACCAACTGAGTATAATAAAGAACGGAATAACAAAAGAAATCACCAGACATGCGATAGACCGCACAGACATGTTCTTCCAACAGAATAATAAATAACAGAACCAAGTCAGGCGAAATTCGCACCGACAGGATGTTCCAACAGAATAATAAATAACGGAACTAGGTCATGTGTAAACGTACAGACTGGATGTTCCAACAGAATAATAAAGAATGGAATAACAGAAGAATTTTACCATGTATGTGGTACTTCGCATAGACAGGTTATTCCAACATAATGATAAAGAATGGAATAACAGAAGAATTTCACCAAGTATAGGGTAGCCCGCGTATACAGGTTATTCCAATAGAATAATATAAAAAATGGAATAACAAAAGTTCTCTTCATAAATACAAAAGAAATAATACCCCTTACCTTATGAAGAAGAGTACTCCGACGGGTAGGGCAGGGATATACTTGAAGAAACTTGCACTACGCTCAACGCTTTCTTAAACTCTAAAGAAATACGCTCAAGATTATAGAAGAAGAATTCTCTCTACAGTTTCTCTCCCTAGAGTTTCAGTGAATTCTTAAGAAATAACGAAGGAATGAACTTCTATTTATAGAATAATGGATTGAATAGTAACTACTTCCTGAATGGTGCAGATTGATTTACTTTTAAATGGATGGTCCAGATTGGTTTACTATAAAATATTCTAATAAAACAAAATTTTTTAAATAAAATATAATATATTCTATTTATAATCTAATAAAACGAATAACTTTATAAAAGTATTCTGTTTTATATAAAAATGTTTTTACTATGCAAATACTATGCAGGCACTATGCAAACACTATGCATAATAAAATATAATATATTCTAATTATTGTCTAATAAAATAAATAACTTTATAAAAGTATTTTGTTTTATATAAAAAATTTTTACTATGCAAAATACTATGCATAATAGAATATAATATATTCTATTTATAGTCTAATAAAATGAATAACTTTATAAAAGTATTCTGTTTTATATAAAAAGCTTTTCTGTTTTATTACATTAATAATACTAATAAAACAAAACTTCATCATCATTATTATAACTCACATTATTAATCGACCAGGTCGTTCCAAGGAAAGAGGGGGCTTTCCAATAAGGATTTCTCCTTGTTGGCGCGTAATTAGGTGACCAAACCTCTCCTTGGCAGAACTTCTAGACATCGTTAATATTGCAAATAATAATATTAATAACTTTGTCATCTCAATTATTGGTTTAATAATATATAAAATATCGACAATAATTTAATCAAATAATGTGAGATACTATGTAACAATTACTGAAGTAATAATTGAACAAAACTGAGTGACTTCTCACGTAAGCATCAATAATCAATAATGTGTGCTACTATGCAACCACGCGTGTTATTGTACTTTTACTACTGAGTAGTTAAACAGTTTTAACGGTAAAAATTCCGCCGTTATTTTCATAAAAATATTTTTGTCGTTTTCTCAATCCGACAATAATTCTATTGTGGGGTGCACCAATGATTGCGCCGTCGTACGAATATTCCCTGTTAAAATCAATATTCCCCGACTAATCGAATATTATATAACAACTTGCATACTTTCCAAAATTTATAAATACTACCCACAACTATAACATTATATCAAATCCACACCATAATATTAAAAAAAATATTTTGAGAAATTTAAATCTTTATTCATAAAATCCGGGGTCTCACAATCTCCGCTCCTTATGAAATTTTGCCCTCAAAATTTGCGTACGTACCTGCTATGCCGAAGAGATGTGGATACCTTGACTTCATTTCACATTCTAAATCTTGAGGTATAACCTTTGAGTGTTGAATGCGATCCTTCTTATCCAAGATTGTAACACGTATCTCTTCATACGTTAAATCTTCTGCTATCTCATCTAGTTCTGATTCAATAATGTGGTTCAGGTCGTCCACATATTTACGTAACATCGATATGTGAAAAATGTTATGAACACGCGACATACTTGGCGGCAAAACGAGTTTATAGGCCACAGTTCCTACTCGATCAAGGATTTCAAATGTGCCAATAAAAACGAGGGTTGAGATTTCCTCTCTTCATCGATTCTTGCTTCTAGAATAACTCCCTCTTGAACCTTCTTCTTCACATTCATTAGCTCTGAGTATGTAGCTTGAGTGGCTTTAACTTTATCGATTAAAGTCGATTCTAATCGTAAATTTGTTATCTTCACGTGGGTTCATATATTCGCACTCGTAAACGCAAACGATCTTCTACTCAACACGTCAGCTACCATGTCGTTTTTCCACGATGGTATTGAATGGTATGATCGTAATCTTCAACAGTTCAAGCCAACGTCTTTGGCGCATGTTACGTTCGTTTTAGTTGAAGAAATATTTAAGGGTTTTAGAATTGGGGTTTTGTACCGGGGTCAGTACAAAATTCGATTTCACGCTCTGAGGTAGGCCAAGAAGTCTTCAGAATACGCCAAGAAATTTATTAACGATAGAAATATCATTCAAAACTGTGACCTCATCCAAGACTTGGATAGCACGTCACATTGATACCAATTGACTTGCCACCGTTATTCACGACGTCCCCTACGGATTTTCTGGCTTTGGTGCATTCCTCATAAGGAAGTCAACAACGAAATGATCGGCGCTCTTTACTTGTGGCTTGATATCACAGTGATTAACTTTAGTGGTTTGGTTGCTTTAATTCGTATAACAGGTTGGTTAGAAATATAAAAGCTAACAACATTACAAAAAGCATGATGAGTAGTTAACCAATTGATTCCTAAAATCACATCAAAGGCAAGTATTTTCAAAGAGATCAGATCGACAGGTAATGTGAAAGTGTCGATTTGAATCAAACAAGATTTATAAATAATGGATGTAATGAAGGTTTCTCCTAACAGAGTTTTACCAGATAAGTTAAAGTCTAATTTCTCAATAGCCAAGTTCAAACATTGAACACAACTAGGTGAAATACAAGAGTGGGTAGAACCGGTATCGAAAAAGGTATAGACTTCATAAGCGTTTATGATTAACTTACCCGTGACAACTTCGTTCGGGTTCCTCGGTAAACATTCTCACTTAAACTACCGGCTTTGACTTGTCTAGGACATCCTTTGGCGTCACCATCACAGCTGGACTTGACTTCACTACACGACAAAATTGAGCTAGGTGACCTTCTCTTCCACAATTAAAACACGCTTTGGATTGCTGCGTACAGTCTGGACAGATGTGTCCCTCCTGTCCGCATTTGAAACATACGACCGGTGGTCGTTCTTCTTTATTTGAAACGGGTGCTGATGCTGCTGTCTTTCCATCATTATTGAACATTCTCTTCTTAAAATTTCCACTTCTATTATCTTGACCATGATTACCACCGAAGTGGTTACCATTCTTGGGATGATGATTTCCCCCACGATGGTTATCATTGTTCCGATGGTCGTTGCCACTAGTATAATTATTATCGTGTTGTTGGTTGTTGCCTTTTGCTTGTGCTGACTCATTATCGCGCTCCAATAACTGAGCCCTATTCACAACATTTGAATATAAACAAAGTTTGTGAGAAATGAGGTATTGACGTATATCGGGTTTCAAACCTGGCAGAAACAATCGCGTCACTCGCTCCTCATTATCGACCAAAAGGGATGCAAACTGGCATAATTCCGTAAACTTAGCCTCGTACTGCGACATGGTCATATTGTTTTTGTGATAACCCGGGATTTTGAATAATCCAAATTTCACGAATAATTTTATATATATATATATATATATATATTGACATTGACTGTTAATATTGTACTGTGTATCTGTGATATGAGTATCGAGAAGTAGTCAATTTGTGTATTAACTGAGAAATTAGAGTAGAGTTGTGCTTAATGGAGAATAGAAACCCTAACGCTAAGTCCGGATAGGTATTCGATTGAAAATATAATTGAAATAATTATACTGATAAGTACGTGTTTGTACTGTATAGAATGTTGTTCAATGATTGGCTGGGTAGGGTACAATATTGGTAAACGCTAATAAGGGATTGGGAACTCTAATCTCAAGATTTGAAACCCTAACGTGTAGTTAGGAACCCTAATCGAAAGCCAGGAAACCCTAATTTTTAATTTGGGAATCCTAAACCCTAATTAGGAAACCCTAATCCTAATTAGTAAGCTCTAAAGTGATTAGTATTCCTTAATGTGATTAGTAACCTTTAATATAATTAGGGAACACTAATTATATTTTTAAACATCTTAATTTTCTATTTAAAAGATCTTAATTTAGAAAATCCTAGAAGCTAAAGTTGTAAAACATTAGGGTTAGAACCTTAGGGTTAGAACCTTAGGGTCAAACCCTAAGGGTTAAACACTAAGGGTTTGGTAAATTCCTTGTATGCCATTAAAATTTCATGTACAAAGTCCAAAGTACCCCTTTACTTAGATATTTAGTTAGAAGATTTGCAAGATCTAGTGAGTCATCACTTAAGATTAACCCATGTGCTTAAATTCTATATCAAATCTTATCCATATCTTGCCAACTTGCACACTTGGATTCATTACATCTTTGATATAAGAGATCTAGGAGTGAGAAAGGTCACGTATTAAGCTCATTAGCTTTCTAACACCAACCCCCTCTTTCTCTCACCTAAACCCATGAAATCACTAAGTGATTCAGTCACTCTTCAAGCCTTTATATCACCAAAATCAGTTAAGGAGATCAAGGATCAAGGATTGGACAAGAGAGGTATAAACCCAAACTCAACCTAGATCTTGTATGCTAAGAAAATAATTGTGTTTAAGTGTTTATATTTATGTTATATGGTGTTTTTAGTTGATCTATGATGATCCATTGTGGATCCATAACATTAAATGACTTTAAAATGGTGTTTTTCCAAAACTGTCCAATAACAGATTTTGTGCTCTGACAAGCAAATGTCAGACGGCTCAGATCTCTGTCTGTTAATGTTTTGTAATGTTTTAAGTTTGGAATCTATAGCCTGATATGTGGTCTTTAATTAGAAAGTGGAATCAGTGTCATTGGATAGCTAGATTGCAAGTTATACTCGGTCAATGTCCGTTGACCGAGCAACATTCTGGGTAACCCAGAACGTGATGAATTATGTCTGACAATATGTTTCGTAGCCCAGATCTGTCAGTATGTTTAGTGTTTGATGTTTTTGTTTGGTACATATTGTATCTGGTTATGTGTACTATATATTTGAGTCTTTATATCTCTTAAAACAATCAACAGATTGATCAGAAAAGGTGGTCAAAGTAGGCTTCACGCTTAGTTTTGGACTTTCTGGAAAAACCCAGAAATCTGGGGAATACAATTTCTGACATGCTTTGACCATACTGATTCTGTAGATTGAGTTGTTTTTGAACCGAAGTGTTACTTTGTAATTTATCTTTGGTACCCGGACTATAACCTTGAGCCTTTATATCACATAAACCATGAGCAGAAGATAGATTAAAATGATCAAAAAGGTGCCTAGTCGAGTTTCTGGGTTTTTGGAGAAACCCATATTTGCTCTGACAACTTCTTTGAAAGCCCAGATCGTTATGTAATGTGGTGTTATGACCAAAGTGTTGATCGATATGAGTAGTATTACATGTGTACTACGATTTGGAACTTTAAGTTAGCCTAGAAACCATTTTGTCTGATATTAAAAGCCTGTTTGACAAACTGCCCCTCGAACATTTGAGATTTTCAAATGTTCTTGAGCGAACACACCTAAAACAACAGTCAAGTGTCGCTAAAGGTCTTTAGCGATGGTTTTATTATTTTCTAATTTCTGATATTTCCGAAAAATGATTAAAAATATAAATAAATTATAAAAATTACCAAAAATGGTTTTAAAAATTATTTTAAATTATGAAAAATAATTTTTGACTATTTGAATATTTTTCTTTAATATTTATAATTATTTAAATATTAAAGGTATTTAATTTATTTAATTAGTATATTACATAAATTAGAAAAAATCATTTAATATTATTAAAATCATTTTAAATAAGAATAAAGTGTTTAAAAATATTTTGAGTAATAAAATGTAACTTTTAATATTTTAGAGAATTTTCATTAATAATTAATATTAATGATATTAGATTTATTTAATTATTATATTAAATAAATGAATTAAAAATGATTTTATTGATTTAAAAATGAGAAAAATGATTTAAAAATATTTTAAGTTATAATAAAGAACTTTTAATATTTTGATGATAATTTCATTAATATTTGATTATTAATGGTGATGATTTAAAAATGATTTTAATTACTTTAAAAATCATTGAAGTAGAATATTGATGATTTAAAAATATTTGAAGTTATTGAAAATAACTTTAATATTTTAACCAAGTATATTATTAATATTTTTATATTATTAAATATTAATAATGATAAGATTATTTGATAAATAAATCATATAAAAATGATTTTGATGATTGAAAAATTATTATAAATTATAATAATTTCTTATATATTATTAAAAGCTTCCGAAAAAATATTATAAATGATATTTGACTTATCTAAAATAATATTGAAGTTTAGAGACCAAGTTTAATTGACAATATTTGGTAATTGTCGGATAGGTGATCGGATCACCAGAATGGATAAAATCCAACAGGACCAAAATAGTTAGACTTGTTATGTGTTTATATAGGTTATAAACACTGATGTGGCTATATGGTAATGTTTCTAGGAGAAGTTTGACTGTGAATTACAAAGTTATGTGTTATAAATTATTGTGCTAATTGTGAGACCGATATTATTGGTTATAGGTCTTACGAACGCAGATAAATTTATTGTGTAGTTGTAATCAACGGAAGAGACAAGTTTCCTAACTCAACCTTGAGTTATATTCATTTAATTATTATAGTGGTTAATTATTGCTAATTACACCACGTCCAGGGAATTTATTATTGATTTTTTTGCAGTTAGTGCATGTTTAATAATTTAAAATGAATTACTGATTCGAAATATATACATTCCTGTTGTTGGATATACATATCCGTAGAAGCTAGAATTGACAATATAGATAATTCCTGTTTATTGTCGAATTATGTTGAGAAATATCTTAGCCAATTATCCTGGTTAGACAAACATTTGTTAGAACTTGATAGGTTCGAGATGAGAATTAAATTATTATTGATAGATCGATGCCAATTATTTCGGCTAGATCGAGAAGTAAATAGAACTTGAAATCACAGTATTTCGTTGTAAAATCAAAATATTGATTCTAAGATTGAGAAGAACAACCTTTTATATAAAGGGAATATTTTATCGGGCGAGTATTCGGCCTTTGCGCGCGATTAAGTATTATGCATAATATAGGGTATACTAAAGCTGATCACTTTATATACTTGTAGAGGGGTATGATTTAATCTTTATGGTTATCTGATACACCTGGGTATATCAAAGTTTAACTTTGATAGTTACTCGAGAAGAGAAGTTCAAGATCCAATGGATCGCTTAGCATAAATCTGGAAAATATTCAACTTTGCTATTTCGTTGAATTAATTCTTGATTATTCGTTTGAATATCGTAGAAACCTTGAAAGTGTTATACCCTTTCATTATCGAATTATTGTTGCGTAGAATGTGAGAAGGCTTGATAATGATTTCTATATCTTTATTGCATCTCTTAACTTGCATGAGCAAACTTGTTGCTCAACCTTGCTATAAATAAAACTTTTAAATTTAGGGACGAAGTTGCGAGGAAGTCTTTGCGAAGAAGAACAAAGGAAAAGGAATAGTTATGAATTAGTTATGATGAACAATATTATTATTATGTTGTATTGTATTGTAAACCCTTTTGTATATCTAAAGGGGTATATACGTAATGTTAAGGTTAGTAGACACAGGACTTATGTATTAACAATCTATGTTAATGAGTTATGTATTCCTATTTATATTAAAACGGGTAGTTAGATGGTATTATATTGTGGATCGTGAACACCAAACTCGGGGGTCAGGTAACCCGAATTTGGGGGTGTCACATGTTGGTATCAAAGCTGTAGGTTATAAACCTTAAGTGGGGTGGGGAAAACCCTAGGATTATAACCCTGAGCGAGATGGAGAATACTCATTTAGAGTACTAAGTGAGGGATTGCTGAAGCGTATCGATAGTGAGATAAGTAGACACATAGTGTGAGGAGTGTGTACTGGTGAAGTATTAATCAAGTTGTTTAAACTAATTGTAGGATGTCGGGAGAAGATAAGATGAGTACGGAGATGCCGGTAATTTATCGCTTTTGATGTCGAAGCCGAGGTGCCAGCCGCATGTATTGCAGTCGATGGAAGAAGTGGAGATAGATGAACCAATGATCAATCTCGGGAGTGATCATGATGATTATCACGAGATGTATCTAAGTGGTGATGAGGAGGCGGAGTCTGAAGAAGCTAAGGTGGAGTTGAAGAATAAGATCAAAGTTGGAGAACAAGATCAGCTAGCTGTAGAAGTGCAGGAACTCTGGAGTAAGGTATTTCTCTTAGAGGAGTTGTGAAAGACAGAGCGGGCGTTACGCGAAATGACTAAAGAACGAAACGAGCTGAAGGCGCAGGTGGAGAGGATGAAGACTGAGGGTGGTGGATCATCTGAAGGAACAAGCAAGAAGGACAAGAAGAAGAGAAAGAGGGCCAACAACAGTGACAACTCTGAAAATTCAAACCCGAAGAAGAGGCAAGCCTGTAGCAAGTGTGTTAAGACTCATGTGGGAGAATGTATGATGTGGAAGAACGTCTGCTTCAACTATAAGCAGGAAGGACATATTTCTTTGCATTATCCTAAGCCGAATATGAGGAAGTGTTTCTCATGTGGAAGATCGGGTCACGAATTTAACAAGTGTCCCAACAAGAAAAAGACTGGTGAAGGGAGTGGTCGGTAGACAACTTAGATATATGTAATAGTATCTTTTGGTAGAAGCTTATGATAGTAAGTGTTATAATATAGAGAATGATGTTTAAGCATATGTAAATATATATGTTTAAATGAATGAAATCTTTATTTTCTATATAAAGATAAAATTAAGATTAAGTTATGTGTTCTTAAAACTCATACTTATGGTAAGCTCATGACTCATGATTATATGAAATATTTTGAACCCCTTAGCAAATGGACGCTAAAGGTCTGATTAGGATAAGTTCATACACTCATATAATTGTGGCAAGTTACTGAACTCCTAAGTGTGGTAAGTTTGATGAACGGGGATTAGATATGTGAATTTGGTAAATGGCAACTTTTTGTGTAAAGTTGGAGAAATTGTAGCTTCCTATGTAAAGTTGAGTATGTTAATCCTAGAATTATTTTAAAAGGGATAGTAATATGTGTTAAGTACTATATGTACTATGTCCTAGTTGAATAAATATGAGATTACATGAGAACTATGTGTTGAATTCTTATTGTGTTAAGAATTTGTATGGAGAAAGAAAATTAATATAAGATGTTTATCAGATCATGTCGCCTAGACGACAGAATCAAAACCAACGAGAAGAGTAGTCGGTGAATAACGAAGGAGGTCAAGTTGACCCAATGCAAAACTTTGCAATTATGATAGCCGAAGCTATGGAGAATAGAGCTTCTTCTGTAAGAGGAAGAGTGAGGAATCAGTCAGCCGACAGATTGGCTAACTTCAAGGACTTTAAGGCGGTAGGACCACCTGAATTCAAGGGAACCATGTATCCGATTGAAGCCCAAACTTGGGTAAAGGAGATGGAGAAAGCGTTCGTCATTGCGCGAGTGGCAGAAGAGCAAAAGACGACTTTTGCAACATACTTAATGAAGGGGGAAGCTAACTACTGGTGGGAGACTAATCAGGCAAGAGCTGGTAAAGCGGTGGTAGCATGGACAAGATTTAGGGAGTTGTTCTTTGAGAATTACTTCTCACCGAGTATGCAAGCTCGGATGGAAGTTAAGTTCTTGGAACTTAAGCAGGAGAACATGTCGGTATCGAATTATCTTTGCAAATTCAACGAAGTTAGCAAGATTTGCACCTCATCGGTGGACACGAAGCAGAAAAGCGAGAAGATTTGAGAAATTTGAAGCCGGGATATTCAATAAGGTAGCGGTATTGCAGATCAACACGTTTGCGGCTTTGTTGGAGAAAGCATTAATTGCTGAAGGAGGAAGCGAGGCTGCATCTCGATTTCATCAGGAGAAGAAGAAGAAGAAGACCTATGATGGTGGAAGCAATGGTGGTAGTAATTAGAATAAGAGGAAGTGGAGTGAGAATACCCAATCGGGTAGCAAGACTGAAGGGAATAGGAAAGGAAGGGAACCATGCGCGACCTATGGAAAGAACCATTCTGGAGTCTGTTTAAAGAAGAAAGGAGTCTGTTACAACTGCGGGAAGGAGGGGAACATGTCACCCAATTGTCCCAGTCCGAAGAAAATTCAAGGTTGTTTTGCCTGTGGATCAACTGATCATATAGTACGGAACTGTCCAAAAAGGAATGCGGAGAAGGAAAGTGTCAACAACGGACCCAGTGGTGGAACCTTGGCGATTCGAGGACTTGCACAACCAGGAAGACCAACGGCCCGTACTTTCAACATGACGATGCAAGATGTAGTGACTACTCAGTAGGTAGCAGATAACGATTTCATTTAGAAATTTTTATTACGCGAGTAATCTTGGTTAGTTATTACTGTGAATTTTTTTCTTTTATAGATTCAAGTCATAGGTTAGAATTTGAAACACAAATTAATATTGTGTTCTTAAAAATGAATTGATGATACAACTTTAAAAGATTGTAGAGAATAAGAAAGCGGTGATTCCGAGGACGGAATCCTTTTAAGGAGGGGTGGATGTGATAACCCAGGATTTTGAACAATCCAAATTTCACGAATAAATTTATATATATATATATATATATATATTGACTGTTAATATTGTACTGTGTATCTGTGATATGAGTATCGAGAAGTAGTCAATTTGTGTATTGACTGAGTAATTAGAGTAGAGTTGTGCTTAACGGAGAATAGAAACCCTAACCCTAAGTCTGGATAGGGATTCGATTGAAACTATAATTGGAATAATTATACTGATAAGTACGTGTTTGTACTGTATAGAATGTTGATCAATAATAGGTCGGGTAGGGTACAATATTGGTAAACCCTAATAAGGGATTGGGAACTCTAATCTCAAGATTTGAAACCCTAACGCGTAGTTAGGAACCCTAATCGAAAGCCGAGAAACCCTAATTTTTAATTTGGGAATCCTAAACCCTAATTAGGAAACCCTAATCCTAATTAATAAGCTCTAAAGTGATTAGTATTCTTCAATGTGATTAGTAACCTTTAATATAATTAGGGAACACTAATTATATTTTTGAACATCTTAATTTTCTGTTTTAAAGATCCTAATTTAGAAAATCCTATAAGCTAAAGTTGTAAAACATTAGGGTTAGAACCTTAGGGTTAAACCCTAAGGGTTTTGTAAATTCCTTGTATGCCATTAAAATTTCATGTACAAAGTCCAAAGTACCCCTTTACTTAGATATTTAGTTAGAAGATTTGCAAGATCTAGTGAGTCATCACTTAAGATTATCCTATGTGCTTAAATTCTATATCAAATCTTATCTATATCTTGCCAACTTGCACACTTGGATTCATTACATCTTTGATATAAGAGATCTAGGAGAGAGAAAGGTCACGTATTAAGCTCATTAGCTTTCTAACACCAACCCCCTCTTTCTCTCACCTAAACCCATGAAATCACTAAGTGATTCAGTCACTCTTCAAGCCTTTATATCACCAAAATCAGTTAAGGAGATCAAGGATCAAGGATTGGACAAGAGAGGTATAAACTCAAACTCAACCTAGATCTTGTATGCTAAGAAAATAATTATGTTTAAGTGTTTATATTTATGTTATATGGTGTTTTTAGTTGATCTATGATGATCCATTGTGGATCCATAACATTAAATGACTTTAAAATGGTGTTTTTCCAAAACTGTCCAATAACACTGAGATTGTCAGTGTTCTTGAGCCAAGAACACCTAAAACAACAGTCAAGTGTCACTAAACAGTCAAGTGTCGCTAAAGGTCTTTAGCGACGCTTTTATTATTTTCTAATTTCTAATATTTTCGAAAAATGATTAAAAATAGAAATAAATTATAAAAATTACCCAAAATGGTTTTAAAAACTATTTTAAATTATGAAAAATAATTTTTGACTATTTGGAATATTTTTCTTTAATATTTATAATTATTTAAATATTAAAAGTATTTAATTTATTTAATTAGTATATTAAATAAATTAAAGAAAATGATTTAATATTATTAAAAATCATTTAAAATAAGAATAAAGTGTTTAAAAATATTTTGAGTTATAAAATGTAACTTTAAATATTTTTAAAGAATTTCATTAATAATTTAATATTTATGATATTAGATTTATTTAATTATTATATTAAATAAATGAATTTTTATTAATTTAAAAATGAGAAAAATGATTTAAAAATATTTGAAGTTATAATAAATGACTTTTAATATTTTGATGATAATTTCATTAATATTTGATTATTAATGGTAATGATTTAAAAATGATTTTAATTACTTTAAAAATCATTTAAGTAGAATATTGATGATATAAAAATATTTTAAGTTATTGAAAATAACTTTAATATTTTAACAAGTTTATTATTAATATTTTTATATTATTAAATATTAATAATGATAAGATTATTTGATAAATAAATCATATAAAAATAATTTCGATGATTGAAAAATTATTATAAATTATAATAATTGCTTATAAATTATTAAAAGCTTTCGAAAAATATTATAAATGATATTTGACTTATCTAAAATAATATTGAAGTTTAGAGACCAAGTTTAATTGAAAATAGCTGTGGTAATTGTCGGATAGGGTGATCAGATCACCGAGAATGGATCGAAATCCAACCAGACCAAAATAGTTAGACTTATTATGTGTTTATATAGGTTATAAACACTGATGTGGCTATATGGTAATGTGTCTATGAGAAGTTTGATTGTGAATTATAGTGTTATGTGTTATAAATTATTGTGCTAATTATGAGACTGATATTATTGGTTATAGGTCTTACGAATGCAGATAAGTTTATTGTGTAGCACATGTCAATGAAAGAGGCGGAGTTTCTAACTCAACCTTAAGTTATATTCATTCAATTATTATAGTGGTTAATTATTGCTAATTACACCACGTCCAGGGAATTTATTGTTGATTTTTCACAGTTAGTGTATGTTTAATAATTTAAAATGAATTATTGATTCAAAATATATACATTCATAGAATAACTGTTGTTGGATATGCATATCCGTAAAAGCTAGAATTGACAGTACAAATAATTCCTATTTATTGTCGAACTATGTTGAGAAATGTCTTAGCCAATTATTCTGGTTAGACGAACATTTGTTACAACTTGATAGGTTCGAGAAGAGAATTAAATTATTATTGACAGATCGATGCCAATTATTTCGGCTAGATCGAGAAGTAAATAGAATTTGAAATCACAGTATTTCGTTGTAAAATTAAAATCTTAATTCTAAGACTGAGAATAACAACTTTTATATAAAGAGAATATTTTATCGGTCGAGTATTCAGCCTTTGTACGCGATTAAGTATTATGCATAATATAGGGTATAATAAAGCTGATCACTTTATATACTTGCAGAGGGGTATGATTTAATCTTTATGGTTATCTGATACACTTGGGTATGTCAAAGTTTAACTTTGATGGTTACTCGAGAAGAGAAGTTCAAGATTCAATGGATCGCTCAGCATAAATCTGAAAAACATTCCACTTTGCTATTTCGTAGAATTAATTTTTGATTATTCATTTGAATATCGTAGAAACCTTGAAAGCGTTATACTCTTTCATTATTGAATTATTGTTGCGTAGAATGTGAGAAGGCTTGATATTGATTTCTATATCTTTATTGCATCTCTTAACTTGCGGAGCAAACTTGTTGCTCACCCTTGCTATAAATAAAACTTTTCAGCTAGGGACGAAGTTGCAGAAGGTGCTGTGAAGAAGAACAAAGGAAAATGAATAGTTATGATAGTTATGATGAACAATATTATTATTATGTTGTATTGTATTGTAAACCCTTTTTGTACATCTAAAGGGGTATGTCTGTAATGTTAAGATTAAGTAGACCTGGGACTTATGTATTAATAATCTATGTTAATGAGTTATGTTTTCCTATTTATATTAAAATGGGTAGTTAGATGGTATTATATTGTGGATCGTGAACACCAAACTCGGGGGTCAGGTAACCCAGATTTTGGGGTGTCACAGTTTTGCTCAAGCTTGATAAATTCCACCTCCTTCATGTGATGAATAATTTCAGGAAAGTACTTGTCGTTGAATAATTCTTTAAATTTCTCCCAAGACATCTTGAGTTCGTCAGGCTGGGTACGTTTTACAGATTCCAACCAATGATCTGCTTCTTAACGCAACATAAAGGTGGCGAATTGAACTTTTTGCTCCTTTGAGCATTCCAAGACATCAAATATATTGGTGATCTGCTTAATCCACGTCTCTGCCTTAAGTGGGTCTGGCTTTCCCAAAAACTCTGGTGGTCCCAGCTCCTTGAACTGCTTAGCGGTGACCAACTGTGGGTTGTCATTGCTTCCACCTGCATTATGAACATGAGTCTCTCTCGTTTGGTGTTGCATGAATTCTAAAAAGCTCCTAAACGTACCATCGTTCATCATTTGATCAGTGTTATTGTTTATAGAAGGATTATTGCCTTCCTATTGCACATTATTCTGGCTATTGATCAGTGGTGACTCAACAGTCTCATGTGCTCCATTGCTTACCACAACATTTTTAGATGCCATTTTCAAATACTGCCACAAAATAAGGGTTAATTAACAAATCACATATTATCCCTATACTCTGACCGACCAATTAAATACCAAATAAACTTAGGTAGGTCATACTAGCGAAGAAATTCCCCGTCTCTCCCCTCCTAGTTCTTGTCTTACATCTCAGCTAGGGATCATATCCCTAACCTTTGATACCAACTGTGACGCCCCCAAAATAGGTATACATCACCCATCTTGAGTCACCAAATACATGGTACAAAAATTCAAATACAACTTAATTATACAACAGTCCTTTAAATACGACAAAACATATGATGTGAGTTTTAATATAAATATTGTCATCTAGACAATATCCACACTCAAATGAGTCCTCATTACATTTATTATCACACTATTTAATAGAATAGTGAGGACTACTAATGCTAATATCTGACCACTCCCGTTCCCGGCTAGTTCTGCTTTCGTTCTCATTTCCTGAAGAGAACAATAAAAGTAAAAGGGTGAGCTCAACTAGCACAGTAAGGAATATTATGACTAAGATAATACAAAATACATTATCGTTAGCCCTTCAACAGTGTTAAACTGATACAATATAACAAACATCATGTTTAACTGCAGCGGAACAAGCAATCCATTAAAAGAGTCAAGTAGAGAATAAAATCTACTATCTTTTATGATTTAAAAGGTTTTTCATCACTTTTATCGCTGGGACTCAGCTTAATAAATAATCCACATCATCCCTGCACTACAGCCAAGGATAGTTATTAGTATCACAACCATAAATTATCCATGCACTACAGGCCAAGGATATCCGTGTATTCATCAATGGTCATGATCATGCCAACAACTGTCCATCAATGCACTACGGGCCAATGAGGACTTTTACCACATCATTTGTAACATTACGGTCATGATTATACCGATTAATCCCTGGTCATAATCATACCAAGTCCATCTATGCACTACAGGCCACAGATGACATTCAACATAATATAAACATGAGAATGATAACAATGATATAAGAATTCATTAAACAAGTTCAAGAATTAATTTATCCAAGAACTAATAACGTCCAAATTGTCAACATGATACTTCTTTGTAGAGTAAAATTCAAGAATACTCAGAAGAATATTTCCATGAAAAGATACTGGATGAAGCATAAATATCAAGGATATTCCACTAATTTCATGGAGTATAGAAGTCAAAACTTTAACCAACTGAGTATAATAAAGAACGGAATAACAAAAGAAATCACCAGACATGCGATAGACCGCACAAACAGGTTATTCCAATAGAATAATAAATAACGGAACCAAGTCAGGCGATATTCGCACCGACGGGATGTTCCAATAGAATAATAAATAACGGAACCAGGTCATGTGTAAACGAACAGACAGGATGTTCCAACAGAATAATAAAGAATGGAATAACAGAAGAATTTCACCATGTATGTGGTACTTCACATAGACAAGTTATTCCAACATAATGATAAAGAATGGAATAACAGAAGAATTTCACCAAGTATAGGGTAGCCCGCGTATACAGGTTATTCCAACAGAATAATAAAAAAATGGAATAACAAAAGTTCTCTTCATGAATACAAAAGAAATAATACCCCTTACATTATAAAGAAGAGTACTCCGACGGGTAGGGCGGGGATATACATGAAGAAACTTGCACTACGCTCAAAGCTTTCTTAAACTCTAAAGAAATACGCTCAAGATTATAGAAGGAGAATTCTCTCTACAGTTTCTCTCTCTAGAGTTTCAGTGAATTCGTAAGAAATAATGAAGAAATGAACTTCTATTTATAGAAGAATGGATTGAATAGTAACTAATTCCTGAACGGTCCAAATTGATTTACTTTTAAACGGACGGTCCAGATTGGTTTACTATAAAATATTCTAATAAAACAAAATCTTTTAAATAAAATATAATATATTCTATTTATAATCTAATAAAATGAATAACTTTATAAAAGTATTCTGTTTTATATAAAAAGATTTTTACTATGCAAATACTATGTAGGCACAATGCAAACACTATGCATAATAAAATATAATATATTCTAATTATTGTTTAATAAAACAAATAACTTTATAAAAGTATTTTAACGATAAAACTTCCGTCGTTATTTTCATAAAAATATTTTTGTCATTTTCTCAATCAAATATAATTCCATTCATGGGTCCACTTAATAATTGTGTAAATCATGTCGAATATTCCTTTTTAAAACGAATATTCCCTGATCAATCGAATATTATATAACAACTTGCATACTTTAAAAAATTTATAAATGCTACCCACAACTATAACATTATATCAAATCCACACCATATTATTAAAAAAAATATTTCGAGAAATTTAAATCTTTATTCATAAAATCTGGGGTCTCACATATAATATGTTATATTATTAAATCAATAATTGAGACAACAAAGTTATTCATATTATTATTTGCAATATTGACAATGTCTAGAAGTTCTGTCAAGGAGAGGTTTGGTCACCTAATTGCACGCCAATAAGGAGAAATCCTTATCGGAAAGCCCCCTCTTTCTTCGGAACGACCTAGTTGTTAAATATTGTGAATTATAATATTAATGATGAATAAGTTCGTGTTGATTAAAGATGAAATTGATAGTTCCATTATGTTGAAATTATTAGCGTTAGTGAAAATCGACATTTATTTTGATAATAATTAATGTCTGGAGGTTATATTGACCAATAGGGTAATTAACTGGATAAATGAGCAATTAATTGCTATTGATTCACATGATTGAACTATTAATTCACATGATTTACTATTAGGGGAGGTGGTGCAAGTTTGATAATACTTGCAGGACTTAATTAAAAATGAAGGAAAAGAGGAAGGTATTATACTGTAATTTTTTGAGTCCCAAAACGTGCAATTATCGAAACCATATTTTTCTATAAATAGAAGCTCATTCTTCCTTCATTTCTCACTAATTCACTAAAGCTATAGAGCAATTATTATAGAAAGAAATTATAGAGAGAAAGAAGAGAAATGTCCTTTACCTCACTATTCCAATTATCCAGCTTTTCTTCTAGGTAAGGGTTATTATTCTTTTCGTATTCATGAAGAGTTATTTTCTTTCAATACTACATAAGGGTTATTATTCCATTCTTTATTATTATGTTGGAATAACTTTGTGTCATGCAATCTTGAATACATGGTGAAATTCTTCATTATTCCATTCTTTATTATTACGTTGGAATAACTTTTATCTGTCTTGATCTATCGCATGCTTGGGGAATTCATTTGTTATTCCATTCTTTATTATTTTGTTGGAATATCCTCACATGCATGCGGATTCGCATGACCTCGGTTCCATTCTTTATTATTCATTAGAATATCCATTCATCTGATTACGTATGACCTGGTTCCATTCTTTATTATTCTGTTGGGAATAACCTATATATGTGGTCTATCGCATGCCTGGTGAATTCTTTTGTTATTTCATTCTTTATTATTCTGTTGGAATAACCTGTCTATGTGGATTACCACATGCATGGTAAATGATCCTTCGTATTCATTCTTTATTAAATTGTGGAAATGATCTGTCTACGTGGATTATCGCATGGCGGGCGAAAATCCATTTTCAGTTTCTTATATTCTATTATACTCAGTTGGTTAAAGTTTTGACTTCTATACTCCATGAAATCAGTAGAATATCCTGGATATTTGCGCTTCATCCAGTATCTTTTCATGGAAATATTTTTCTGAGCATTCCTAAATTTTACTCCACATAGAAGTATCATGTTAACAATTTGGACGTTATTGATTTCAGGATAAATTAACTTATAAATCTTTAAAATTTATTCTTGAACTTGTTTTATTGAATTATTATGTCATTGCCATCATCCTCATGCTTATATTGTGATGAAAGTCATCTTTAGCTTACGTGCATAGATGGACTTGGTATGATTATGACCAGGGATTATTCGGTATAATCATGACCGTAATGTGACGAATAATGTGGTAAAAGTCTTCATTAGCCTGTAGTTCATTGATGGACAGTTGTTGGTATGATTATGACCAGTGATTATTTTGTATAATTATGACCATTGATGATTACATGAATATCCTTGGCCGTGGTGCAGGGATGATTCAATTTTATTTATTAAGCTGAGTCTCAGCGATAAAGTTGATGAAAAACTTTTTAAATCATAGAAGATAGTAGATTTTATGCTCTACTTGACTCTTCTAATGGATTTCTTATTTCACCGCGATTGTTGATCTAAAACTTGTTGTCTATTGTATTCTATCAGTTGTTATACTGTTGAAGGCTAAGGATATTTTTCTGCATTATCTTAGTCATAATATTTCATACTGGGCTAGTTGAGCTCACCCTTTCTTTCATTGTTCTCTCCAAGAAATGAGAATATAGCTGGGACGAGTCGGGGAATGGAGAGATGGTCCAGGATAAATGGCTTTAGTAGTCCTCACTATTCTACGGAATAATGTGATAATAATTGTAATGAGGACACCATTGACTGTGGATATTGTCTAGATGACAATATTATTGTTTAAACTCTCAGCTATGTTTTGTCGTATTTTACACGACTTTTGTATAATTAAGTTGTATTTGAATTTATGTACCATGTATCTGGCGACTCAAGATGGGTGATGTATACCTGTTTTGGGGGCGTCACATAAACCACCCATATACACACTGTTATATACTTTTCTTTTTGCAAACTCAATTTCATGTATTTTGATGACCAACAATTGTGTATATATATATTGATAATAACAGATTCTATAAAAACAATACATGCATATATATATATATATATATATATTCAACAACAATCCAACATACTTCCAATAACAATATCAAAACTTAACAGTTAAAATTAAAGCATGTTATACCTTGATTTAGCAAAGTGTTTAGCAAGCCCTTCACTTCCTCTTGATAATCTAAGAGAGTTCTCTCAAGCTCTCACTCTCAATTTCCTTTGTGTTTTTCTTAGTTAGCCATAAGAAAAGAAATACACGTATATTATAAACTGATATGGCCTCTCACCCACGTACGTCAGGTAAGAACAAAAAAGGTTGCATCAGTTAAAAATAAGCCAAAGGCCTTGTTTGGCCACACACCAATTCTCCCATTCCAATTTATTTAATAATATTATACTATATAGTTTTTATTTGTCACACATTTAACCCATTTAATTAGCTTACACTTATAATTATAAAAGTTATAATTTTTTTATTATAATTATACTTATGATTAATAAATAATTATATATCTAATTTAATTAATAAATTAGACTTAAACATTACTTTATTTAATTTACTTATTTTCTTAAATATTAAAAAATTCATTTAATTTAATTATTTCATTAAATTAAATTAATATTAATCAATTTAGTTACTAAATTCTTGCACCACCATTCCATCAATTATTTATTTTCTCAATAAATAAATTTAATAAAATATTTATTCAATTCAATAAATATTTAAATTAATTAAAAAATTCCTCGATCGTTACATTCTTCCTTCCTTAAAAGGATTTTGTCCCCAGAATCATGTCTCGATAAATTTATTCGTTACATTCTTCCCTCCTTAACAGGATTCTGTTCCCAGAATCGCTATACAAGATTAAGCAAATAACTGAGGATAATGCTTCATCATAACATCTTCAAGTTCCCACGTAGCTTCTTCAGCATTGTGGTTTCTCCAGACTACCTTAACAGAAGGTATCACTTTATTCCTCAGTACTTTCTCTTTTCTGTCAATAATTTGAATAGGGACTTCTTCATATGTTAAGTCTTTCTCAAACTGTAAGGGCTCATATTCTATCACATGCTTATAATCAGGCCTATATGGCCTCAATACCGAGACATGAAAAGTGTTACGAATATGCTCCAATGCCGGAGGTAAAGTTACCTCATACCCTAGTTCACCAACTTGTCGAAGCACTTCAAAAGGTCCTATAAACCTAGGGCTTAATTTTCCCTTCTTGCCAAACTGAATTTTCCCCTTCCAAGGAGATACTGTGACGCCCCCAAAATAGGTATACATCACCCATCTTGGGTTTCCAAATACATGGTACTAAATACAGATACAAACATAATTATACAATATGAGCTGAGAGTTTTTACATGAATATTTTCTTGTAGACAATATCAAAACTCAAATGGAGTCCTCATTATATTTATTGTCACACTATTTTATAGAATAGTGAGGACTACTATAACACCATATCGGACCATCACTCCGTTCCCCGACTAGTTCCGGCTACCTTCTCATTTCCTGAAGAGAATAATGAAAGTAAAAGGGTGAGCTCAACTAGCCCAGTAAAAAATATTATGACTAAGATAATGCAGAATAAGTTATCATTAGCCTTCAACAATGTTAAACTGATAGAATATAATAGATAACAAGTTTAACTGCAGTGAAACAAGCAATCCATTAGAAGAGTCAAGTAAAGCATGATACCTACTATCTTCTATGATTAAAAAGTTTATCATTAACTTTATCGCTGTGACTCATCTTAATAAATAAATCATATCATCGAATCATCCCTGCACTACGGGCCAAGGATATTCAGTAGTATCATGTCCACAAATTATTCCTGCACTACGAGCTAAGAATATTCGCATAATCATCAATGGTTATGATCATACCGAATTATCCATGGTCATAATCATACCAATCAACAGTCCATCTATCGACGGTCGATAAAATTAGTAAATCTTCCCATGGAATACTAAGTCCAAACTTACAACAAATGCCTCATAACAATCCCTATATTTATATCAAAAATTGAATAAATATTTATCACAAATTATTTATCTTTAATAAACACATTTTTAATCTATTAACAATTATTAATCATTAATATTATAACTCACAATATTTAACAACCAGATCATTCTCAGGAAAGAGGGGGCTTTCCGATAAGGATATCTCCCTATTGGCACGCAATTAGGTGACCAAACCTCTCCTCGACAGAAATTTCTAGACATCGCAATATTGCAAATAATAATATGAATAACTTTGTCGTCTCAATTATTGATTTAATAATATACAATATTAATATTGTGATAATAATTGAATCAAATAACGTGAGATACTATGCAGCAATTACTGTAGCAATAATTAAGTATAACCGGGTGACTTCTCACGTAAGCATTAATAATCAATACCGTGTGCTACTACTGTAACTAACTCCAGACATTCGCATTTACTTTACCACCGGTAGTTCAATAGTTTAACGGTAAAACTTTTCATTTATTATTTTTATAAAAAGATATTTCTGTCATTTTCTAACTACGATAATACTTTCGTTGTGGGGTCCACAAATGATTGTGTCGTCGTACGAATATTCCCTTTTAAAATGAATATTCCTCGACCAATCGAATATTCCCCGACACAACGAATATTTTATATCAACTTGCTTACTTTGAAGAAATTTCAAATATTATCCACAATTATAACATTATATCATATCCATACCATAATATTTAAAAATATATTTCGAGAAAAATTATTCTTTATTCAAAAAAGTCGGGGTCTTACAACCTCCCCTTCTTATGAAATTTTATCCTCGACATTAGGGTACGTACTTGATATGTCAAAGAGGTGAGGATACCTTGATTTCACATCAAATTCTAATTCCCAGGTCATTTCCTCCACATCATGGATTCTCCACAAAACTTTGACTTGAGGTATAACCTTGGAGCGTAGAATATGATCCTTCTTATCCAAGATTTTAACATGTACCTCTTCATACATTAAATCTTCTGCTATCTCGTCCAGTTCTAATTCAATAATGTGGTTCTGGTCTTTCACATATTTACATAACATAGAAATATGAAAAATGTTATGAACACGAGACATACTTGGCGGTAAGGCAAGTCTATAGGCCACAGTTCCTACTCGATCGAGGATTACAAATGGGCCAATGAATCGAGGATTGAGCTTTCCTCTCTTTCCAAATCTCGTAACTCCTTTCCATGGAGCAACACGTAACAATACATGATCTCCAATATTGAATTTCACATCCTTTCGATGAATTCAACATAACTCTTTTGTCGATCTTGTGAGGTTTTTATATATTGTCGGATCATTTGAATCTTTTATGTAGTCATACGTACCAACTCTGGTCCCAGCAACGTTGCTTCACCCACCTCATCCCAGCATACTGGAGAACGACACTTTCTTCCATACAACACCTCAAATGGAGTCATGTCAATACTTGCTTGATAACTGTTGTTGTAGAAAAACTCCACCAATGGTAAGAACTTGTCCCAACTTCCTTTGAAGTCAAGGACACAAAGTCTTAATAAATCCTCAAGAGTTTGAATAGTCCTCTCTGATTGCCCGTCAGTTTGAGGATGATACGCCGAACTAAATCGTAAATCCGTGCCCATTGCTTTTTATAAAGTAACCCAAAATCGTGAAGTGAATCTTGGGTCTCGATCAGAAACTATGGATACTGGCATAACATGCAATCTTACAATCTCGTTTATGTACATACGAGCAAGACGTTCAAGTGTATAAGTTTCTCATATCGATAAGAAACGAGCAGACTTGATCAATCTATCAAAAATGACCCAAATCACATCTATGCCTTGAGAAACCTTGGGAAGACCAATAACGAAATCCATGGTAATGTGCTCCCACTTCCATTCTAGAATTTCAAGTGGTTGTAATGGACCTTTTGGCACTTGATACTCCGCATTGACTCGTTGACAAGTTAGACACCGTAAGATAAACCCCGTTATCTGTCTCTTCATATTGCTCCACCAAAATATATGTCAAAGATCTCGATACATTTTTGTACTCCCAGAATAGATTTCAAACGGTGTGTTGTGCACCTCCATCATGATTTTATACTTCAAGTCAGAATCGTTAGGAACACAAAGTCTGTAGTTGACTCGAAGTATTCCTTTTTCATCGATTCTTGCTTCCGGAATAGCACCTTCTTGCAATTTCTTCCTCATACGCATTAGCCCCAGGTCTTTAGCTTGAGCAGCTTTAACTTTATTGATTAAAGTCGATTCTACTCGTATATTCACGATCATCACATGGGTCCCTGGAGTCTTTAACTCTATCTCCATCCTTTGTAATTTATACAAAATGGGCATTTGTGTTTATAATATCGCTTTTCATGCACATATGATCTTCACTCGATAAATCATTACTCTACGTTCGCTTTTCCAAGATGGTATTGAATGCTATGATCATAATCTTTCAACAGATCAAGCCATCTTCGTTGCCGCATGTTGAGTTTCTTTTTTAGTGAAGAAATATTTGAGGCTTTTATGATCCGTATAGATCTTCACCTTCTCTCCATACAGGTAATGCCTCCAAATCTTAAGCACAAAAACGACAGCTACCAATTCTAAATCATGAGTAGGATAATTCCTCTCATATTCTTTGAGTTATCGTGAGACATAGTCTATGACTTTCCCATGTTGCACGAGAACACATCCTAAACCTTTGCCTGAAGCATCATTGTAGATGACAAATCCCTCCAAACCAGATGGTATTGTCAGAATAGGTGCTGAAATGAATCTCCTCTTGAGTTCTTGAAAACTCTTCTCACAATCCTCGCTCCAACCGAATTTTTTATCTTTCTGAGTCAGCTGAGTTAATGGAGTAGCGATTTAAGAAAACCCTTCTATGAATCTCCAATAATAACCATCTAAGCCGAGAAAGCTACGTACTTCGGTCACTGACTTAGGTTGCTCCCGGCTTTGAATTGCTTCAATCTTTGCCGGGTCAACAGATATTCCATGATTTAATATTATGTGCCCAAGGAATGCTACTTCCTCAAGCCAGAACTCGCATTTCTTCAACTTGGCATATAACTTGTTATCACGAAACTTTTTGAGTATTAACCTCAAGTGTTGCTCATGATCTTCTCAGCTTTTGGAGTAAATAAGGATGTCATCAATAAAGACGACCATAAAGTGATCTAAATATTCCCTGAATACTCGGTTCATGATATCCATGAAGGCAGCATGAGCATTAGTCAATCCAAAAGATATGACTAGGAATTCGTAATGCCCATACCGAGTTCTTAAAGTAGTCTTTGGGATGTCATCGGTTTTAATCTTTAACTGATGATATCCGGAACGAAGATCGATCTTTGGAAAGAATTTGGCACCTTGCAACTGGTCAAACACGTCATCAATACGAGGTAACGAGTACCTATTTTTTATGGTGACATGATTCAACTCCCGATAATCAATACAAAGTTGCATATTTCCATCTTTCTTCTTCAGGAATAGAACAGGAGCACCCCAAGGAGACATACTAGGACGAATGAAACCGATGTCTAACAATTCCTGTAGTTGGGTTTTTTAGTCCTGAAGTTCAATATGAGCCATTTGATATGGGGCTTTGGAAATGGTTTTTGTACCGGATTCATGGTCGATACAAAATTAATTTCACGCTCTGGGGGTAGGCCAGGAAGATCTTCAGGGAATACATCAGAAAATTTATTAACAATAGAAATATCATTCAAGACTGACGTACTTTTGTTTAAATCCGTGACATGAGCTGAGAAAGCATGACATCTGTTTTTCAATAAAAGAATAGCTTTATGGCTTGAGATGACAGTGATTGACTTTAATGGTTTGGTTGCTTGAATTCGCATAATATGTTGGTTAGGAATATGAAAGCTAACAACCTTACGAAATCAATCAATTTTAGCATGATGAGTAGTCAACCAATCAATTCCTAAAATGACATCGAATGCAAGTATTTTTAAAGAGATAAGATCGACAGGTAATGTGCGGTTACCGAATTGAATCAAAAAAGACTTATAAACAGTGGATGTAATGATGGTTTCTCCCAACGGAGTTTTAACAGATAAATCAAAGTCTAATTTCTCTGGAGTCAAATTTAAATGTTGAGCGCGAGTACAAGAAATAAAAGAATAGGTAGAGCCGATATCAAATAAGGTATAGACTTCGCTAGAGTTTATGATTAGCTTACCCGTGATCACCTCGTTCGGATTCCTTGCTTCTTGGGAGGTTACGACAAACTCTCTCCCTTGAACTACCGGTTTTGTCTAGTCTGGGACGGCCTTTGATGCCTCCATCCTAGCTGGACTTGACTTTGGTGCACGACAAAATCAGGCTAGGTGACCTTCTCTTCCATAATTATAACATGCTTTGGACTGCTGCGTACAGTTTGGACTGATGTGTCCCTCCCCTCCGTATTTGTAACATACGACCGGCGGTCGTTCTCTTTCCTTAACAATAGGTGCTAGTGCTTATGTGTTTCCATCATTATTAAATATCCTCTTCTTGAAATTTCCACTTCTATTATCTTGGCCATGATTACCACCAAAGTGGTTACCATTTATGGCATGTTGATTCCCTCCACATTTTTTGTCACCGCTTTGATGATTGCTACCACTGGTATTATCAACTTGTCAGCTGCTCTCTCTTGGTTGGGTTGACTCATTATCACACTCCAATAACTGAGCCCTATTTACAACACATGAATAATAACATAGTTTGTGAGAAATGAGGTATTGACGTATTTCGGGTCTTAAACCTCGTAGTAACATTCGCGTCATTCTCTCCTCATTATCAACCAAATGGGTTGCGAACCGGGACAACTCGGCAAACTTTGCCTCGTACTGCGACATGGTCATATTATTTTGCTCCAACTTGATAAACTCCACCTCCTTCATGTGCGAATACTTTCGGGAAAGTACTTTTCGTTGAACAGCTCTTGGAACTTTTCCCATGACATTTTGAGTGCGGCAGGCTGAGTATTTTTTACTGATTCCCACCAGTAATCTGCCTCTCCTCTCAACATAAAGGTGGCAAAGGGAACCTTTTGCTCCTCAGAGCATCCCAAGACATCAAATGTCTTGGTGATCTGTTTTATCCACATCTCTGCCTTAAGTGGTTTTGGCTCTCCCAAAAACTCCGGTGGTCCCAACTCCTTGAATTGCTTAGCAGTGACCATTCGAGAGTTGGCAGTGTTTTCACCTGCATTTTGAACAGGACCCGCTCTCGCCTGCTATTGCATGAATTGCATAAAGCCTCTGAACATCCCATCATTCATCTTTTGATCGATGTTGTTATTTACCTGAGGATTATTATCTTCCTGTTGCACATTATTCTGGATATTGATCATTGGTGACTCAACGGTCTCATGTGCTTCATTGCTTATCTCAACATTTTCAGATGCCATTTTCAAACACTGCAATAGAACAAGGGTTAATTGATATGCCACATATAATCCTTATACTCTGATTGACCAATTAAATACCAAATAAACTTAGGTAGGTCATACTAGCGAAGGAATTCCCCATCTCTCCCCTTCTAGTTCTTGTCTCACATCTCAGCCAGGGATCATATCCTTAAGCATTGATACCAACTGTGACGCCCCCAAAATAGTTATACATCACCCATCTTGGGTTGCCAAATACATGGTACAGAATAAAAATACAAACTTAATTATACAACATGAGCTGAGAGTTTTTACACGAATATTGTCTTCTAGACAATATCCAAACTCAAATGGAGTCCTTATTACATTTATTGTCACACTATTTTATTGAATAGTGAGGACTACTATAACACCATCTCGGACCATCACTCCCTTCCCCAACTAGTTCCGGCTACGTTCTCATTTCCTGAACAGAATAATGGAAGTAAAAGGGTGAGCTCAACTAGCCCAATAAGAAATATTATGACTAAGATAATGCAGAATAAGTTATCATTAGCCTTCAACAATGTTAAACTGATAGAATATAATAGACAACAAGTTTAACTGCAGCGGAACAAGCAATCCATTTGAAGAGTCAAGTAGAGCATGATATCTACTATCTTCTATGATTTAAAAAGTTTATTATTAACTTTATCACTGGAACTCAGCTTAAAAATTATTCTTCTATGGGCCAAGAATATTCATTAGTATCACTTCCACAAATTATTCTTGCACTACGGGCCAAGAATAGTCGTGTAATCATCAATGGTCATGATTATACCTAATTATCCTTGATCATAATCATACCAATCAACAGTCCATCTATGCACGTAAGCCAAAGATGACTTTCATCACAATATAAGCATGAGGATGATGACAATGATATAAGAATTCAATTAAAAGAAAGCAAAGGATAAATTTGTAAAGATTTATAAGTTAATTTATCCAGAATACAATAATGTCCAAATTGTCAACATGATACTGCTTTGTGGAGTAAAATTCAAGAATAATATCCATGTATCAAAAATAATTTGGACAGAAAAGAAATAATTTTTTCGGTGAATAGTACCCCGTGAATAATACCCTGTGAATAGTACTTCGAGAATAGTACCCCGTGAATAGTACCCCGATATGAAAACTTTCCCGAATACCCGAGTGAACAATATTTGAGTGAATAGTAATCTGTGAATATTAACTCATGAATAGTACCCCAGCATGAAAAGTGCCCTGAATACTCGAGTGAATAATATTATAGTGAATGGTAATCGGGTGAATAGTAACCCATGAATAGTACCCCGGGTGAAAATATTGATATTTAATAAGAAAGTTCAAATAAATATTCCAATAAAATGATACTGGATGAAGCGCAAAACTCAAGGATATTCCACTAATTTCAAGGATTATAGAAGCAATACTTACCATAGTAAGTTTAAATTTAAGAATATGAAATGAAATAACATACGAAACTGCAAATGGATTTTCACCTTTATACGATGCGTGTCCGCGTGAGCAGGTTTTACGACATATTAAAGGATGAATACGAAAAATAGTATTTCTTATGAATACGAAAGAAATAATACCCTTACCTTAGTAGAAGGCTGGATACTACAATAGTGAAGTAACAGAATACTCTTCTTCTTGCTCTCTATAGTTTCTCTCTATAGAGTGTCTCTTGTGAATCGCAGTGAATTGGTGAGAATAAAAGAAGAATTAAGCTTCTATTTATAAGAGAATGGACTAAATAGTAACTAATTCATGAACGGCCCAAATTGATTTACTTTTAGAACGAACGGTTCATATTGATTACTATTAAAACCACCACCGACGGTCCAGATTGATTTACTTTTAAAACCACCACCGACGGTCCAGATTGATTTACTTTTAAAACCACCACCGACAGTCCAGATTGATTTACTTTTAAAACCACCATCGACTGTCTAGATTGATTAACTATTAAAACCACCATCAATGGTCCAGATTGGTTATCTATTAAAACCACCATCGACGGTACATAAAATTAGTAAATCTTCCCATGGAATACTAAGTAAAACTTACAACAAATGCCTCATAACAATCCCTATATTTATATCAAAAATTGAATAAATATTTACAACAAATTATTTATCTTTAATAAACACATTTTTAATCTATTAACAATATTAAACAACTAGATCATTCCCAGGAAAAGGGGGCTTTCCGATAAGGGTTTTTCCCTATTGGCGCGCAATTAGGTGACCAAACCTCTCCTCGACAGAACTTTCTAAACATCGTCAATATTGCAAATAATAATATGAATAACTTTGTCGTCTCAATTATTTATTTAATAATATAAAATATTAATATTGTGATAATAATTGAATCAAATAACGTGAGATACTATGCAGTAATTACTGTAGCAATAATTGAGTATAACTGAGTGACTTCTCACGTAAGCATCAATAATTAATACCATGTGCTACTATGCATCCACACGTATTATTGTACTTTTACCAACATGTAGTTCAACAGTTTAACGGTAAAACTTTCGCCGTTATTTTTATAAAAAGATATTTCTGTCATTTTCTAAGTACGACAACACTTCCATTGTGGGGTCCACCAATGATTGTGCAGTCGTACGAATATTCCCTGTTAAAACGAATATTCCTTGACCAATCAAATATTCCCCGACACAACGAATATTTTATATCAACTTACTTGTGACGCATCCAAAATATGTATACATCACCCATCTTGAGTCGCCAAATACATGGTATAAAATACAAATAAAAACTTAATTATACAACTGTCGTGTAAAATACGATAAAACATATGGTGTGAGTTTTAAAACAAATATTGTAATCTAGACAATATCCACACTCAATGGAGTCCTCATTACATTTATTAGCACACTATTTTATAGATTAGTGAGGACTACTAATACACCATCTCGGACCCTCACTCCGTTCCCCGACTAGTCCCGGCTACGTTCTCATTTCCTGAAGAGAACAATGAAAGCAAAAGGGTGAGCTCAACTAGCCCAGTAAGAAATATTATGACTAAGATAATGCAGAATAAATTATCATTAGTCTTTAACAATGTTAAACTGATAAAATACAATAGACATCAAGTTTAACTACAGCAGAATAAGCAATCCATTAGAAGAGTCAAGTAGAGCATGATACCTACTATCTTCTATGATTTAAAATGTTTTCATCAATTTTATCGGCGAGACTCAAATTTAATAAATAAACCACATCATCTAATCATCCCTGTACTACGGGCCAAGGATATTTATTAAATCATCAATGGTCATGACTATACTGAATAATCCCTGGTCATAATCATACAAAAAATTATCCATCAATGCATTACAGGCCACTGAGGACTTTTACCATATCATTTATAACATTATAGGTCATGATTATACCGAATGATCCCTGATCATAATCATACCAAGTCCATCTATGCACGTAAGCCAAAGATGACTTTCATCACAATATAAGCATGAGGATGATGACAATAATATAAGCATTAATCAAACAAAAATAAGGATAAATATTAAAGACTTTAAATTTATCCGAATATTATCCATCACTTAAATAACTCAAAATCTAATATTGATAATATTATAACAATATTTTAATCACTTCTTAAACTTATAAACAATTTAATTTAATTGTTTACACTTTACCAAAATAATGCATTTAATCATTCAAAAATGCCATACTCATAAGATTTTATCACCAATGATCAAATCACTCATCAAAAATCTACATATACCTTATATAGGATTTCCAAGCCATAAAATCCTATTTACCTATTTTCCAACTTCACATAACATATTTAATTTATATGTTGGTAAGTAACCCATTTTCATGAAAAATACCAAGTCAGTCCCAAAAATATTTTTTTTCTGGAATTTAGCAGAATATAGTCCCATAATAAACATATATTTTTCTCGTATTTTTTAATATTCATTTACTATTTTTAAAAAATCAATTTCTAATTAATTCCTTAAGAAATTAGCTACCTCAAGTTTAACTCCAGAAATTCCCAAATCTTGGAAGGATCTTACACATGTTAATATGAGCTTCTAGATTAAATTTCATGGTCATCAGAGTTATAGAACTCCGATTATAGCGTTTTTTGTCGAAAAAACCTAAATATTAAAATAGTCATAACTTGTTCATTTTAAGTTGGAATGATCTCATTTCGGGACAGGAGTTACTTTATACCATATATTTCCATGTCCCAAAAGACAAGAATTTTTCTCACAAATTAAGTGGCCGAAATTGCCCTTTTCAATTTCTGGGCAGTAGCTTTTTTGTAATTTGCAGCTTTTGACTCCTTTGCTAAAATCAGTCCACACGAAAATCTACAACACCTTTTACAGTGATTCCACTTGGATAAGTTAGAAAACTAATAGATCTAACACTAGAACTTAACCACACTCAAAAATTCGAAATATAATAGGAGATATGGACAATTAAATTTCATGTTCCATTTTCACCAAAATATGATTTTCAACCCTTTATGATTTCTAAGAAACATTCATGTTTTCACATAACAACCAACATAACTTATCATGACAATGACATAATAATTCAATAAAATAAGTTCAAGAATAAATTTTAAAGATTTATTGTAGAGTCCCTGAATCCGGATACTTGAAACCCAAACTCGGTACTTTACGATACCATTTCTATGAGCGGAATAATACTAATAATACTAATAATAATATAAATTATAAACTTAACTTACATTTATCAGAGTCTAATCCCAAGTACGCAACCTTTACTACATTCTTTACATGATATATAATACATATCAATATCTTAATACAATCTATCTATTACAAATGATACCAATAACATATTCTGTTTGCTTTCCTTTTCACTTGTTCCTGGCCGAGCCTTCTAGCTTTTCATACTTAGCTGAAAACATTTAAATTAAGCAAGGATGAGCATTTGAGTGCCCAACAAGTATTATATATATATAAGCTGAAAGAATTTAAATGTTTTCTTTATAATATTCTTCTACAAACAGTCAGTAGTTGTGAAGTAATCTGTACCAATAATAATAGCATAACAACCCTCGTTCAAGTTTTTTTAAACTGTGTATTGTCTATTTATAAGGTTTCTGTGACATATCATGAACATTGTTTTCATTTTCGAAAAGGTTAAACAGAAATTCATCTGTAAACCGGCATTGCTTACGGGCCTGAGGGTGTACAGTCCATGGGCCCTGTATTGATCAATACTACATTGCTAGAACGATATTATCGTTCATCCTTTGTCCGCCGAAGCGCATAAAAATTTTCCCATTATCGGGATGTTCATTTCTGTCGGGTTTACGTAACAAAGGTCTTATATAATCCAACATATATGTATATCAAAGGTGTATCAACATGCGATGAAAAACAATGATTGTCCAAGTGGGGACACTTGTATAATCATTTATAGAAATTAACGAACAAAATATATTTATCCGAATTATCATATACTAGCATGTTGATAATCAATGGGCTTATATAATATAAGTTTAACAATCTGTATAATAATATAACTTTGAAACATTCTTACACTTGTCCATTGCATAAAGAAAATGCAAAGTTAGGATACTTGCCTGATGCGCTGCTTACAATTACGCAACTTAGATTTATCTTTTCTATCACGACCTATCCTTAATCAAATCATTTTACTGATTAGTATATCATAACGTATACGTAAAGACATAACCTAACGCCTATCACAATTCGAGACATAACCTAATCACCTTATCACACATGTTCAACAATCACTGACTCACAAACAATCATCAACACATTCCTAATCGCATTGTTACATAACCTTAACCACCATTGAATCACAAATAAACAGTTAACTAACTAAATTATCCATGTCCAGATCAATTTCTGAACCATGCCGGTCTATCGACAACTTTATCGGGTAATAATCGAGTCTAAGACTCTATACAGTAATTACATATCCAATTAGATAACTTACACATCAGTCACACTATCTTTCATGGCCTTATAATATATCATTTATCATAATTTTTGAAATATCAGAATCATTATTAAATGATTTAAATATCACATAATTCTATTATCATTAACATTTAATCAATATTAAATTATTAATGAAATCATTGCCAAAATATTAAAGTTATGTATAATAACTCAAAATATTTTTAAAGTATTAATATTACCCTCAAATGATTTTTAAAACATTTAAAATCATTATTAAATAATTACCATTAATATTTAAAATATTAATGAGCTATTTATTCAAATATTAAAAGTCATTAATTATAACTTAAAATATTCATTTATATCCCTTTAAATAATTTTTAAATTAATAAAACCATTTTAAAACTATTTATTTAATATAATTATTAAATAAATTTAATATCATTAATCATTAAATAAATATCATTAATATTAATTTATAAATGAAATTATCCTTTAAATATTAAAAGTTATAGTTTATAACTTAAAATATCTTTAAACATTTTATCTTCATTTAAAATGTTTATTAAAATATTAAAATCATTTTTAAACTAAATTAGTTAATACAAATATTAAATAACTTTAATATCATTATTAATCATTAATTAATGAAATTAACCATTAAATATTAAAAGTTATATTTTATAACTTAAAATATTTTTAAATACTTTATTTTCATTTAAAATGATTTTTAAATCATTAAAATCATTTTTATCTTATTTATTTAATTTAATAATCAAATAAATCTAATATCATTAATATTAATTTATTAATGAAATTTCTCCAAAAATATTAAAAGTTACATTTTATAACTTAAAATATTTTAAAATACAATAATCTTATTTAAAATGATTTTTAAATAATTAAAATCATTTTTCTATAATTTATTTAATATACTAATTAAATAAATTAAATATCATTAATATTCAAATAATTATAATATTAATGAAAAATATCCCAAATAATTAAAAGTTATTTTTCATAATTTAAAAAAATTAAAACTAATTTTGTAATTTTTATAATTTATTTTCTATTTTTAACTAATTTTCTAATTTCGAAATTAAAATAATAGGGCAACTGTCATTTGTAGGTCTTTAGCGACAAATATCTGTCGTCTTAGGTGTTCTTGGGCTCAAGAACACTGTCAGTCCGGTTTTCAGGGTGCTTGGTTTGACCGACTTTGATTCACAATGTAATCGTGTACTTTCGAAGTTAGTTTAAACGTTGATAATGTAAGACGTTTGCAACACTACCAACTAAAAATTAACAACTTAGTTAAACAATATCGTGACATGAAGATCTTGACTCTTTAAATCCTTGTCGAGCCATTTCGGGTTTCTCCGTAAACCCGTAAACTCGATCCGTTACTTTCAATCTTACTTTAAGTTAGGTTCTGCTTCATTTTTCATGTGGTATCAAGGTTTAAATCAGTAGTCCTTGTGTCAAGTAACAACACTAAAGCAACATATCGCTTTAATGTTAAATGATCTACAAGATATAACTTTCGGTCAAACCTCGCCGTAGGGTCGTTTCTTCATGTGTTCGAAATTCCCGAAAACGCAATCGTGATCATTCCGTATGCTTTGACCGGCCCACAAAATCCAAAGATATGTAATGTTTTAACGATATAAAAGCACCGACTCTATAGTTAATATACCGGACTACAACCTAAATTCAACAAAACAACAAAACATCTAATGTAATGCAAGATCCTCGGACCGTCAAACATCCTCGTTAGACATTTCAAGCAAGTTCTTGATCGCCTGTAAAACTTCCGTCGTCTTGGTCCACTGTATTTGACCGTGAATAACTTCATTTCACGAAATCAAATAGCTATTCTACCACTTGGATCTTAAAGGACATATATCAGGCTACATATTGAAGCTTTAAAACAACACAAACAACAAACGAGCAACGATTTAAAGGGGCTGACATTCACTGTCAGACAACAAAATAAAATTTTTCCAGATTTTTGAAAATCGTTGATTTACGTATCTAGATGTTATGGACTTGGTAATATACCAACCTGCATCATCATGTTAGAATACAAACAACATATTTTAACAACAAATCACAAGATCTAACGACGCATCATTGGACAAAATTAATGGCTAGGGTTTATACCTTTCTAAGAGAGATTTTGATTTCGCTATTGATTTGTTAGAATTTCGTGGGGCTTCAATATATTATTGATATACTTGATATTTTCTGGAGGTGTGGTGCTTGAGAGAGTTGAGTAAGGTTTTTGCACAAATTAAGTGAACAAAATGCAATTTCTCTCTCAATCCATATATATATATACAATTAGATACATGTATGTATTGTGACTTGAGATGATTTATTTGTCATTTGAAGGTCAAGAGAGTGGTTGGGTTTGGTAAACAACTATCACAAATGTCAAAACCTAGCCTAGCATTCCATAATTCAATTAGGGGCATAATAGACTTTTAATAATTCATTTTAATGGCAAAAATGAAACTTGTCAAACCCTTAGGGTTTAGGGTTTGATTTAGGGTTTAGGGTTTGAGCCATTTTAGCAAAAGTCTAGGATTTCCAAAATTATGATTTAGCAACTAGGGTTTATAAAGAAAATAAAATTATTTTAGTTTCTAAAATTTAAAAATTAAAATTTGTTAACTAGATTAGGGTAATAATTAAATTATACAAGAACATTAGGGTTTAATACCCTTATCCATATTAACCTTGCTAACTAAGTAATTAGGGTTTATAATACCAAAAATTAGGGTTTCCATAATACAATTAGGGTTTCTAGAATTAAATTAGGGTTCTAGGTTTTAGGGTTTTGATTTACTAATTAGGTTTACCTTAATTAGTAATTAAAGTCTATCACACGTGTTATTAATCATAGTAACACAAGTTTTATGATCAAACCTCCTATTAGGTTTTTCCAGATTAGGGTTTTCATTCATAGTTTAGGGTTTTCTAATATCTAGAAAATATAAATATAAACTAGGGTTTTTAAATTTAATAATTAGGGTTTCCTAATTAGCATACCATGGTTTAACACACAACATATATCACACAAACACGCTTATATAATAGCCTTAAATTCATCATTTGAGTTTTAAATTAGGGTTTATCATTAACTTTAAAACTGTTCTATAATAACCTTACACACATAATACACATATCATAACAAACTCAAATATAATAATATAATATTATTATTCTCATTCCCCATCAAAACCCTAATTAGGGTTTGATTCCATATCCATTTATCTTTCACATATAACCTTAATAATTAAGTTAAAATAATTAACTTAACTATTCTCAAATAATTTCATATAATAAAATAAGTATTATAAAAATTCTATAATCATATCATATAAAATAATATAATTATCCTATTTCCTTGGAAAATAAACATTAAAAACATTTTTACTATAAAATTAATTATTATTAGAATATAATTTATAATGAAAAATAATTCTAAAATAAATTTATTTCATTACATAATTACTTAATGTAATAAATAAATTTTATTTATCACACATATAATTATAATTACACATTACCCTTGAAAATACATATCATTCATATTTATTTTAATAAATAAAAAAAAATATTATTTGTAAAATTTATGATATATTTATATAGAAAATATCGGGTTACACATTCACATTCACCTCCTTATATAAGGATTCCGATCCCTTGTCAATCACCTTTTAAAACCTATACTTACCTATACTACATAGCATATACAATCATTGCAAGTAGATCTCGATCATAATTGATCGATCCGATCTTTAACTATTCAAAGAAAAAGCTTATCTATCTTTCTTAAATGTAAATTTGATTTCTAAGAGAACTCAAATTCCTCCTTCAAAATAATTTATAAAATAATTTACTATATATAAGAAAATAATATATTAGAAAATAAAATTAGTTTGAGTAATACCGAGTTGTATCCCCATTTGCCACGATATCTTGAATCTTATTATGTTGAAGACGCTTGCAGTTGATTCTATTGATTTATTTGTTGATGTCGGTCCCGATGTCGCCAATGCCCTGCTGCCTTTTCACATTTTCGCATTCCTTGTCTCCATTTCTTTTCTTGGACAGTCTTTCACCTTATACTCCATTGATTCACACATAACACATTTACTATACCTTCTTGGATTGGGACATTTAGGAAAGATATATATCCCTCCTGTCCTTACTTTCTATACACAAACTTTTCCTTTTAATCACATTCCCGGCTTATCTCCGGTATTATTAAGATTATTTTCTTTTATCTTATAGGCGGCAAAAGTTGTCTCTTGCCCCGCCGTTATCCTAGCTATAACATATGCTTCTACCGGGTCAGTTGATATTCTAAATCCTGGCAATAGGACCACTTTGAAGTCTTTAACGTTCTACGTTCAATTATCTGGTTGATTTTTCGCGACTGGTAATTCGTTCTGCATAGCTTGATCGTCCACATTCGCAAAAATTTTGTGTCAGGTCTGGTTGTCCTCCAGCTTTGTTCACAAGTCCTTCTATCCTTTGGTTTCGTTTTTCATCTTGGACGGTATTTTCATAAATTATTCTTTATTCTAATTCTAAGCCTTATCGTAAATGCTTAACATATAACACAAAATTTTCTATTCAAATAATCATATATTCAAAATATTAGATTTTGAAAATTTGATTTATCAGATCAACCAATATTCAGATAAATATCTATTATCTTTATACCCACTTAATTCATTAAACCAACATAGATCCATATTCATAACACTTGACATACCATAACACATATTGCTTTAAACATTCGTTATCCCTTTGTGACTTGGAAGTCAGGAATTGCTGCCATAACTTATACAAAATATTACATTATACCAACATACCTATCATATACACCACCTAAAATTATACATATTCAACTAATACTAACACTACCTATTCCTTACACCTTCACTAACGATTTATTACTTAGTAACCTATCTATTCCTATTATCCTCAATATCCATTCACACATAACCGTATCAAAGTTTGTCACAACTTTCAACACCTTATGAGTTTAAGAACTCATCACAAACATATGAGTTTAAGAACTCAACATTGACCATTTATACCTTAACCATACTTTACCTATCGCCATACACTTAGCGCTTTCTTGATTCAAGATTATACTTTCCAAAATAACCACCTCTTTGAGGTAGCTTTCAATGTGAGCCTCTATTGCGCCTATTGGCTTTGATATTGGCTTCTACCATGGATGTCGACTTATTCTTTACGAATTAAGGGTATCCTAATTCTATTCCTTTCAAACACCTACACACAAAATTATCTTAACTAGCAAATAATTAATACACACAACACATAATAGTTTTATAAGTTATCTTTTATTTTGTTTGACGATGAATTTATTCAATTCATCTCTTCTTTTTTTTTAAACTCTATATGAGTTATTTATATTTTCAACATTTCCCTCTGTTCTAAGGTTATAGCCCAAGGTCTAACCCACCTAAGGTTTCTAACCCTATAGCTCTGATACCATGATGTAGAGTCCCCGAATCCGGATACTTGAAACCCAAACTCGGTACTTTACGATACAATTTCTATGAGCGGAATAATACTAATAATAATAACAATAATATAAATTATAAACTTAACTTACATTTATCAGAGTCTAATCCCAAGTACGCAACCTTTACTACATTCTTTACATGATATATAATACATATCAATATCTTAATACAATCTATCTATTACAAATGATACCAATAACATATTCTGTTTGCTTTCCTTTTCACTTGTTCCTGGCCGAGCCTTCTAGCTTTTCATACTTAGCTGAAAACATTTAAATTAAGCAAGGATGAGTATTTGAGTGCCCAGCAAGTATTATATATATATAAGCTGAAAGAATTTAAATGTTTTCTTTATAATATTCTTCTACAACCCAATCAAAGTTGTGAAGTAATCTGTACTAATAATAATAGCATAACAACCCTCGCTCAAGTTTTTTTAAACTATGTATTGTCTATTTATAAGGTTTCGTGACATATCATGAACATTGTTTTCATTTTCAAAAGGTTAAATGTAAATTCATCTCAGAACCCAAGATTGCTTTACGAACTTCGAGGGTGTACAAATCCATGGGCCCTGTGATTGATCAATACTACATTTCTGAAACGATATTATCGTTCATCATTTGTCCGTAGCAAGCGCATAAAAATTTTCCCCATTATCGGGATGTTCATTTCACAAATTTTCATAACAAAGGTCTTATATAATCCAACATATATGTATATCAAAGGTGTATCAACATGCGATGAAAAATAATGATTGTCCAAGTGGGGACACTTGTATAATCATTTATAGAAATTAACTAACAAAAATATATTTATCCCAATTATCATATACTAGCATGTTGATAATCAATGGGCTTATATAATATAAGTTTAACAATCAGATAAATAATATAACTTTGAAACATTCTTACACTTGTCCATTGCATAAAGAAAATATAAAGTTAGGATATTTTTGCGATCATTTTTGCTTACAATTACATTAACTTAGATTTATCTTTTCTATCACGACCTATCATTAATCAAATCATTTTACCGATTAGTATATCATAACGTAACACATAACACCGCCTAATGCAACAAAGACATAACCTAATCACCTTATCACACATGTTTTCAAAACAAATCAACTCTCACAAACAATCATCAACACATTCCTAATCGCATTAACACATTCAATAACCTTAACCTTACACCATCAATCACAAATAAACAGCTTAACTAACTAAATTATCCATGTCCAGATCAATTTCTCGAACCATGCCTATTTCTATCGATAACTTTATCGGGTAATAATCTAGTCTAAGACTCTATTCAAGAATTACATATCCAATTAGATAACTTACACATCACATCCACACTATCTTTCATTTTTAAATAATATATCATTTATCATAATTTTTGAAATATCGTAATCATTATTAAATGATTTAAATATCACATAATTCTATTATTATTAACATTTAATCAATATTAAATTATTAATGAAACCATTGCCAAAATATTAAAGTTATGTATAATAACTCAAAATATTTTTAAAGTATTAATATTACCCTCAAATGATTTTTAAAACATTTAAAATCATTATTAAATAATTACCATTAATATTTAAAATATTAATGAGCTATTTATTCAAATATTAAAAGTCATTAATTATAACTTAAAATATTCATTTATATCCCTTTAAATAATTTTTAAATTAATAAAACCATTTTAAAACTATTTATTTAATATAATTATTAAATAAATTTAATATCATTAATCATTAAATAAATATCATTAATATTAATTTATTAATGAAATTATCCTTTAAATATTAAAAGTTATAGTTTATAACTTAAAATATCTTTAAACATTTTATCTTCATTTAAAATGTTTATTAAAATATTAAAATCATTTTTAAACTAAATTAGTTAATACAAATATTAAATAACTTTAATATCATTATTAATCATTAATTAATGAAATTAACCATTAAATATTAAAAGTTATATTTTATAACTTAAAATATTTTTAAATAATTTATTTTCATTTAAAATGATTTTTAAATCATTAAAATCATTTTATCTTATTTATTTAATTTAATAATCAAATAAATCTAATATCATTAATATTAATTTATTAATGAAATTTCTCACAAAATATTAAAAGTTATCATTTTTAACTTAAAATATTTTAAAATACTTTAATCTTATTTAAAATGATTTTTAAATAATTAAAATCATTTTTCTATAATTTATTTAATATACTAATTAAATAAATTAAATATCATTAATATTCAAAAATTATAATATTAATGAAAAATATCCCAAATAATTAAAAGTTATTTTTCATAATTTAAAAAAAATTTAAAACTAATTTTGTAATTTTATAATTTATTTTCTATTTTTAACTAATTTTCTAATTTCATAAATTAAAATAATAGAACTGTCATTTAGGGTCTTTAGCGACGATATCTCTGTCGCCTTAGGTGTTCTTGGGCTCAAGAACACCGTCGTCATCCCGGCTTTCGTGGTGCTTGGTTTGACCGGCTTTGATTCACAAAGTAATCGTAAAATCGAAAGTTAGTTTAAACGCTTGATAATGTAGTACGCTTGCAACACTACCACTAAAATTAACAACTTAGTTAAACAATATCGTGACATGAAGATCTTGACTCTTTAAATCCTTGTCGAGCCATTTCGGGTTTCTCCGTAAACCCGTAAACTCGATCGGTTACTTTCAATCTCACTTTAAGTTAGGTTCTGTTCATTGTTCATGTGGTATCAAGGTTTAAATCTGTAGTCCTTGTGTCAAGTAACAACACTAAAGCAACATATCAGTTTAATAGCAACAGATCTACAAGATATAACTTTGGCCAAACCCCGTCGAGGGTCGTTTTCTTCATGTGTTCGAAATTCCCGTAAAAACGTAATCGTGATCATTCCAAATGCTTTCGACCATCCACAAAATCCAAAGATATGTAATGTTTTAACGATATAAAAGCATGACTCTATAGTTAATATACCGGACTACAACCTAAATTCAACAAAACAACAAAACATCTAACGTAATGAAAGATCCGGACCGTCAAACATCCTCATCGGACATTTCATTTCGCAAGTTCTTGATCGCCTGTAAAACTTCTATTCAATGCTTATTAACCAGATTTGACCGTGAATAACTTCATTTCCAGAAATGAAATAGCTATTCTACCACTTGGATCTTATAGGCCATATATCAGGCTACATATTGAAGCTTTAAAACAACACAAACAACAAACGAGCAACGATTTAAAGGGGCTGACATTCACTGTCAGACAACAAAATAAAATTTTTCCAGATTTTTGAAAATCTTTGATTTACGTATCTAGATGTTATGGACTGGTAATATACCAACCCAGATCATCATGTTAAAATACAAACAACATATTTTAACAACAAATCACAAGATCTAACGACGCATCATTGGACAAAATTAATGGCTAGGGTTTATACCTTTCAAGAGATTTTGATTTCGCTATTAATTTGTTAGTTGAATTTCGTGGGGCTTCAATATATGACCCATATACTTGATATTTTCGAGGTGTGGTAATTAAGAGAGAGGGCTTGAGTAAGGTTTTTGCACAAATTAAGTGAACAAATGCAATTTCTCTCTCCAATCCATATATATATATAATTAGATACATGTATGATATATATACATCTAGAGATAATTTGGTCATCATTTGAAGGTCAAGAGAGTGGTTGGGTTTGGTAAACAACTATCACAAATGTCAAAACCTAGCCTAGCATTCCATAATTCAATTAGGGGCATAATAGGTCTTTTAATAATTCATTTTAATGGCAAAATGAAACTTGTCAAACCCTTAGGGTTTAGGGTTTGATTTAGGTTTTGTGGTTTGAGCCATTTTAGCAAAAATAATCTAGGATTTCCAAAATTATGATTTAAACTAGGGTTTATAAAGAAAATAAAATTATTTTAGTTTCTAAAATTTAAAAATTAAAATTTAAAATAATTAGATTAGGGTAATAATTAAATTATACTTAGAACATTAGGGTTTAATACCCTTATCCATATTAACATTACCAACTAAGTAATTAGGGTTTATAATACCAAAATTAGGGTTTCCATAATACAATTAGGGTTTCTAGAATTAAATTAGGGTTCTAGGTTTTAGGGTTTTGATTTACTAATTAGGTTTACCTTAATTAGTAATTAAAGTCTATCACACGTGTTATTAATCATAGTAACACAAGTCTTGATGAGATCAAACCTCCTTTAGGTTTTTTAATAATTAGGGTTTTCATTCATAGTTTAGGTTTTCTAATATCTAGAAAATATAAATATAAACTAGGGTTTTAAATTTAATAATTAGGGTTTCCTAATTAGCATACCATGAAGTAACACACACATATATCACACAACACGCTTATATAATAGCCTTAAATTCATTAATTTGAGTTTTAAATTAGGGTTTATCATTAACTTTAAAACCTTTCTATACACATAACCTTACACATAATACATATCTATAACCTTAAATATAATAATATAATATTATTATTCTCATTCCCCTGATCAAAACCCTAAATTAGGGTTTGGATTCCATATCCGATTTATCTTTCACATATAACCTTAATAATTAAGTTAAAATAATTAACTTAACTATTCTCAAATAATTTCATATAATAAAATAAGTATTATAAAAATTCTATAATCATATCATATAAAATAATATAATTATCCTATTTCCTTGGAAAATAAACATTAAAAATTTTTACATTTTTATTAAAGAATATAAAATTAATTATTATTAGAATATAATATTCATTATAATGAACAATAATTCTAAAATAAATTTATTTAAAATCATTTCATATACTTAATGTAATAAATAAATTTTATTTATCACATCATATAATTATAATTACACATTACCTTGACACATATTCTATTAAATTATTTATTTTAATAAATAAAAAAAAAATTATAATTACACATTAAAATATTTATGATTTATTTATATAAAAAATATATCGGGTTTATGTTTATTTATTCACATTCACCTCCTTATAAGGATTCCGTCCCCTAATCACCTTTTAAAACCTATACTTACCAGTGGTACATAGCATATACAATCATTGCAAGTAGATCTCGATCATAATTGATCGATCCGATCTTTAACTATTCAAAGAAAAGCTTATCTATCTTTCTTAAATGTAAATTTGATTTCTAAGAGAACTCAAATTCTCCTTCAAAATAATTTATAAAAATAATTTACTATATATATAGAAAATAATATATTAGAAAATAAAATTAGTTTAAGTAATACCGGAGTTGCATCCCCACGCCACGATATCTTGAAACTATCATGTTTAAGACGCTTGTAGTTGATTCTATTGATTTATTTGTCGATGTCATTCCGATGTCGCCAATGCCCTCACGCTTTTCACATTTTCGCATTCCTTGTCTCCATTTCTTTTCTTGGACGGTTTTCACCTTATACTCCATTGATTCACACATAACACATTTACTATACCTTCTTGATTGGGACATTTAGGAAAGATATATATCCTCCTATCCTTACTTTCTATACACAAACTTTTCCTTTTTTTCACATTCCCGCTTATCTCCTAGATTATTAAGATTATTTTCTTTTTATCTTATAGGCGGCAAAAGTTGTCTCTTGCCCCGCCGTTATCCTAGCTATAACATATGCTTCTACCGTAGTCAATTGATATTCTAAATCTCGGCAATAGGACCACTTTGAAGTCTTTAACGCTCTCTACGCTCAATTATCTAGTTGATTTTTCGCTACCGGCTGGTAATTCGTTCTGCATAGCTTGATCGTCCACATTCGCAAAAATTCTGTGTCAGATCTGGTTGTCCTCCAGCTTTGTTCACAAGTCCTTCTATCCTTTGGTTTCGTTTTCATCTTGACATTATTTTAAATTAATTATTTACCTTACATTCTAAGCCTTATCGTAAATGCTTAACATATAACACAAAATTTTCTATTCAAATAATCATATATTCAAAATATTAGATTTTGAAAATTTGGTTTACTGTATCAACCAATATTCAGATAAATATCTATTATCTTTATACCCACTTAATTCATTAAACCAACATAGATCCATATTCATAACACTTGACATACCATAACACATATTGCTTTAAACATTCGTTATCCCTTTGTGACTTGGAAGTCAGGAATTGCTGCCATAACTTATACAAAATATTACATTATACCAACATACCTATCATATACACCACCTAAAATTATACATATTCAACTAATACTAACACTACCTATTCCTTACACCTTCACTAACGATTTATTACTTAGTAACCTATCTATTCCTATTATCCTCAATATCCATTCACACATAACTGTATCAAGTTTGTCACAACTTTCAACACCTTATGAGTTTAAGAACTCATCACAAACATATGAGTTTAAGAACTCGACATTGACCATTTATACCTTAACCATACTTTACCTATCAGTTACACTTAGCGTTTCTTGATTCAGTACTATACTTTCCAAAATAACCACCTCTTTGAGGTAGCTTTCAATGTGAGCCTCTATTGCAGCTATTGGCTTTGATATTGGCTCGGTCATGGATGTCGACTTATTCTTTACGACTTAAGGGTATCCTAATTCTATTCCTTTCAAACACCTACACACAAAATTATCTTAACTAGCAAATAATTAATATACACAACACATAATAGTTTTATAAGTTATCTTTTATTTTGTTTGACGATGAATTTATTCAATCCATCTCTTCTTTTTTTTTTAAACTCTATATGAGTTATTTATATTTTCAACATTTCCCTCTGTTCTAAGGTTATAGCCCAAGGTCTAACCCACCTAAGGTTTCTAACCCTATAGCTCTGATACCATGATGTAGAGTCCCCGAATCCGGATACTTGAAACCCAAACTCGGTGATTTCACGATACAATTTCTATAGCGAATAATACTAATAATAATAACAATAATATAAATTATAAACTTAACTTACATTTATCAAAGTCTAATCCCAAGTACGCAACCTTTACTACATTCTTTACATGATATATAATACATATCAATATCTTAATACAATCTATCTATTACAAATGATACCAATAACATATTCTCGCTTTGCTTTCCTTTTCACTTGTTCCCGGCCGAGCCTTCTAGCTTTTCATACTTAGTCAAAAAAACATTTAAATTAAGCAAGGATGAGTATTTGAGTGCCCAAAGAAGTATTATATATATATATTTCGAAAGAATTTAAATGTTTTCTTTATAATATTCTTCTACAACCAACCAATAGTTGTGAAGTAATGCACCAATAATAATAGCATAACAACCCCTCGCTCAAGTTTTTTTAAACCGCCTATTGTCTATTTATAAGGTTTCGTGACATATCATGAACATTGTTTTCATTTTCAAAAGGTTAAATGAATTCATCTCAGAAACCTAGATTGCTTACTTTTGCCTCGAGGGTATGCAAATTCATGGGCCTCAGATTGATCAATACTACATCACTAGAACGATATTATCGTTCATCCTTTATCCGTGGCGCATAAAAAATTTTCCCATTATCGGGATGTTCATTTCGTCAAGCTTTTCATAACAAAGGTCATATATAATCCAACATATATGTATATCAAAGGTGTATCAACATGCGATGAAAAACAATGATTGTCCAAGTGGGGACACTTGTATAATCATTTATAGAAATTAACGAACAGAATATATTTATCCGAATTATCATATACTAGCATGTTGATAATCAATGGGCTTATATAATATAAGTTTAACAATCTGTATAATAATATAACTTTGAAACATTCTTACACTTGTCCATTGCATAAAGAAAATACAAAGTTAGGATATTTTCGACGATCTACCGCTTACGCTTACGCAACTTAGATTTATCTTTTCTATCACGACCTATCATTAATCAAATCATTTTACTTGATTAGTATATCATAACGTAACACATAACACCGCCTAATGCGACATAATCTAATCACATTATCACATTATGTAATCACCTTATCACACATGTTCAACAATCAACCATCGACTCACAAACAATCATCAACACATTCCTAATCGCATTATTACATAACCTTAACCACCATCAAATCACAAATAAACACATAACTAACTAAATTATCCATGTCCGCATCAATTTACGAACCATGCCCATTCATCGACAACTTTATCGGGTAATAATCGAGTCTAAGACTCTATAAAGTAATTACATATTAGATTAAACACCGTAACTTATAACATCACAAGCACTATCTTTAATGGCCTTATATATATATCATATATAATAATTTTGAAATATCGTAATCATTATTAAATGATTTAAATATCACATAATTCTATTATCATTAACATTTAATCAATATTAAATTATTAATGAAACTATTGCCAAAATATTAAAGTTATGTATAATAACTCAAAATATTTTTAAAGTATTAATATTACCTCAAATGATTTTTAAAACATTTAAAATCATTATTAAATAATTACCATTAATATTTAAAATATTAATGAACTATTTATTCAAATATTAAAAGTTATTAATTATAACTTAAAATATTCATTTATATCCATCTTTAAATAATTTTTAAATTAATAAAACTATTTTAAAACTATTTATTTAATATAATTATTAAATAAATTTAATATCATTAATCATTAAATAAATATCATTAATATTAATTTATTAATGAAATTATCCTTTAAATATTAAAAGTTATAGTTTATAACTTAAAATATCTTTAAACATTTTATCTTCATTTAAAATGTTTATTAAAATATTAAAATCATTTTTAAACTAAATTAGTTAATACAAATATTAAATAACTTTAGTATCATTATTAATCATTAATTAATGAAATTAACCATTAAATATTAAAAGTTATATTTTATAACTTAAAATATTTTTAAATACTTTATTTTCATTTAAAATGATTTTTAAATCATTAAAATCATTTTTATCTTATTTATTTAATTTAATAATCAAATAAATCTAATATCATTAATATTAATTTATTAATGAAATTTCTCACAAAATATTAAAAGTTACATTTTTAACTTAAAATATTTTAAAATATCTAATAATCTTATTTAAAATGATTTTTAAATAATTAAAATCATTTTTCTATAATTTATTTAATATACTAATTAAATAAATTAAATATCATTAATATTCAAATAATTATAATATTAATGAAAATATCCCAAATAATTAAAAGTTATTTTCATAATTTAAAAAAAAATTTAAACTAATTTTGTAATTTTATAATTTATTTTCTATTTTCAACTAATTTTCTAATTTCATAAATTAAAATAATAGGCACCGTCATTGAGGGTCTTTAGCGACAGATATCTGTCGTCTTAGGTGTTCTTGGGCTCAAGAACACTGTCAGTCCGGTTTTCAGGGTGCTTGGTTTGATCGGGCTTTGATTCACGCGTAATCGTAATCGTGTTTGAAGTTAGTTTAAACGTTGATAATGTAGTACGTTTGCAACACTACCACTAAAAATTAACAACTTAGTTAAACAATATCGTGACATGAAGATCTTGACTCTTTAAATCCTTGTCAGGCCATTTCTGGGTTTCTCCAGAAACCCAGAAACTCGACTGGTTACTTTCAATCTCACTTTAAGTTAGGTTCTGCTCATTGTTCATGTGGTATCAAGGTTTAAATCTGTAGTCCTTGTGTCAAGTAACAACACTAAAGCAACATATCAGTTTAACAGCAACAGATCTACAAGATATAACTCGGTCAAACCCTGTCAGAGGGTTGTTCTTCATGTGTTCTGGAAATTCCCAGAAAACGCAATCGTGATCATTCCAGATGCTTTGACCGTCCACAAAATCCAGCATATGTAATGTTTTAACGATATAAAAGCATGACTCTATAGTTAATATACCGGACTACAACCTAAATTCAACAAAACAACAAAACATCTAACAGAATGCAAGATCTGGACCGCAAACATCCTCATCGACACATTTCGGGCAAGTTCTTATTTGCCTCGTAAAACTTCCTAATCGTCAATGCCATTAACCAGTATTTCGACCGTGACTAACTTCATTTCCAGAAATCAAATAGCTATTCTACCACTTGGATCTTAAAGGCCATATATCGGGCTACATATTGAAGCTTTAAAACAACACAAACAACAAACGAGCAACGATTTAAAGGGGCTGACATTCACTGTCAGACAACAAAATAAAATTTTTCCAGATTTTTGAAAATCGTTGATTTACGTATCTAGATGTTATGGACTTGTAATATACCAACCCAGATCATCATGTTAGAATACAAACAACATATTTTAACAACAAATCACAAGATCTAACGACAGATCATTGGACAAAATTAATGGCTAGGGTTTATACCTTTCATGCTCAATTCTTGATTTCTGGCTATTGATTTGTTGTTGGATTTCGTGGGGCTTCAATATATGACTGATATACTTGATATTTTGAGGTGTGGTGCTTGAGAGGGCTTGAGGAAGGTTTTTGCACAAATTAAGTGAACAAAATGCAATTTCTCTCTCAATCCATATATATATACAATTTAGATACATGTATTAGGCGACTAGAGATGATTTGTTGTCATTTGAAGGTCAAGAGAGTGGTTGGGTTTGGTAAACAACTATCACAAATGTCAAAACCTAGCCTAGCATTCCATAATTCAATTAGGCATAATAGACTTTTAATAATTCATTTAATGGCAAAATGAAACTTATCAAACCCTTAGGGTTTAGGGTTTGATTTAGGGTTTAGGGTTTGAGCCATTTTAGCAAAAAGTCTAGGATTTCCAAAATTATGATTTAGCAACTAGGGTTTATAAAGAAAATAAAATTATTTTAGTTTCTAAAATTTAAAATTAAAATTTGTTAACTAGATTAGGGTAATAATTAAATTATATTTTGACATTAGGGTTTAATACCCTTATCCATATTAACCTTGCTAACTAAGTAATTAGGGTTTATAATACCAAAATTAGGGTTTCCATAATACAATTAGGGTTTCTAGAATTAAATTAGGATCCTAGGTTTTAGGGTTTTGATTTACTAATTAGGTTTACCTTAATTAGTAATTAAAGTCTATCACACGTGTTATTAATCATAGTAACACAAGTCTTGAAGATCAAACCTCCTGCTTAGGTTTTCCTAAATTAGGGTTTTCATTCATAGTTTAGGGTTTTCTAATATCTAGAAAATATAAATATAAACTAGGGTTTTAAATTTAATAATTAGGGTTTCTAATTAGCATACCATGAAGTAACACACAACATATATCACATAACACAGCTTATATAATAGCCTTAAATTCACGATTTGAGTTTTAAATTAGGGTTTATCATTAACTTTAAAATCTGTTCTATAATGTTAACCTTACACACATAATACACATATAATATAACACCGAAAAAATAATAATATAATATTATTATTCTCATTCCCCATCAAAACCCTAATTAGGGTTTGGATTCCATATCTCATTTATCTTTCACATATAACCTTAATAAGTAAGTTAAAATAATTAACTTAACTATTCTTCAAATAATTTCATATAATAAAATAAGTATTATAAAAATTCTATAATCATATCATATAAAATAATATAATTATCCTATTTCCTTGGAAAATAAACATTAAAAATATTTTTACTATAAAATTAATTATTATTAGAATATATTTTATAATGAACAATAATTCTAAAATAAATTTATTTGCAATACTTAATGTAATAAATAAATTTTATTTATCACACATATAATTATAATTACACATTACCTTGACACATATCATTCATATTTATTTTAATAAATAAAAAAAAATATCTTAAAAATTTATGATTTATTTATATAGAAAATATCGGGTTGTCACATTTATAAGTTAATTTATCCTGAACTCAATAATGCCCAAATTGTCAACATGATACTGCTTTGTGGAGAAAAATTCAAGAATGCTTAGAAGAATATTTCTGCGAAAAAATACTGGATGAAGCGCAAATATCCAAGATATTCTACTAATTTCATTGAGTATAGAATCCAAAAACTTTAACCAACTGAGTATAATAGAATATATGAATATGCAAATGGATTTTCACCCGCCATACGGTAATCCACGTAGACATATCATTTCCACAATTTAATAAGTATTGAAATACAAAGGATTATTCACCATGTATGTGGTAATCCACATAGACAGGTTATTCCAACAGAATAATAAAGAATGGAATAACAGAAGTATTCACCATGCATGCGATAGAGACCGTACAGACAGGTTATTCCCAACAGAATAATAAATAATGGAACCAGGTCATGCGTAAACACAGAGACATGATATTCTGACAGAATAATAAAGAATGGAACCAGGTCATGCGTAAAATGCACATACAGGATATTCCGACAGAATAATAAAGAATGGAACAAGGTCATTCGTAAAACGCATAGACAAGATATTCTTACAGAATAATAAATAATGGAATAACAATAGAATTTCACCATGTATGTGGTTCTTCGCATAGACAGGTTATTCAAGTAGAATAATAAAGAATGGAATAACAACAGAATTTCACCATGTATGCGGTACTTCGCATAGACAGGTTATTCCAGCATAATAATAAAGAATGGAATAACAGATGAATTTTACCATGTATACGGTAGTCCACGTATACAGGTTATTCCAACAGAATAATAAGGATTGGAATAACAATAGCTCTCTTCATGAATATGAAAGAAATAATACCCCTTACCTCAAAAGAAGACTGGATACTGGAATAGTGAGGTAGCAGTCTTCTCTTCTTCTTTCTCTCTATAATTTCTCTCTATAATAATTTCTCTATAGCTTTAGTGAATTGGTGAGAAATGAAGGAAGAATGAGCTTCTATTTATATGAAAATATAGTTTCGATAATTGCACGTTTTGGGGCTCGAAATATTACAGTACAATACCTCCAACTTTTCTTTCATTTTAAATTTAGTCCTGCAAGTACTATCCAACTTGCACTACTTCCCTCTAATAATAAATAATGTGAATCAATAGTTCAATCATGTGAATCAATAATTATAATCATGTGAAAATACGAATTACAGTATAGTACCTCCATCTATACCTCCATTTTTAACTTAGTCATGCAAGTATTATCAATTTTTCACCAACTCCCCTAATAGTACATGAATGTGACTCAATAATACACACATGTGAACAAATAGTTATATAAGCATGTGAATTAGTAGCAATTAATTGCTCATTTATCCGATAAATTACTCGATTTATCAATATAACCCCCAGACATCAATTATCATCGGAATAGATGTCGATTTCAACTAACACCAATAATCCCAGCATAATAGAACTATCAAATTCATCTTTAATCAACATGAACTTATTCATCATTAATATTAAAACTCACAATATTTAACAACCGTGTCGTTCCTGTGAAAGAGGGGCTTTCAATAAGGATTTCTCCTTATTGGCAAGCATACCGATGACCAAACGCCTCCTCGATGTAACTTCTAGACATTGTAAATATTGTAATTTAATAATATGAATAACTTTGTCATCTCAATTATTGATTTAATAATATAACATATTATACAGATGATACTGTGACAATAATTAAATCAATAATATGAGAGATATGATCAAAGAATTCTCAGAGCAATAATTGAGAATAACTGAGTGACTTCACACGTAAGCATCAATAATCAATACCGTGTGCTACTATGCAACCACGCATATTACTGTACTTTTACTATCGGGTAGTTCAACAGTTTTAACGGTAACACTTTCGTCGTTATTTTATAAAAAGATAATTCTGTCGTTTTCTTACTACGACAATACTTCCGTTGTGGGTTCACCAATGATTGTGCCGTCGTACGGGTATTCCCGACAAAAAGAATATTTTATAACAACTTGCATACTTTGCAAAATTTGTAAATATCACCCACAACTAAAACATTATAACAAATCCACAACATAATATTCAAAAAAAATATTTCGAGAAATTTAAATCTTTATTCATAAATTCTGGGGTCTCACATTGCTTACTTTGCAATATTTTCAAATATTTCCCACAACTATAACATTATATCCTATCCACACCATAATATTCAAAAATATATTTCGAGAAAAAAAGTATTCTTTATTCAAAAAAAGTTAGGGTCTTACAAAATTGGCCTAAAAACTTCGCTCAAACAACAGATTTAACATACGCAGGTTATATAAACTTTACAAAAACATAAACTAAGGTTTCTAAGATGATTCTAACCATATAAACAACATACACAATCAATTTAAAGCCTATAAATTTTATTATTTTTTTATTTCTTCAATTTTAGACATTCTTAACCAAATAATTCACTGTAAATTCATTTTACAACCAAAAAAATTTGTTTAACTCACATTTTTTTTTCGTTTCTTCATGTATTTTCACAATCAACAATCAATTTATACATTAAAATATGAATTGATCACTAATTTTAGCATCAAATAAGCCATGTACAAATACACTTCATTTTAAACTACTGTAACATGATTTCTTCATATATATCATATTCTCATGGATTACTCAACTCTAAATCACATACAAATCATATAAAATAGTTTATAAACACAATTTAACATATATTCACCAATTATCATTAAAATTAATTTATAGAGAAATACAATATATTTTTTCAATGAAGAACATAAACAACTAATTAGAAGTTAGATTACTACCTTCAAGCTCTTGTTTTAATCAACAAGGACGATAGAATATCCTTGTTTTCCCCAATTCACAAACATTTTCTCTTCTTCTTTCTCTCTTTTCTCTCTGTTTTTCTCTCTTCGTACGTACATTTAAAATTAATATACGATATATAATATAATTGATATACATATAAATATACAATATAAACGTATATCATATATTTAATAGGTATTATATCAAATAAACGTATATCATATATTTAAACGTATATCATATAAACGTATATCATATATTTAATAGTTTTTGGAAAATCACCAACACTTGAGAGAGAGAGAGAGAGAAGTCGAATGGGAAGAAAAAGGAAGAGGAAAAGTTGGCTCGAGAGTAAACTTTGTCCGGCGAAAGGAGATTAAAGGAGAAATGTAATCTAAAACCTAACTTCTATATAATTTTCTTTAAGTTTTATATGTTAAAAACATAACTTAATGAGAATACAAGTAAAAGATGTTAAGAATGATTTTCATATGGTTGAAATTATGAGAAAAGACAAAATAAGAAATTAGAAGTTTAGTTTATAAATTTCTTAAGGAATTATAAGTTTTGTAATGAATTTGAATGATCCGAATGAATCATATGAATGATTCGGTAAAATAAGTACGGAATGGTGTTTCATAACACCTACTTCTAAGAAAAAGTTAAATCGTAATCAAAGTATCGATTTAAAACGAAGAACGCGAAGAACACGAAGAACATTGTTGATGGACAAATTGAAAACCATCGTAGTATAATTTGTTGTTGATGGACAAGTTTAAAGCCAACGTGTATAAGTTAAATGCTTATTGTTTGGTTAGGAACGGTAGAAACATTCATGAAGAACGGATTAAACTTAGCTATAACGAAGTTATGGCAAAAATTTCGTAAAAGATGAACGAGAATTACAAAAGTGTGTAAATGAACCCAAAGGTGTAGGGTTTCATAGGAAAGTAAGAGAACGTAGAAAAAGTGAGTCGTGGACTCTAAAACAAATGAGTTTCGAGTTTGGATGACCGAATTACGGACGAACTAACGAAGAGCGTTAAAAATATAAAATGAACGAAGGATGAAGATTAAGCCAATTTAATGGCATGTTAAAGGATTCAGAATAAATTTCTTTTTGAGGGGAATTGAAGTACGTAAGATAAGGAAGAGAATGGCTTTGGAACGACCTCATTCCGAGTTATAACGAATAAGTTATGAAATTATGAAGTAAGCGTCTCGAGTATGTAAAAGACTTAGAAAAATTTTCAAGATCTAGGGCTTGGCGCCGCAACGCCAACCACGCTTTGGAAGGTGGCGCCACAGTGCCAGACCAGGGAGTTAGACACTAGAGATTTGTGTCATAGCGTGATCAATAGCAAAGGAGGGTGGAGCCGCAGTGCCAGTTCGGGAAGAAAGACAGTGAAGAGTGGTGCTGCAGCGCGAGAGAAAGAGAAGGAACCGGCGCCGTAGTGCCGATGTAGAACCAACCTCAGAGAAGAGTTTTTTATTGCTTAACTCTAAGGGAAAGTAAAACGAAAGGTAAAGAACATTTAGTTCATCGGATGTAACACTTAAACAAGTGATTTAAACCATTAAAGAAGATTGAACGAAAAGATTAAATGAGATTAAAAGACAAAGAACATAAACGCAACGCAGTTGCGATGAGCGATCGGTCTTAGCCGATAACGAATTGTATGGCTTCAACATTAAGAAAGATTAATGAACGTGGGGTTCATGTAATGGATAACGAAAGTAGTAAGTAAGATATAAACTATCAAGAAAGCCATAACGAACGGTATCAATATTAATGAAAGCCGAATGTAAGTCGGATAGAGAATGTTAGAATGAAACGTAAGCGTTAAACACTTTAACCGACGTGAAGGTTTAGTGTACGCGAATACTAAATGGATAGAACCTACACCCCGTGTATGGTTTGACCGTAGGGTAATGAAGACCAATCATTAAACCTGTGAACGGTGAATAACTAAATTAAAGACAATGACGTATAACGTAAAGAAGCCGAGTTAATGATTAACATGAATGATCGTTCTGAATATATAAAAGACTGTATGACTTAGACGATAGAGAGTAAATCCATAGGTATGACACTTAGTTGTCAAAAAGCAATAAGGAATAAGAAATTAACTTAACGAACATTATAGTTTAATAGTTCGGATAAGTTATGATAAGTTTAGGTTGTGGTGCAATCGTAATATTTGATGGTTGACATATGGGAGCTAGGCTAAACAATTCCTTCAGAGAGTGAAGGTATATACGAAACTGGCAACCGATCTAACTCTCTGTGAAAGACAGTGTAGATGAGACGAGAACTTGTTCGTTAGTTGTTTGTGGGAATCCACTCAGAGTACCATATGGGCTACTAGCAAAGACGTGATGTGTGCTGAGTCATAGAGAAGTTATAAGAAGAAGATAAGAATGCAAATCATCAAAGATGATGAACGTATTGAGTAAGATATCTCCGTATGTCAAGAAGACATAAATCGGTAAAGAAAGTTAATCACGTAAATTTAATTTGTAAGAAGAACCCTAAGAAGTAAAGTTAAGTAAACCAATGCGTAAGTCAAGTATATGACTAATTGGTGTATGTGTTATTTTCTTATGTGTTTTATAGGGATTGGAATAAGCAGTTCAGCGTAAACTGTAAGTTGTAGTTGTGCGTAAGGCAAGTTTCCTAACTTCATTCATATTTTAAATGAATGCTAGTTTCTTAAACTTCTCAGATGTTGAACTTGAGAAGTCCTGTCTATGTGCAAATGTGCTATATTTGTACAAGGTGGTAGAACGTATGAGGCCTTGTGCTACGATTTGAACACTTCGGTGTTTCTATGAGATGAACTGTTCTGTGATTGAACTATTCAATATGAGAACGTTCTATTTATAAAAGAACCATTATTGTTAAGTTTGTGCTATCGATTCTAGCCAGACAAAATATGTATTAAAAAGGTAGAAGAATGAAATTATTTTAAAAGTGAATATGACTAATGTTTTAAAATGATAGGAATTAGAATTTATTTCTATTATTCAAGCTGCTTCATAACCTTTGTTCGGTTATCGATGTTCTAAATGAATGTTTAAATTCTTGAAGTTGTTTGTTCAACTGCTATGACTTGTTGAGCAATTGAATGCTCATACTTGTTTTAAATGGAAAAATATTTTCAGCGTACGAGTAGAAGAACCTAAGGATCCCGTAAAGATCAAGTTGATCGGTATCCAGAAGAAGTGTCATTCATTAGATGAATGAGAGTGAAGATCAAGTGAAGACATGTAATGTAGAATGATAAAATTAAACTATAGACTAGTTTAATGAATTATTATGTATCCTTGGTGGTAGATAAAAATCACTCTTGTAAGATGAAAAGAATAATGTAATTATCATTATTTGTAATGAACGAGATTATAAGGTATTAGAACATGGGAATTGATAATGTATGTTGTTATATTTCACTATATAATGATGTATGTTTAGAAAGAAGTGGGACCCGAAGTGACGCATGCGGAATTGGGTATGAAGATAAAATAGAATTTGGTATTGACGTAAAAACTGAATTAAAATAAGAATTTAAAAGCGTTAAGGCTTTGTTTGGTAAAACTAGATTAAATCTCTTTTAATAACTCATTTACTATATAATTTAATTGTCACACTTTATTTAATTAAATTGTAATATTCAAATTTATTAAAATTAAAGTTAACATCAACTTAATAAATCATATTGCCACATAAATCAAATTGCTACATAATTATAATTTTCATTATAAATTATAATTTTATTTAATAAATTAGTAAATCTCTAATTTAATTGTCAAATTAAATTAGAACACCATTATAATTATTCAACAATTCATTTAGTCATTACCGAGCTCTCTAATTTAATTATTAAATTAAATTAGAATATTACCATTATATAGTATGATAATTAGTTAACAACTCATTTAATTTAATTAATTCACTAAATTAGAACTTCAACCCACAAAATTACCAATCATCAACTTAATTAATGAATTATTTATTTATTTAATTAATAAATAAATCAATTAAATAGTTATTTAACTAATAAACACGTCAATATTTATTTAATTTAATAAATCTTTTAAATTACATATAAAAATTCTAGATCGTTACATAAGCCTGCCCCGACGGGCTTTTTGTGCTAGAAAAGTGCCGCTGTAAGACCCCAACTTTCATAAATAAGGATTAATTTTTCTCGAAATATATTTTTCAATATTACGATGAGCATTTGATATAATGTTATAGTTGTGGGTAATATTTATAAATTTTTCAAAGTAAGCAAGTTGTTATAAATTATTCAATTGGTCGGGGAATATTCGTACGACGACACAATCATTGGTGGACCCCACAACGAAATTATTGTCGAAATTAGAAAACGAGAGAAATATCTTTTTTATAAAAATAATAACGTGAAAGTTTTCTTTGTTAGCTTTGTTGAAATACCCAGATGATAAATATCTGATGTCTGCATGGTTGCATAGTAGCACTGCAGTATTGATTATTGATGCTTACGTGAGAAGTCACTCGGTTTTATTAAATTATTGCTACAATAATTGTTGCATAGTATCTCACGTTATTTGATTCAATTATCGTATATATTTTATATTATTAAATCAATAAATAAGATGACAAGTTATTCATATTATTATATGCATAATTAACAATGTCTAGAAAGTTTTATCTAGGAAAGGGGTTTGGTCACCTAATTGCGCGCCAATAGGGAAAAATCCTTATCGAAAAGCCTCCTATTTCTTGGGAATGGGTGATGTATACCTATTTTGGGGGTGTCACATTTGGGATCAAAGCTTAGGGATATGATCCCTGGCTAAGATGTGAGACTAGAACTAGGGGGAGAGACGGGTAAATCATTTGCTAGTATGACCTACCTAAGTTTATTTGTTATTTAATTGGTTGGTCAGAAGATAGGGGTATTATGTGATATGTCAATTAAACCTTGTTTTGTGGCAGTATTTGAAAATGACATCTGAAAATGTTTAGATAATCAATGGAGCACAAGAGACCGTTGAGTCACCACATATCAATAACCAGGATAATGTGCAGGAAGGCAACAATCCTCAGGTGAACAACAACACCGACCAAATGATGAACGATGGGATGTTTAAAGGCTTTGTGCAGTTCATGCAACATCAGGCGAGAGAGACTCTTGTTCAAAATGCAGGTGGAAACACTGACAACTCTCGGATGGTCACCGCTAAGCAGTTCAAAGAGCTGAGACCACTAGAGTGTTTTGGAAAACCATAACCACTCAAGGCAGATTACTGGTGGGAATCAGTAAAACGTACTCAGCCTGCCGCACTCAAAATGGGAGAAGGTCCAAGAACTATTCAATGACATGTACTTTCCTGAAAGTATTCATCACCTGAAGGAGGTGGAGTTCATCAAGCTAGAGCAAAACAATATTACCGTGTCGTAGTACGAGGCTAAGTTTCCCGAGTTGGCCCAGTTTGCATCCCATTTGTTTGACAATGAGGAGAGAATGACGCGAATGTTTTTGCGAGGTTTAAAACCTGAAATACGTCAATACCTCATTTCTCACAAACTATGATTGTATTCAGATGTTGTGAATATGGATCAGTTATTGGAGCGCAATAATGAGTCAACCCAACCAAGAGAGAGCAGCCGACAAGTCGATAATACTAGCGGTAGCAGTCATCGAAGCGATAATAACAAACGTGGAGGGAATCAACATGCCAGAAATGGTAACCACTTTGTTAGTAATCATGGCCAAGATAATAAAAGTGGACATTTCAAGAAGAGGAGATTCAATAATGATGGAAAGACGTCAGCACCAGTAACAATTGCTAAGGATGGAGAACGACCACCGATCGTATGCTTCAAATGCGGAGGGGAGGGACACACCAGTCCAAATGGCATGCAACAGTCCAAAAAGTGTTATAATTGTGGAAGAGAAGGTCACCTAGCTCGATTTTGTCGTGCAGCGAAGCCAATTCTAGTTGGGATGGTGACACCAAATGTCATCCCAGATAAGTCAAAACTAGTAGTTCAAGGGAGAACGTTTGTCATGACCTCCCAGAAAGCAAGGAACCCGAACGAGGTCATCACGGGTAAGCTAATCATAAACTCTAGCGAAGTCTATACCTTACTGGATACCAGTTCTACCCATTCTTTTATTTCTCCTACTTGCGCTCAACGTTTAAATTTGACTCCAGAGAAATTAGACTTTGACTTATCTGTTGAAACTTCGTTGGGAGAAACCTTTATTACATCCACTGTTTATAAGTCTTGTTTGGTTCAAATCGGTAACCTCACATTACCTGTTGATCTTATTTCCTTAAAAATACTTGTGTTTGATGTGAATTTAGGGATTGATTGGTTAACTACTCATCATACAAAAATTGATTATTTTCGTAAGGTTGTTAGCTTTCATATTCCTAACGAACCTATTAGGTGAATTCAAGTGACCAAAACACTAAAGTCAATCACTGTCATATCAAGCCATAAAGCTATTTGTTTATTGAAAAACGGATGTCAAGCTTTCTTAGCCCATGTCACAGATTTAAATAAAAATGCGTCAGATTTGAATGATATTTCTATTGTTAATAAATTTCTTGACGTATTTCCTGAAGAACTTCCTGGCCTACCCCCAGAGCGTGAAATTGAATTTTGTATCGACGTTGAACCCGGTACAAAACCTATTTCTAAAGCCCCATATCGAATGTCTCCTATTAAACTTCAAGAGTTAAAAAACCAACTGCAGGAGTTGTTAGACATCGGTTTCATCCGTCCTAGTACGTCTCCTTGGGGTGCTCCTATTCTATTCGTAAAGAAGAACGATGGGAGTATGCAACTTTGTATTGATTATCGGGAGTTGAATCATGTCACCATCAAAAATAGGTACCTGTTACCTCGTATTGATAACTTGTTTGACCAGATGCAAGGAGCTAAATTCTTTTCAAAGATCGATCTTCATCCTGGGTATCATCAGTTAAAGATTAAAACTGATGACATTCCAAAGAGTGCTTTCAAAACTCGGTACAGGCATTACAAATTCCTAGTCATGTCTTTTGGATTGACTAATGCTCCTGCTACCTTCATGGATATGATGAACCGACTATTCAAGGAATATTTGGATCATTTTGTGGTTATCTTTATTGATGACATCCTCATTACTCCAAATGTAGTGAAGATCATGAGCAACACTTGAGGATGATACTCCAAAAGCTTCGTGAGAACAAGTTGTATGCCATATTGAAGAAATGCGAGTTCTGGCTTGAGGAAGTACCATTCCTTGGGCACGTGATATCAAATCACAGAATATCTGTTGACCCGGCAAAGATTGAAGCAATTCAAAGTTGGGAGCAACATAAGTTAGTGACCGAAGTACGTGGATTTCTCTGCTTAAATGGTTATTGTCGGAGATTTATAGAAGGATTTTCTCGAATCGCTACTCCATTAACTCAGCTGACTCAGAAAGATACCAAATTCAGTTGGAGCGAGGAGTGTGAGAAGAGTTTTCAAGAACTCAAGAGAAGACTTATTTCAGCACCTGTTCTAACAATACCATCTTATTCGAAGGGATTTGTCATCTATAGTGATGCTTCAGGCAGAGGGTTAGAATGTGTTCTCATGCAATGTGGGAAAGTCATAGCCTATGTCTTAAGACAACTCAAAGAATATGGGAGGAATTATCCTACTCATGATCTAGAGTTGGCATCTGTCATTTTTGCAATTAAAATTTGGAGGCATTACCTGTATGGGGGAGAAAGTGGAGATCTATACAGATCATAAAAGCCTCAAATATTTCTTCACCCAAAAAGAACTCAACATGCAACAATGACGTTGACTCGAACTATTGAAAGATTATGATCATACTATTCAATACCATATGAAAAAGTGAACGTGGTAGCTGACGCGTTGACTAGAAGATCATATGTGGGTACGAGTGCGATATTGTTAACGTAAAGGCCCATTTTATATGACTAGTAAAGTATGGAGATGGAGTTAAAGGCTCTAGGGACCCATGTGATGATGTCAAATATACGAGTAAAACTAACTTTAATCGATAAAGTTAAAGCTGCTCAAGTTATGGACCCGGAGCTGATGCGTATGAAAAAGAAAGCGCAAGAAGGTGCTATTCTGGAAGCAAGAATCGATGAAGAAGGAATAATTAGAGTCAACTTTAGAATTTGTGTTCCTAATGACCCTGATTTAAAGTATAAAATCATGATGGAGGTTCACAATAAACCCTTTGTAATCCATCCTAGGAGTACCAAAATATATCATACATTTTGGTGGAGCAATATGAAGAGAGAGATATCGGAGTTTATCTTAAGGTGTTTAACTTGTCAATGAGTCAAGGCGGAGCATCAAGTGCCAAAAGGTCCATTACAACCGCTTGAAATTCCAGAATGGAAGTGGGGGTACATTACCATGGATTTTGTTACTGGTCTTCCCAAGGTTTCTCAAGGCATATATGCTATTTGGGTCATTGTTGATAAATTGACCAAGTCTGCTCATTTCTTACCTATACGAGAAACTTATACACTTGAACGTCTTGCTCGTATATACATAAATGAGATTGTAAGACTGGATGGTATGTCAATATCCATAGTTTCTGATCGAGAACCAAGATTCACTTCACGATTTTGGGTTAGTTTACAAAAAGTTATGGGCACGGATTTACGATTTAGTTCGTCATATCATCCTCAAACGGACGGGCAGTCGAAGAGGACTATTCAAACTCTTGAGGATTTATTAAGACTTTGTGTCCTTGACTTCTAAGGAAGTTGGGACAAGTTCTTGCCATTAGTGGAATTTTTATGTGTTAGTAAGATGAAGGTTGTTCTATAACCTAGATATGTCAGAATATCGTAGTATTCTAGCTACGTGAAGAATTAAAGTGTTTGAATTTCTAAAACAAAAATAAAAGTTTTTCGAAAATTTTTTTGAAAAACACTATTCATTGATTTCTGCTCAAGAATTATTTTTTTACTTTCGAGAAATGCGTAATGATAGAATATCAAGGGAAGATGGATTATGTAATAATAATTCACGTATGGAAAACGCAGTTTTTCGCCTGCAGACTAAATTTGAGAACGTTAGGGAAAGTAAAGCGTGAAGGAGTAAACGATGATCGTATGATGCGTAAGTATTGTACGAGGTAATGAATACGAGTATGATACGAGGTATTATATGAGTATGTATGAATGATGGTATGTCGTATATGATGAATAAATATATGAGTTAGTATACGAGAATAATACGTAGATTATACATTATAAGGTATTAAGCAAGTGTATTGGACTTGTAGGACTGTGTAGAAGTTGTACAAGCCCAAGAGAATAAATGTTAAAGCCCAATGTTTGCTGTTGGGTAAAATCTATATACGCACAATACGCAAATATACGTCGTCAACAAGTAATATAGTAATGAGTAGAGTATCGTTCCCATAGAGACAAAGTAGTAAGAAATTTAACCTTACAAGTATCAATTTCCTATTAACCCTAATTTTATTAAACTATCCAATTCAATGATTATAATTATAGAAACTAAATTAAGAAATAAATTAACTACCACAAAACAATCACAAATATCAAAATCTAGAATTTCAAACAATTAATGGAGAATTAGACTTATGATTTCACCTTAAGCTCACTCTGATTTCTACACCTTTATTACAATTCAATTCACTATCCCACTTTATTAATCAAGAACACGAATGTAGTAATAGCCACCTCTCGATGCACTAATATCGTATTAACTTAAATCCACAAATTTGATAGAAACAAGTTAAACACCTTAATCAACTAACTCACTATATCTCTTTGTGAATTATAATTAAAGAAGGTTTAAGATTAAGTTCTCTATCCGATTACATTCGATATTAAACATATCTCTACCTTAACATTCATTAAGATTCTGCTATTCACAAAATTCATGAACACATGTTATATTAACAAAGTCTAGATTCGAATATCCTCTCTCGATTCCATACAAATCCACAAAGAATTGTTGATCAGGCAATTCATAAATTCAAGCTCAAATTAATATAGCTAAACTGGAAAATAGATTATTTAAATTGAAATCAAGGTTTACAAAATCATTGTATCACTTAAGGATCCATCACAAGCCTAAAAAGTGAATTAGTTCATCATGAAAGAAATAACTACTGAATAAATCAAAGATAACATTCTTTCAATTACAAATAATAGTCTAAGAAGAAGAATAGTGAAAAACATCCTTCACGTAGCCTAAATTTGCAATCGTCCTGAAAATTTCCTCAAAGTCTTCCCCCAATGCTTGCTATGAAAAACTGGAAATTTTCTTCGTAATATGCCTTGTGTGTTCTTTAATTCCTTGTTAATTGAGTAACTAAGCATCCAACACACAAATCCCAGTCGAAATTCTCTGCTAATTAGAGTCCATAAGCTATTCAAATGCTAAAAACCATCTCCCAGCAAAGTTCAAAGCACAACAGGAGTATGCATCAGTCGAGACCCCCCGCCTCGGCGGGGGTGTATGCCTTAAATGAGCCCACCCCAACGGGATACTATTATGCTAAATTCATATGAAGACCCCATACAGCGAGTAGTATACAAACAAACAATCTACTTGGTGGGGTGTATTCTGCTGAGTAATTTCTTTTGCTTCATGAATCCTTCCAAAAATGCATCCAATTGACTCCAAATTCCTCCAATTTTCGTTAAATACCACAACAACCATCCTACACATAAAAGAACAAAAAAAAAATAAAAACAAACATGAACACAAGAAAATAGCAACAATTAAGCATGGAATGGACACCGATTCGTGGATATGAAATCCACTTATCAAAATCCCCCAAACTTAAACCGTGTTAGTCCTCGAGTACAAAACAAACTACATGCTATGCAATGTAATGCAATGAGATGGAGTGAATATGATCTAATCTAAATGCTTTCGAATCCAATAGTATCGCAGAATCAAAATTATCTCATCGGCCTCAAAGAAAACAAGCAAACTCTACAATATCAATCACCAAAACTGATCTACAATTTCGTATTAATTCTCAAATCTTAAACCATTATCACTGATATAGTGTGCGTGTGTGATCAACATCTATGATAACTGGTACGGACTCAAATTTAATACATAATCACTTTCTTAGAAGGAATCATACAGTGCAAACTTAAAAATTCAAAAAATAAGCGCATAACAACTAAAACTAAGCATTAACAAACTCAAGGGTTCATGCAGGGTACTTATACTTCATTTATATAATAATTTTTTTCACACGGGGGCTTTTTGTTCTTTTTCGATTTTTTTTTTTTATAGATACATACATGACTGTGCAATGTCTCATCTCATTAGGCTGATAGTGCTACCCCTTAGCGAGCTTTCGACCAATGACTCCCAGACCATAAAAGACCTTAGGGCGCTAGGTGTAAAGACAATCCCCTCGGGCGTACTTGCTTAAGTAACAAAGGCCCCGAAACAAGACTACTCACAATATATACTTTTTTTTCTTTTTTTCATTCATTTTTTTTTTCATAAAGCTTATATACCCCACATATAATCCCCCAAACTTAGGTTCTTGCATAATTTTTGCCTTTATTTCCTATCTTTGTCATTTTCTCATCTACTCTAGCATTATCCTTTAGAAACTATTTATGTATCAATTTGAACTGACCAGTCAACAAGATGTTATTAGCGTGCTAACCTTTTTATACCAGTTTCAAACAAGCGCAAGATTCGATTCATAATAGAAATTATATCACAGTTCTAATAATCAATGTTGTATTGGTTAACTTATTCTCAATCTCATCATTGGACCACAAATAACATGAACTACAACACTATTGGACATATGTAAACACAATATTTAACTAAAAAAAATTCATTTTTTTTTATTTTTTAATAACATACAAAATGCACTATTAACAAAATTAAAAAAAATGCAATAACAAAAATAACCTAAGCTACTATGAATGCACCTGAGTTATCATGCAACTATGTCAAAACCTATATGCAACATCATAATTCCTAAATTACTATGCAAAACTGGAATTAAAATGATAAATTTAAACCTAAGTACTACATATGCATGCAAACAAGAATTTAAATCCCCCAAACTTAAGTAATACAATGCCCTCATTGGATGAATAACCAAAATTAAGTACGTGAGGACTTCCCTACAATCACTTAAGTCTGAGGAGGTGGTTGTTGATCTTCTTCTTCTAAATCACTTGGTGGAAACCTTGGCATTGGCACGAGCTGCTGATATGGAAATTGTACAACTGGATTGAAACTCTGAAGGGTCGTGTTGAGGGAGGCGAAAGACGCGTTCATAACATCAAACATGGGGTCTTGCCTCAATGCGAGTTGTCGCATCTCCCGACGTGCTGCCTTGTTTTGTGCATCCATTTGATGTTGAAAATCAAGGAATTGAGGACTGGATAATGCCTCGGTCTGCATACCTGCTCGACCCCTTGATCTCCCATAGCTGGATCCTCATCCTCTGACATGTCTGCATCTTCAACTTCATCTTCCAAAGCCGATGGAAAAATAAATCCTAGTCCTCGAGGATGGGAATCACCTCCGGCCCATACTGAATACCGCGCTATCATTTTGGAATCAAGCAACACAAGTTGCAACTGTGTGGGCTCATCGTTAGACCATCTTACACCTGCTTGGCGACACAACCCATATATGAGTGCTGGGTGTGGTAAGCCACCCAAAAAGTTTCCACGTAAGCACCGACAGATAGAGAAACAAATAATGGCCCCAACGTCGATGATGAAGTCTTGTACAATTGCGTATAGCAGTAACGTCTTCTCTTTGGTCACGTCCGAGGTGTGTTGGGACGGATACAGTTTAGCGCATAGGAATGCGTACCAAATTTGCCATACTGACTGAGATCTTTGTTATGGAACACTGTGCCTCCCTTCCGACCTTTGATCCATGTTGTTCCCAATTTAGTCATTTCCTTGAGAATTGCCTCATAGTACGGATCAAAATCTCTAAGGTGAGCATATTGGCAATGGCGAGGTACCCGCAGCTGATAATAGGTGTTTATGGAATCTGCACTAAACGGGACCAAGCGTTGAATGGAGCTTTGTCCTCAGCGTTTGCCTAAAATTCCTTGACAATGTTGACCACGACGGGTTCCGACTCTTCGGTGAATTTAGTCCACCCCTTCTGATAGATTTGAGGCATTATCTCCCCATCAGTGGGATCCGGTGCCAACCCTCGCTCCGGTGTAAGGGCCTTTGTCAGCATGTACTCATACCGGTCGGCGGCTGCAGCACTCATAAATTTTTAGCGATCAAAGGTCCGTGTCGGTTGTGCGAGCCTTGAACTCTCTCCCCTTTGGCGTTTCGATGTTGGTTGTGATGCCATGTGCTCTATAATGCTTGTATCACAATGCCTTGCCCCTTCAAACGTGGTTCACACACTTTGTCGAACACTTGGTGTGACGCCCCCAAAATAGGTATACAACACCCATTCTGAGTCGCCAAATACATGGTACAGAAACAACTACAACTTTATTATTACAATTATCATGCAAAATACGATAACACATAAACTATGAGTTTAAAAACAAATATTATCTTCTAGACAATATCAACACTCAAATAAGTCCTCGTTATAATTATTGATACACTATTTTACATAATAGTGAGGACTACTAAAACGACTTTCTAGAACGTTCATTCCGTACCCCGACTAGTACTCGCTACATTTTCGCCTCCTGAGAAGAAAAATGGAACAAAAAGGAAAAGGGTGAGCTCAACTAGCCTAGTAAAGAATATTATGACTAAGATAATATAGAACAAATTATTGTTAGTCTTCAGCAGGGAAAAATCTGATAGAATACAATAGACAACAAGTTTTAAATAAATATTCGCAACGAAACTAATAATTCATTAGAAGAGTTACGTAGAGAATGAAATCAACTATCTTCTATGATTTTAAAAATCCATCATCAATATTTTTATCCCTGTAACATCAATAAATATACACCATAAATCAAATATTCATCTTTGCACTACAGGCCAAAGATATTCATCAGTTGGTCATGTTCATCTCAACACCTGTACATCTTTGCACTACGGGCCAAAGATATTCAGATATTCATTAATATCATCATTTAGGACTGAGGATGATGAAAAATATTTTAAAGAAAACGAATCCAGTGAAACAAAAGAATAAATATTAAGAATTTGTATTTCGATTTATCCATGTTCAAAAATACTTCATAAATAACCATAGTGGATTAAAATTCAATAATGATCAGAACATGGATACAATCAAAGCTAGTATCCATAATAGATATCTTGAACAAAAAATGAAAATTTAATTTCTCTGTGAATAGTGTCGTATTCGTGAATAGTATCGTATACGTGAATAGTGCTGTATATGTGAATAGTAACCCCGACACTAAAAGGCAAGAATTTCACAAGAAAAATCTTACCAATATTCCGGCATAATGATATTGAAAGAAATAATATCATTTTAAAAAAATAATAATATCCCTTACCTCGAAAAGACAGTTCTTCTGACTGGAATACTGGGTATAGTGCTGAAAGGAACTTGCACCGTATAACAACACTCAAAATATAAAAATACTCACAAGAATACGCTCGATAATATAGAGAGAAGATTTCAGTTTCTGGTGTGATTTTCAATTCTAACCTAAGCACCCTATTTATAGAAAATTGCTTAGAACACCAAGGCAGAAAATTTAATATAATATTAATATAAATAAAAATTTTCATGACCACCTAAGACCAACTGAATTCAGTATGTTTACAACATTTGTGGGGCCCATCTAAACAATAAAAATGTTTTTCTTACAAAAAATAACTAAAACTTCCAAAAATCAATTATTCTAGAACTTCGGAGCTTCAATAATTCATAATAAAATAGCCTTTTATCAGAAAAATTCGAATCGTATGTCCATTCCATAGGAAATTCAATTATCTACAACTTTATAAGTTTAAGTTTTTCCAAATTCCAAACAGAAGTTGACTGAAATCCATAAACGGACGATTTTACGGGCTATAATCCAATTTCAGTCACAAAATGGGGCCCACAAACATGTTTAATTTGTTTTAAATATTTTTTTTGTAACAAAAATACTCTTCCTCCTCATTTATTCATATATCACACATTCATTGTAAAATATCACCCTTATTATATTATTATAATATAATAATATATTTAAATAAATTATTTTATCAGAAAAGATAAAATATCAATTTTCAACAATTGTCACATTAAAATTTCTGTCCATCTATATCCACATAAAATGAATATTTTCCTTATCATATAAATCAATAATTAATTATTCACAAATAATATTACAGAATCACAATACTGACAACCAGGCCGTTCCAATGAAAGAGGGGGCTTGCTTTCCAATAAGGATTTCTCCTTACTAGCGCGCAATTAGGTGACCAAACCTCTCTTTCGATAGAACTTTCTAGACATTGCCAATATTGCTATCTAATAATATTATTCAAATAATATGAATTATTGATACGATAATAGAAAATACTATGTAATGACAATTATTGAAACAACAATAATATAAAATATCAACGCAACAATTATTGAATCAATAAAATAAAATATTAAATAGTAATTACTGTAAAAATTATTGAGTAGTGTCTTCTTACGTAAGAATCAATAATTGATACAATATCGTGTACTACTGTGTTTTAACCTCCGGGTATTCCAACAGTATTAACGGTAACAACTACGTCGTTATTTATAAACAACTTATACTTGTCATTTTCTTCATCCAATCATTTTCCGTTATAGGGCCCACACAAGGTTGCACCATCGTACGAATATTCCCCGACAGTAAGAATATTCCACGACCAAACGAATATTCCCTGACAACAATGAATATTTTATAACCACTTGCTTATTTGAAATATTTGCGCATTTTGCCTAAGTACGCATACCTGAGGTGTTTAGGGAGTGACTTAAGTTCCAAAGTTGGTGGCTCCTACAATGACGGTTTCAAGTTTTATGTGGATGTCTCCTCCGTGTGCAAAGGTTCGAATGGTGCTCTGAATCGGCTAACTCGTGGCAACGAATCTAACAACTATAGGAAGTCCACGAATTCTGGGTCGTCGAACTCTTCATCCCCCAATAAAGTTGTCTCTAATGGTTCGCTGACCAAACTCTTGCCCATATCTTCACTGATAATTTGCTCAATTATATCCATCCGAAAACATTTTCCTCATCCGTAGGGAATTTCATGGCCTTGAACACGTTAAACTTGATTTCTTGATCTTAGACCCTCATAGTAAGTTCTTCTTTTTGTACGTCTATGAGTGTCCTACCCGTGGCCAAGAAAGGACTCCCTAAGATAATCGGGATGTTCTTGTCCTCCTCAAAGTCCAGAATAATAAAGTCCGCTAGGAATATAAACTTATCCACCTTAACCAGTATGTCTTCCACTATGCCTCTTGGATATGTGACTGACCTATCCGCCAACTGCAATGAAATATTCATAGGCTTTGGCATCGGCAAACCCAATTCTGTGTATACTAACAATGGCATAGGGTTCACTCTCGCCCCCAAATATTCGAAGTCCCTTAATGCTTTCTGATCCTCAGCTGCCATTTTCTCTTCTTTCTTAGATGTTTCAAATTCTTGCCTCGTTTCCTTGATCCACTTACTTAACCTCTGGAACCGTTTCTCAACGTCGTCCTCAAAAGGCAGTAACTCTGGATTTTTGGACCAAATTTGCATAAACCACTTCAAACACCTGAAATAAGAGGAATAAAACAAAAATAAAAATGTTTAAGTAAAATTGGATTAATTAAACTAATATTGAAAAAATATTAATATATATACTAAATTATCCCCGGCAACGGCGCAAAAACTTGTTGCGCAAAATCTATATACTCACAACATGCAAGTATACGTGGTCAACAAGTAATATAGTAATGAGTAGAGTATCGTTTCCACAGAGACAAAGTAGTAAGAAATTTAACCTTACAAGTACCAATTTCTTATTAACCCTAATTCTATTAAACTATCCAATTCAATCATTATAATTATAGAAACTAAATTAAGAAATAAATAAATTACCACAAAACAATAACAAATAACAAAATCTGGAATTTCAAACAATTAATGGAGAATTAGACTTATGATTTCACCTTAAGCTCACTTTGATTTCTACACCTTTATTCCAATTCAATTTGTTATCCCAGTTTATTAATCAAGAACACGAATGTAGTAATAGCCCCCTCTCGATGCACTAATATCGTATTAACTTAAATCCACAAATTTGATAGAAACAAGTTAAACACCTTAATCAACTAACTCATTATATCTGTATGTGAATTATAATTAAAGAAGGTTTAAGATTAAGTTCTCCATCCGATTACATGCGATATCAAGCATATCTCCACCTTAACATTCATCAAGATTGTGACGCCCCCAAAACAGGTATACATCACCCATCTTGAGTCGCCAAATACATGGTACAAAAATGAAATACAACTTAATTATACAACATTAGCTGTGAGTTTTAATACAAATATTGTCTTCAAGACAGTATTCAAACTCAAAATAAGTCCTCATTTATTATCAAACTATTTCACATAATAGTGAGGACTGCTATTGCAAACATCTGGACCTTCACTGCATTCCCCGACTCATCTCAGCTATATTCTTATTTCCTGAAGAGAATAGTGAAAGAAAAGGGTGAGCTCAACTAGCCTAGTAAGACATATTATGAACTACCCATAAAATCCATGAAGCAAGATCTCAGCATATCTTCTAACGTCTGAATTGTCCTCTCGCTCTTTCCATCGGTTTATGGATGATACGATGTACTTAACTTCAGCTACATTCCCAACTGCTCTTGCAGACTACTCCAAAAGTTCCTTAACATAAAATTTAGCTATCAAAATTGGTACTCCATGTCTAGAAATAACTTCCTTAACATATAGTTTATGTAAAATCCCAAATTTTACGAATAAAGATTTAATTTTCTTGAAATATTTTTTTTAATATTATGGTATGGATTTGAGATAATGTTATAGTTGTGGGTAGTATTTATAAATTTTGCAAAGTATGCAAGTTGTTGTATTATATTCGATTGGTCGGGGAATATTCATTTTAGCAGAGAATATTCGTACAACGGCGCAATCATTGGTGGACCCCACAACGGAATTATTGTTGGAATGAGAAAATGACAAAAATATATTTATGAAAATAATGGCGGAAGTTTCTGAATTAAAAGCGTTGAGCTACCCGGCGATAAAAAAAGTCTGATGTCTGGCGTGGTTGTATAGTAGTACACGGTATTGATTATTGATGCTTACGTGTGAAGTCACTCAGTTTTGTTCAATTATTGCTCCATTGTTGCTGCATAGTATCTCACGTTATTGAATTCAATTATTTTCGATTGTTATATATATGTTTTATTAGTATTATTAATGTAGTAAAAGAGAAAAACTTTCTATATAAAACAGAATACTTTTATAAAGTTATTCATTTTCTTAGCCTAATATTAAAATCTTTTTATATAAAATGTAATACTTTTATAAAGTTATTTATTTTATTAGACAATAATTAGAATATATTATATTTTATTACGCATAGTGTTTGCATAGTGCCTGCATAGTGTTTGCATAGTAAAATCTTTTTATATAAAACATAATACTTTTTTATAGTTATTCGTTTTACTAGATTATAAATAGAATATATTATACTTTATTGTAAATCAATCTGGACCGTCCGTTTAAAGTATATCAATCTGGATCGTTCATGGATTGGTTACTATTCAGTCCATTCTTCTATATATAGAAGCTCATTCCTTCATTATTTCTTACGTAGAGAGAATTCTTCTTCTATAATCTTGAGCGTATTTCTTTAGCGTTTAAGAAAGCTTTGAGCGTAGTGCAAGCTTCTTTAAGTATATCCCCGCCCTACTGTCGGAGTACTCTTCTTTATAAGATAAGGGGTATTATTTTTTTTTCATATTCATGAAGAGAACTTCTGTTATTCCATTCTTTATAATTCTGTTGGAATAACCTGTATACGCGGTCTACCCTATACTTGGTGAAATTCTTCTGTTATTCCATTCTTTATTATTCTGTTTGAATATCATGTCTTTGCGTTTTACGTCGGACCTGGTTCCGTTATTTATTATTCTGTTGGAATTACCTCTCTATGCGAAGTACCGCATGCATGGTGATTTCTGTTGTTATTCCATTCTTTATTATTACATTGAATATCCTGTCTATCGTTTCTGTAGAACACCGGTTCCGTTATTTATTATTCTGTTGGAATAACATGTCTATGCGAAGTACCACATGCATGGTGATTTATGTTGTTATTCCATTCTTTATTATTATGTTGGAACATCTTGTCGATGCGAATTTCGCCTGACCTGGTTCCGTTATTTATTATTCTGTTGGAATAACCTGTCTATGCGAATTACCGCATGCATGGTGATTTCTGTTGTTATTCCATTCTTTAGTATTCTATTGGAATATCCTGTCGGTGCGTATTACGCCTGATCTGGTTCCGTTATTTTTTATTCTGTTAGAATAACCTGTCTATGCGAACTACCGCACGCCTGGTGATTTCTTATGTTATTCCATTCTTTATTATACTTAGTTGGTTAAAGTTTTGACTTCTATACTCCATGAAATTAGTGGAATATCCTTGATATTTGCGCTTCATCCAGTATCTTTTCATGGAAATATTCTTCTGAGCATTCTTGAATTTTACTCTACAAAGAAGTATCATGTTGACAATTTGGACGTTATTAGTTCCTGGATAATTTAATTCTTGAACTTGTTTTATTGAATTCTTATAGCATTATCATCATCCTTATGTTTATATTTTGTTGAAAGTCATATGTGGCCTGTAGTGCATAGAATGACTTGGTATAATTATGACCAGGTATTACTCGGTATAATCATGACCGTAATGTTACAAATGATGTGGAAAAAGTCCTCATTGGCCGTAGTGCATTGATGGATAGTTTTTGGTATGATTATGGCTATGGATTCTCTTCGGCCAAGGGAGCAAAGATGAATTATTTTATGGCATGATCAGGACCGTTGATGAAAACACAATTATCTTTGGCCCGTAGTGCATGGATAATTCGTGGTCATGACACTAAATAATATCATTGGCATGTAGTGCAGGGATGAATTGATAATGTGGATTATTTATTAAGCTGAGTCCCAGCGATAAAAGTGATGAAAAACTTTTTAAATCATAGAAGATATTAGATTTTATTATCTACTTAACTCTTCTAATGGATTGCTTGTTCCGTTGCAGTTAAACTTGATGTCTATTATATTTTATCAGTTTAACATTATTGAAGACTAATGATAATTTATTCTGCATTATCTTAGTCATAATATTTCTTACTGGGCAAGTTGAGCTCATCCTTTTGCTTTCATTGTTCTCTTCAGGAAATGAGAACGTATCCGGGTCTAGTCGGGGAACGGAGTGACGGTCCAGATGATAGTATTAGTAGTCCTCACTATTCTGTTATATAGTGTGATAATAAATGTAATGAGGACTTATTCTGAGAGTGGATATTGTCTATAAGATAATATTTGTATTAAAACTCACAGCTCTCTTGTTGTATATTAAAGATTAAATTTATATTTTGTACCATGTATTTGGCGACTCAGAATAGGTGATGTATACCTATTTTGGGGGCGTCATAGTTTAGCTAACTAGTCTAAGTTATACTTAACCCGTATTGGCAAAAAGTGAGCCGACTTAGTCAACCGGTCCACTATTACCCAAATCGCATCATACCCCTTTTGAGTAATTGGAAATCCCACCACAAAGTCCATCGTGATATGCTCCCACTTCCATTCTGGAATCTCTGATGACTGTAACAAGCCACTTGGTCATTGATGTTCGGCCTTAACCTTTTGACAAGTCAAGCACCTACTCACATACTCGACTATCTCTCTCTTAATGTTCGACCACCAAAAACTCTGTCGAAGGTCTTGATACATCTTAGTACTACCAGGATAAATCAAGTACCTCAAACTATGAGCTTCTTGTAACACTTGCTCCTTTAATTCCGTCTCATTCGGAACACAAATTCTTCCTTCAAATCTTAATAATCCCTCATTATCAAGACTGTACTTTAAATCTATTTCATCTGCTAACCGCTTCTTCATCGAATCACACTCATCGTTTCCGAGTTATAACTCATTGACTCTCTCTACAATGGTAGATTGAATCTCCGTTGTAAATAGTCTCTGTCCTGACTCAATCGGCAACTTCACATCTATCTCTATCCAAGACATCTCTGTTATTAACTCAGTTTGAGTTGTTAACATAGAAAACTTTTCCCGACCCTTCCTACTTAAGGCATCGACCACTACATTGGCTTTACCCGAATGGTACAAGATTTCACAGTTATAATCATTTATCAACTCCAGCCATCTCTATTGTCTCATATTCAACTCCTTTTGTGTGAAGATATATTTTAGACTCTTATGGTCCGTGTATATCTCACATTTCTCTCCGTATTGATAATGTCTCCATATCTTTCAGGAAAACACTACTGCGGCCAGTTCTAGATCATGAGTAGGGTAAACTTTCTCATAATCCTTCAACTGTCGTGATGCATACGCAATGACCTTGCCATGCTGCATGAGCACGCAACCAAGTCCTCTATGCGAAGCATCACTATAAACTACGAAATTTCCTGTATCATCGTATAATGACAATATAGGTGCTTCACTTAACCTTTTCTTCAGTTCTTGAAAACTATCTTCACATTTCTCAGTTCACACGTACTTCACCGTCTTCCTTATCAGGTTAGTCAACAGAGTAGCTATCTTCAAAAAATCTTGGATAAATCTTAGATAGTATCCCGCTAACCCAAGGAAACTTCGCACCTCAGTCGGCATTTTCGGTTGTTCCCAATTCATCACGGCTTCCACCTTCGCTGGATCTACTGAAATTCCCTCATTGTCAATGACATGACCTAAAAGTTGTACCCTTTCTAGCCACAATTCACACTTAGTGAATTTTGCATATAACTTCTCCTTCCTTAGTGTCTCCAACACCATTCTTAGGTGTTCAGTATGATCTTCTGGCGTCATAGAATAGACTAGAATATCATCGATAAACACTACAAAGAACTTGTCTAAATATTATTTGAACATTATGTTCATCATATCCATAAATGTAGTGGGTGCATTAGTAAACCCAAATGACATCACCAGAAACGCGTAATAACCAAAATGAGTCCTGAATGTCGTCTTCGGTACATCCTCCTTCCTAACTTTCAATTGATGATACCCCATCCGCAAATCTATTTTAGAAAGATACTTTGCCCCTTTCAACTAATCAAAAAGATCATCGATCCTAGGCAATGGGTATTTATTCTTTATCGTTAACTTGTTTAACTCTCGGTAGTCGATACACAGTCTTAACGATCCATCCTTCTTCTTTACAAAAAGTACCGGTGCTCCCCACGGTGAAACAGTCGGTTGAATGTACTTTCTATCCAACAGTTCTTGTAACTAAACAATTAACTCCTTCATCTCCACTGGTGCCATACGGTACGGTGCCCTAGAAACTGGTGTCACTCTTGGTACAATGTCTATTATGAATTCGGTCTCCCTATCCGGTGGAAGACCTGGAAATTCACTTGGAAATACATCCGTGAATTCTTTAACTCTATGTATTTGTTTCATCGTTGCTCCCACTCTTTGGGTATCAACAACATGGCACAAATAACCTACACATCCCTTCCTTAACAATTTCCTAGTCTGTGATATAGTAAGACAACACGAATGCCCTGGTAATCTATTACCGTAAAATAATACATTAGGCTGTCTTAACGTCCTAATGTTTACACATTTCTTTTGAAAATCCATAATTACACCATGGTTAAAAAACCAATCCATCCCGAGAATTACATCGAATACTCCCAACTTTATCGGTATCAAATCTACCGATAATTTATAACCTCGTATTTCTACACAACAACTCCTATGAATATCTTCAACATGAATTATTTCTTCATTTGCTACCTTGATATTCAAAGGTATAAGCAACTTTTCGGGAAGTAATCCTAATCGTCTAGCAAAATTACATGCTATAAATGAACAAGTAGCACCCGAATCAAATAACACATAAGCATTTATATCCTTGATTGGGATAATACCTGCAACTATGTCCCCTGATGCAACTGCATCTTGGACCGTCATATTAAAGGTGCGGGCCATCGACCTACCTTGCTACGCTGGACCACTAATAGCTAGCTTACCAATATTAGCGCCCTTATTCCCGTCCATCCCCTTCTTTGAGCAGTTGTTCTCTATGTGGTCACTTGATCCACATACGAAACATCCTTAGTTCTTCTTCGAACTTGGGCAGTTAGGCGATGTGCCCCTCCTATCCATAGTTGTAACATACTGCCTTCCCCTTGAGACAAACTCCTAAGTGAGTCTTCCCACAGTTCTAGCATGCCTCCATCCTCCTCTTAGGATCCCCTTGCTTCACTTCGGTATTCCCAGAGTTAAACCCCTTTCTCTTCTGCCCATCGCCACTACCACTGGCTCCTTCGATCTTTACTCCCCCATCTACCTTACCCTTATTCTACTTGACCAATCTCTTCCCCAGTGCCTCGACGCTGGGCACAGCGCTGGGAAGCTATCCCCTAGCTCCCCAGCGCTGCAAATGAGCTTGAAATGGGCGCCCCAGAGCTAGAACATTTTTTGACATTTTCTGCTCTGACGTTCTTTGGGAAAATGGCTATAACTTCTTCGTCTGAACTCTGATTTTGATGATTCAAGATATTCCGAAAAGAGGAGACGTAGATCTAAAACTTTCATTCTTTAAGTCATTTGAAATAAGGTCCAGAACAATACTCAAATTGGCTCTGAAGTGACTATTGTGTAAATGATAAGCCGAAAACGCGAATCTAGCCACCCCAAACGTCGATCCAAGTAATTGTTGTCCCAATTCCTACAAAATAATGTAAAACATGCATGAATAGACACAAACACTTAAAAACTTCCAAATGATTAAGCCCAAATGCACTCAATTAATGTGTATAAAACTCACTCATCAAATACCCCCAAACTTAAACCGTTGCTTGTCCTCAAGCAAAAATACAAAATAACTCAAAATAAACAACCGAACTCAACTACATAATTGCATATGCATGATCTAATTTCTAATATACCTACGAACATAGTAATAAATCAGTATGATATATAGTAACAGGCCTCAAACATACCATTGGTACTCAAACAATATATTCAATCAAGTCAAAATCCATAACTCTAACCAATTAGTCAATCCAAACCAGTCATCACCCATGTTGTGTGTGTGTGCTTGTTAACCATTCTAACCAACCACAGTTCAAGATAATCACATAACAAACTTCTTAGAGTGAAAATTTTAGTTCCAAATCAATTACTTTTGTGAACATGACAACTCTAGTTAAAACTAAGCAATTACCAAGTCTAAGGGTAAATACTGGATTTATTTATACTTTTATTCAACCACGAGGGTATTTTTGCTCTTTCTCGTGTTTAATTCATTTTTTTATTTTTCGCATGGTTGTGCAATGTCTTATTCCCTTAGGCTTTTCAGTGCTACCTTAACGAGCATTCGACCAACGACTCCCAAGCTATTAAGACCTTAGGGCGCTAGGTGTAAAGACAATCCCCTCGGGCTTACTTACTCAAGTAACAAAGGCCACAAAACTAGACAAGTATGCCACTTTGTTTATTCTCTTTTTTTTTCTTTTTCTGGAGTTTTTATTCTTTTTTTTTCTTTTAATCATTTCTTTTTTCTTTTTTTTCTTTTTATAATATATATATCCCATAGATTCCCTCAAACTCAAGCTTTTACGTCATTCCAACCTTTACTGCCAGTTCGCTAATTTCATTAAATTTTAACCAAGATTTTCCCTCAGAAATAAATTATGAAACCCTTGAACCAAGTGGATTAAAATAGTTAAACTTTAAGTGCTAACCTATTACATAAGTTTAAGACAGGCTTAGATTATCATCATGATTAAAATTAGAACTCATCATCAATTATCAACACTGTTCAAGTTAACATGCAAAACCAATCTTATCATAGGCCGAGCTAAGACCACACCAACCGATCACGCAGATTCATGCAAAAAATAAAATAAAATAAAAATGCAATTATACTACATGAACACATACTAATGCAATACATATATTAATATGCAAATAACTATCATGTATTATATGCAACCTAAAAAAACACAATGCTAACACATAAAAAAATGAACTACCATACAGATAACTAACTATATTCAATACGACACTAAAGTGCCCCCAAACTTAAACTAGACATTGTCCTCAATGGCTGAAATAGAATAAAGTAGAGCAGAGGACTTCCCTGAAAATATAACAATCTTCCTCCTTGTCCAATAACTTTGGAGAATAGGCTAAGCACATGGAAAAAATTGGGCACCACACTTGAATTTGACTTGAATAACCTGTAAACCATGATAGAATTTTTTTTACTAAATTCTAAATAAATGCAAATTCAAAACTACTAATATAAACCTAATAAAAACTTAAAATAAAAATTAAACTTGGGTTGCCTCCCAATAAGCGCTTGTTTTATAGTCTCAGCCTGACTTCTTCAATTCTCTATCCAATTCCCTTTCGAAAATTGAGGAATCCTCCATCCATCAATAGCAATGTCTCTTTTGGGAGGTTCCCATTAGCAAAAGCCCTTGAATTAAAGTCACCTAGCATGCTCTTTGTAGATAGGTTCCATATTAAGAACATCCAACAACTAGGTGTTTTCACCATTATGTTTATGATCAGATTGGGGCATTGAAGCTTAGTAAACACAATGGGATCTTCCTCTATCTTCTCCTTTTCAACCCACCATGACTCCATAGTTGTACTAGATCTTATGTCACAAAAAGCTTTGCCTACGACATGACTGCCAATTGGGCAAGGTCTTGAAAAACTGCCCGGATCCTTGAGCTTCAGAGGTAACTTATTCTGGATAATTGCGCTGCATTCTTCGGTCAACGCCACTATTTCAAAATCACCCAATTTCCTCTTTTTTGATAAGACCTCCTTCATGAACTTGGCGTAACTCGGCATTTGTTCTAAGGCTTCGACAAATGCGATGTTGATATGCAGTTTTTTGAGAATATCCAAAAATCGTGAAAACTACTTATCTAACTTGGTTTTTTGAAACCTCTGCAGATATGGTATGGGAGGTATTGTGAGGGTTTATTCCGGGGCTTTCTGCTCTAACTCCTCATCTTGACGTTTTTCGGTTCCCGAAACTTCCTCTTTTTCCACTATTACGTTGTCCCTCTTTTTTTTATCCTCAGTTGTCTCTTGTAAATCCTTTCCACTACGTAAAGTCACAGCCTTGCAATGCTCATCTCTACCCAGATTTATCTCTGTATCACTAGGGAGTTTTCCATGTGGATGGCTATTCAACGCATGTGCTATCTGCCCCAATTGATTTTCCAGATTCTTTATCGAAGCACCTTGGCTTTTCACATTCATATCTACTTGACTCAATAACTTTTCTTGTTCATCGATCCTTTTGTTAGTAGCTAAAATGAATTTTTCCAAAGCTTCTTCCAAACCTGTTTTCCTCTCTGGCTGTTGTTGAGTCTGATTTTAAAATCCGAATGTGTTTTGCTGTCTAGCTGCTTGAGCTTGATTGTTACTCCATGAAAATCCCGAGTGATTTCTCCAACCCGGATTATATGCGTTTTGATTCGGATACGGTTGGTTTGATTGATTATAGCTACCTACGAACTGAGCTGATTCAGAATTGATGGCATATTGATCTGTAACATGACTCCCAGCACATAACTCACAAACCATTGCTACTTGCTGCGTGGATTGTGGACTCCATGTTTCCATTTTCTTTGTTATTGCGGACACCTGTGCTGCCAATGCTGTCACTGGATCCACTTCAAACTTTCTCGGTGTTTTCGGAGGGTTAGACCTAGTCATGGGCCACTAATAGTTGTTGTTGGCCATCGTTTCTAGCAGTTGATAAGCCTCATCAAAATTCTTAGACATGATCGCTCCACCTGCAGCTACATCAATATTGGCTCTTGATCTAGTGTGCATACCCTCGCAAAGAATTCCTGTAAATACAAGAAGAAAATTAAATAACGTTTAAATTAAGACCGAATTGATTATAACTAATATGGAATTAATATTAATAAGGAATTCCCCGGCAACGGCACCAAAAACTTGTTGGTTGATTTCGCAATCAATGAATTTGTGCAAGTGTACACAGTCAACAAGTAATAAAGTGATAAGATAGAGTGTCGATCCCACAAAGAATTCTAATCAATAAATTCCAACTACTAGTACTATATCATTCCAATTTTATTTAAACAACCATAAAGTGTGATTTTTTTTGAAATAGGAAACTAAATTAAACAATTAAAAAGAGATTATTATAAAATAAAGCAAATAAATAAAACTAAGATTTTAACGAATGAATTCAGATAATTAAAGATTAAGACTCCAATATCCACAATTATGAACTATAAACCAATTATCCAATTATCCCAATTATTATGCCTATTGAATTGTTAAAAGGAATTCTAAGTGTTAAAAGCTCTTTTCCAAGTGATCAATTAACTTCTATTTAATCCAATTAATCTTGTTATATTCTTATGCAAAACAATTAAATTAAACTCTTTCAATTCCAATTCCTAACTTGTTACATACAGTGAACAGATATTTCCATTCAATTCACGACCCTAATTATTCATCATGCAAATAATTAAGAATACATGTTATCACGCCCTAGATCTCCTCTTCCGATTCCTTCTAGAGTAACAATGTAATTATTGGCCAAATAATTAATCAATAAGCACAAAATATACTAAACAATTCACTTTGATATAAATAATTGGAATAAATCGAATAACTAATTTATAGACATAAAAGGTTCAATTGAAATCTTAATGAAAGAATTAGTTCATTGTCATTAAATTAAAATCAAAATTCCACAACTGAATAAACATTAAAAGATAAAAAGTAAGAGAAGAGAAGAGAATAGAATAGAATCTATTGTCAGTAGTCTTGATGCTCCCCTCTTGCTCCTGCTCTTGATCTCTAGTGTTCTTCAATTTGCTTCAATCTCCAATAGCTAATTAAGAACTAGGGTTTATATTCTAATCTAATAGAGTGTTTTATCTAAGCTAATCTATGTAATCTCCCTTTCTTTTATACCTTACATCACGTATTTATAGGTTACAAGTCCAATTTTTAGCTTAGGAACAAACCCAATCCAATTTGGAGTCAAAAAAGTGTCAAAATTGGACCCAAAATGCGTCCAAGCTTGACCAATCTCTTCCCCAAAGGTTCTGGCGCTAGGCACTGCTTTGAAGTCGTCCCTAGCTCCCCTAAGACCGCAAATGAGCTTGAAATGGGCGCCCCGGCGCTGGAACATTTTCTGCTCTAACGTCCTTCGGGAAAATGGCCATAACGTCTTCGTCCGAACTCCAATTTTGATGATTCAAGATGTTCCGAAAAGAGGAGACGTAGATCTACAACTTTCAATCTTTAAGTCTTTCGAAATATGGTCCGGAGAAATACTCAAATTGGCTCTGAACTGACTGTTGTGTAAATGACAAGCCGAAAACGCGAATCTAGCCACCCCAAACGTCGATTAAAGTAACTTTTGTCCCAATTCCTACAAAACAACATAAAACATGCATGAATAGACACAAAAACTTAAAAACTTCCAAATGATTAAGCTCAAATGCACTCAATTAATGTGTATATAACTCACTCATCAATGACATTCTCAAAATCCACGTTGGCAAGACCAAATTATATAATATCTCTACCGATAGATATCGTGGTTCCGCCTCGCTTCTTCATCGGTTTCCCACTACTTGTCATTGAAAATTAGCATGAGAACTCCTATGTATATAGGACATCCTCCTAATCTTCAGCTTCTTGGTCTTTAGCTCCTACCTGAGCTCAAAGACCTCGTGTTTTAGCTCATGGACCTTGTCCTTCGCCAAAACCTTCTCATCATGTTCCTCCTCCTATATCGACTCCATACTTGTCTTATCCTCTAAAATAGCATGGAGCTCATCCTTTAGCTCCTTTACGTCCTTACAATACTAGATGATTCTATCCAATAATGTCACAAACAATGCTTTCATTGACTCCCCCGGAGTCATCTCTTCTTCAGGTGCTATGGTGTTAAATGACACCACCTCCACCTCCTCTTCAGACATGCCATCGAACATAGACATAAGGTGTAGGTTTTCCGAGTCTCCAGACTCGACTATCACCACCTCAGGCTCTTTTGCTATAAGGTTCGGTAAGATCTTTACTTGATTCACAGACTCCTCACTTACTACATGTATATCCCTATACATTTCATTTTCTCCTGACATCTACAACAAAATAATTTAGTTTGATTAGTACACGTCAGAAGAATAATAAAAACACTTATCCTATATAATATAGTTTTAGGGTTAATTTCCATCTTGTACTTCTTTGACTTTTCTTAAGATTATGACTTAAGGTTCTAATTCCCCCTTAAGTTTTATAACCTACTACTTTGATACCAACTTGTGACGCCCCCAAATTTGGGTATATTCCAACCCGACATATGGTGCTACACGGTGCTACAGTTCACACATACATTCATTTGAAATGCTTCAAAAGAATGAATATTGTGACTCCCCCAAAATAGGTATACAACACCCATTCTGAGTCGTCAAATACATGGTACAGAAAGCAAACTACAACTTCAATAATACAAATGTCGTGTAAAATACGACAACACATACTGTGAGTTTAAATACAAATATTGTCTTCTAGACAATATCCACACTCAAATAAGTCCTCATTACAATTATTCATACACTATTTTACAGAAATAGTGAGGACTGCTAAAACATCTTTCTAGAACCATCACTCCATACGCCGACTAGATCCTACTATATTCTTACCTCCTGAGAAGAAAAATGGAACAAAAAGGAAAAGGGTGAGCTCAACTAGCCCAATAAACAATATTATGACTAAGATAATATACAACAAATTATCATTACTCCTCAACAGGAAAAAATCTGATAGAATATAATAGACAACAAGTTTTAGATCAATATTCTGCAGCGGAAACAGAAATCCATTAGAAGAGTCACGTAGAGAATGAATTCTACTATCTTCTAAGATTTAAAAGTCCATCATCAATATTTTATCCCTATAACATCAATCAATATACATCTTTAATCAAATATTCATCTTTGCACTACAGGCCAAAGATAATTATTTGTATCACTAGTCGGTCATGTTCATCTCAATACTGCTTCATCTTTACACTACGGCCAAAGATATTCATCGATTAATCATTCATCTTTTCACTACAGGCCAATGATATTCAGTAATATCATCATTTAAGACTGAGGATGATGAAAAATATTTTAAAGAAAACGAATCCAATGAGACAGAAGGACGAATATTAGGGATTCGTATTACAGTTATCCAAGATCAATAATACTCCATAATAACCAATTTTGAAGCAGAATTCAAAAATAAAGATCAAAACATGCATACAATCAAAGATAGTAACCATAATAGACATCTAGGACAGAAAGGAAAATTTTCGTTTTGAATAGTACCGTATTCGTGAATAGTGCCGTATACGTGAATAGTAACCCCGACACAAAAAGTTCCAAATTTGATTAAAAAGTTCAAACCAATATTTCGGCATAATGATATTGAAGAAAATAATATCATTTAAGAAGAAAATAACATCTCTTACCTCAAAATAACGGTACTTCTGATCGGAATATCGGATACAAAGCTGAAGGAAACTTGTACCGAACATCAACTCTCAAAGTATCTAAATACTCACAAAAATACGCTCGACAATATAGAGAGAAAGAAAACTTGTTTCTGGTGTGATTTTCAATTCTAACCTAAGCGTCTATTTATAGGAAAATGCTAGAACGCCATAGGAGACTAAAATAATAAAATAATATTATTTATTCCTTTACATCTACGCACACCCAATTTGATCAAACAAGCCAGCCAATTCTGAAATTCTTTGGCAGCCCACATGTGTATTCAACACCAACCAAAAAGTGGGTCCCACCCATAATTTAATAAAAATCATTTTATTTTTTGAAACTTCAGTAATTCATAAAAAATAGCTCGTTTATCAGAAAAATATGAATTTTATATCCATTCCACACAAAATCAAATTCTCTACAACTTTCTAGCTTTGAGTTTTTCCAAATTCCAAACAGAAAATATTCGAAACCCACAAACGGGTAATTTTTAATACCTCCCTTCCGACAAAATACTGATAAAACACCTCAATATTAATTCCTTCATTTATAACCACATAAAATAAATAAATCCATCATTTATATCCACATCAAATAAATATTTCCATATCATATAAATTAATAATTAATTATTCACAAATAATATTACAGAATCACAATTATGACAACCAGGCTGTTCCCAGGAAAGAGGAGGCTTTCCAATAAAGATTTCTCCTTATTGGCGCGCAATTAGGTGACCAAACCTCTCCTGGATAGAACTTTCTAGACATTGCCAATAATGCTATCTAATAATATTATTCAAATAATATGAATTATTGATCTGATAATGGGAAATACTGTGCAGTGACAATTATTGAAACAACAATAATATTAAATATCAACGCAACAATTATTGAATCAATAAAATAAAATATTGAATAAAGAATCACTCTTTGTAACAATTATTGAGTAGTGCCTTCTTACGTACGAATCAATAATTCAACAATAATGTGCAATACCGTGTGCTACTGTGCAACAATGCGTATTACTGTATTTTAACCACCAGGTAACCCAACAGTGTAAACGGTAACAATTACGCCATTATTCATAAAAACTTATACTTTGTCGTTTTCCTTCATCCAACCATTTTTCGTTATGGGGCCCACAAATGGCTGCGCTGTCGTACGAATATTCCCCCACAACAATGAATATTTTATAACCACTTGCTTATTTTGTAAAATTTTCACCCATAACCAAAGCATTATAGCAAATTAACACTTTATTAATTTAGAATAATGAATAGAGGAAAAATTCTATTTTATATATAATAAGTTGGGGTCTTATAACCTCCCCTCCTTATAAAATTTCGTCCTCAAAATTGACGTACATACCTGCTGTTTTGAACAGGTGAGGGTACCTCGCTTTCATTTTCGAATCCAACTCCCAGGTCATTTCCTCAATAGCATGGTTCCTCCACAAAACCTTAACTTGTGGTATAACCTTGGTGCGTAGGACATGCTCTTTCCTATCAAAGATCTTAATAGGTACCTCCTCGTATGTTAAATATTTGGCTATCTCGTCTGGTTCTAACTCAATAATGTGGTTTGGGTCTTTCACATATTTATGAAGTATAGATATGTGAAAAACATTATGAACACGAGACATGTTTGGAGGTAATGCGAGTCTATAGGCCACATTTCCTATTCGGTCAAAAATCTCAAATGGACCAACAAATCTTGGATTGAGCTTTCCTCTCTTTCCAAATCTTGTAACTCGCTTCCATGGAGCAACACATAACAATACATGATCCCCAATATTAAATTCCATGTCCTTTCGATGAAGATCAGCATAACTCTTTTGTCGATCCTGTGAGGTTTGAATACGTTGTCGAATCGTTTGAATTTTTTTCCGTAGTCATGTGTACCAACTCTGGTCCCAACAAAGTTGCTTCACCCACCTCGTCCCAACATAATGGAGAATGACACTTTCGTCCATACAACGCCTCGAATGGAGCCCTGCCTATACTTGTTTGACAACCGTTGTTATAGGAGAATTCCACCAATGGTAAATACTTATCCCAACTTCCTTTGAAGTGTAGAACACAGAGTCTTAATAGATCTTCAAGAGTTTGAATAGTCCTCTCTGATTGTCTGTCCGTTTGAGGATGGTATGCCGAACTGAATTGTAAATCCATGCCCATAGCTTTCTGCAAGCTAACCCAAAATCGTGAAGTGAATCTTGGGTCACGATCCGAAACTATGGATACTGGCATGCCATGCAATCTCACAATCTTGTTCACGTACATACGAGCAAGACATTAAAGGGAATAAGTTTCACGTATAGGCAAGAAATGAGCAGACTTGGTTAATCTATCAACAATAACCCAAATCGCATCTATACCTTGAGAAACTTGGAAAGACCCATAATGAAATCCATAGTAATGTGTTCCCACTTCCACTCCAGAATATCAAGTGGTTGCAATGGACCTTTTGGTACTTGATGCTCTGCCTTTACACGTTGACAAGTTAAACACCTCGAGATAAACTCTACAATCTCTCTCTTCATATTCTTCCACCAAAAATGTATGTCGAATATTATGATACATTTTGGTACTCCCAGGATGGATTGCAAACGGGGTGTTGTGTGCCTCCATCATGATTCTATGCTTCAAGTAAGAATCGTTAGGAACACAAAGCCTAGAGTTGACTCGAAGTATTCCTTCTTCATCAATTCTTGCTTCTGGAATAGCTCCTTCTTGCACTTTTTTCTTCATACGCATCAGCCCTAGGTCCGTAGCTTGAGCAACTTTAACTTTATCGATTAAAGTCAGTTCTACTCGTATATTCGCCATCATCATGTGGGTCCCTGGAGTCTTTAATTCTATCTCCATCCTTTGCAAGTCATACAAAATGGGCCTTTGCGTTGACAATATCGCACTCGTACTCGCATATGATCTTCTAATCAATGTGTCAGCTACTACATTCACTTTTCCAAGATGATATTGAATAGTGTGGTCGTAATCTTTCAACAGCTCAAGCCAATGTCGTTGTCCTCATACAAGTAGTGTCTCCAAATTTTCAACGCGAATACGACTGCTGCCAACTCCAGATCATGAGTAAGATAATTCCTCTCATATTCTTTGAGTTGTCGCGAGGCATAGGCTATGACTTTCCCATGTTGCATGAGAACACATCCTAACCCTTTGCCTGAAGCATCATTGTAGATAACAAATCCATCCAAACCAGATGGTATTGTCAGAACAGGTGCCGAAATGAGTCTCCTCTTGAGCTCTTGGAAACTCTTCTCGCATTCCTCGCTCCATACAACTTTTGTATCTTTTTGAGTCAGCTGAGTTAACGGAGTATCGATTCGAGAAAATCCTTTCACGAATCTCCGATAATAACCAGCTAAGCCCAGAAAGCTACGCACTTCGATCACCGACTTCGGTTGCTCCCAACTTTGTATTTCTTCAATCTTCGCCGGGTCAAGAGATACTCCAAGTTTTGACACCACGTGCCCAAGGAATGTTACTTCCACAAGCCAGAACTCGCATTTCTTCAGCTTGGTATATAGCTTGTTTTCACGAAGCCTTTCAAGTATCACCTTCAAATGGTGCTCATGATCTTCACGTCTTTTGGAATAGATGAGGATGTCATCAATAAAAACAACAACGAACTGATCCAAATATTCCTCGAATACTCGGTTCATCATATCCATGAAAGTAGCAGGAGCATTAGTCAATCTAAAAGACATGATTAAGAATTCATAATGCTCGTCTGCGAGTTCTCGGCGATCTTGGAATATCCTCGCTTTTAATGTTCAAATTGATGATATCGAATCGAAGATCGATCTTTGAAAAGAATTGTGCTCCTTGTAACTGGTCAAACAGGTCATCAATGCGAGGTAGCAGATACCTATTCTTGATGGTGACATGGTTTAATTCTCGGTAGTCAATACAAAGTCGCATACTCCCGTCTTTCGTCTTCACGAATAAAACAGGAGCACCCCAATGAGATGTACTAGGATGAATGAAACCGATGTCTAATAACTCATGTAATTGGACTTTTAAATCCTGAAGTTCAATAGGAGTCATTCGACATGGGGTTTTAGAAATGGGTTTTGTACCCGGTTCAAGGTCAATAAAGAATTCAACATCACGTTCTGGGGGTAGACCGGGAAGTTCTTCAGGAAACACATCAGGAAATTCTCTAACCACAGAAATATTATTCAAATTTGACTTGTCTTTATTCAAATCCATAACATGGGCTAAGAAAGCTTGACATCCATTTTTTACTAAACGAATAGCTTTGTGGCTTGATATGACAGTGACTGATTTTAGTGGTTTAGTTGCTTGAATTCGCATAGCAGGTTGGTTAGGAATATGAAAACTAACAACCTTACGAAAACAATAAATTTTGGCATGATGAGTAGTTAACCAATCAATTCCTAAAATCACATCAAAAGCAAGTATCTTAAAAGAGATAAGATCAATAGGTAATGTGATAGTGCCAACTTGGATTAAGTAAGATTTATAAACTGTAGATGTAATGAAGGTTTCACCCAACGGAGTTTCAATAGATAAGTTAAAGTCCAATTTCTTCGGAGTCAAGTTTAAATGTTGAGCACAAGCAGGAGAGATAAAAGAATGGATAGAACCAGTATCTAGTAAGGTATAAACTTCGTAAGAATTCAAGATTTGCTTACCTGTGATCACCTCGTTTGGGTTCCTCACGTTTTGGCCAGTCACAACAAATGCTCTTCCAGGAACCGCTGATTTTGACTTATCCGGGACAGCTTTTGGAGTCAGCATCCCTGCTGAACTTGGTTTTGCTATAGAACACTCTCAGGTTATATAACCCCCCCTTTCCACAGTTATAACATACCTTGGATTGTTGTGGGTAGTTTTGGCTAATATGTCCATCTTTCCCTCATTTATAACACATGACCGATGGTCGTTCTCCTCCCCTAGCAACAGTTGATGCTGGTGTTTTTGTTGATGTCTTCCCGTCATTGTTGAATCTCCTCTTTATGAAATTTCCACTAGACTCACCTTTTCTATTATCATGGCCATGATTACCACCCGAGTGGTTACCGCTTTTGTCTGTATTCTTCCCTCCTCATTGGTTATCATTGCTCCGATGACTGCTATCACCGATATGACCCTGGTTGTGATCCCTCGGTTGAGTGTACTCATTATCTCGCTCTAATAATTGAGCCCTGTTAACAACATCTGAATACAGAGAAAATTTATGAGAGATAAGGTATTGATGAATCTCGGGTTTTAGACATCTCAGAAACATCCGCGTCATACGTTCCTCATTCTCTACCAAATGAGATGCAAACCTGGATAACTCCTCGAACTTTGCCTCGTACTGAGACACCGTCATGTTGTTCTGTTCCAATCTAATAAACTCTACCTCCTTCATATGATGAATACTTTCAGGAAAGTACTTATCATTAAACAATTTCTGAAATCTTTCCCAAGACATGTTAAGTGCGGCTGGCAGGGTACGCTTCACAGATTCCCACCAGTAATCTGCCTCACCACGGAACATAAAGGTGGCGAATGGAACCTTCTATTCCTCCGTGATCCCAAGACATCGAATAACTTAGTAATTTGCTTTACCCATGTTTCCGCCTTAATCGGATTGAGCTTTCCCCAAAAATCTGGTGGTCCCAACTCCTTGAACTGATTGGCTATGACAGTTCGCGCGTTGCCATTATTTCCACCTGTATTTTGTACACGAGTCTCCCTCGTCTGATTTTGCATGAGCTGCAAAAACTCCTAAACATTCCATCATTCATCGTTTGCTCGGTAGTGTTGTTTACAGGAGGAATATTGCCTTCCTATTTCACGCTTCTCTCCGGTTTGTGACTAAAGGTTGTTCCACAGTCTCATACACTCCATTGTTAACGTTCTCAGCAGCCATTCTTAAATCACCCATAAAACAAGGGTTAATTAAACAAATTAACATATCACATAATATCCCTATATTATGACCGACCAACAAATAAGCTTAGATAGGACACACTAGCGAAGGATTTACTCATCTCTCCCCTCCTAGTTCTATTCTCCGATCTCCGCCAGAGACCATATCCCTAAGCTTTGCTACCAACTGTGACGCCCCCAAAATAGTTATACAACACCTATTCTGAGTCGTCAAATACATGGTACAGAAAGCAAACTACAACTTCAATAATACAAATGTCGTGTAAAATACGACAACACATACTGTGAGTTTAAATACAAATATTGTCTTCTAGACAATATCCACACTCAAATAAGTCCTCATTACAATTATTCATACACTATTTTACATAAATAGTGAGGACTGCTAAAACATCTTTCTAGAACCATCACTCCATACCCCGACTAGATCTTGCTATGTACTCACCTCCTGAGAAGAAAAATGGAACAAAAAGGAAAAGGGTGAGCTCAACTAGCCTAGTAAAGAATATTATGACTAAGATAATATACAACAAATTATCATTAGTCCTCAACAGGGAAAAATCTGATAGAATATAATAGACAACAAGTTTTAGATCAATATTCTGCAGGGGAAACAGCAATCCATTAGAAGAGTCACGTAGAAAATAAATTCTACTATCTTCTAAGATTTAAAAGTCCACCATCAATATTTTATCCCTATAACATCAATCAATATACAACTTTAATCAAATATTCATCTTTGCACTATAGGCCAAAAGATATTAATTTGTATCACCAGTCGGTCATGTTCATCTCAACACCTGTTCATCTTTGCACTACGGGCCAAAGATATTCATCAGTTAATCATTCATCTTTGCACTACAGGCCAAAGATATTCAGTAATATCATCATTTAAGATTGAGGATGATGAAAAATATTTTAAAGAAAACAAATCCAAAGAGATGTATGATCGAATATTAGGGATTCGTATTACAGTTATCCAAGATCAATAATACTCCATAATAACCAATTTTGAAGCAGAATTCAAAAATAAAGATCAAAACATGCATACAATCAAAGATAGTAACCATAATAGACATCTTGGACAGAAAAGAAAATTTTCATTTTTCTCTGAATAGTGCCGTATTCGTGAATAGTGCCGTATACGTGAATAGTAACCCCGACACAAAAAGTTCCAAATTTGATTAAAAAGTTCGAACCAATATTTCAGCATAATGATATTGAAGAAAATAATATCATTTAAGAAGAAAATAACATCCCTTACCTCAAAATAACGGTACTTCTAATCGGAATATCGGATAGAAAGCCGAAGGAAACTTGTATCGAACATCAACTCTCAAAGTATCTAAATACTCACAAAAATACGCTTGACAATATAGAGAGAAAGAAAACTTGTTTCTGGTGTGATTTTCAATTCTAACCTAAGTGTCTATTTATAGGAAAATGCTAGAACGCCATAGGAGACAAAAATAATAAAATAATATTATTTATTCCTTTACATCTACGCACACCCAATTTGATCAAACAAGCCAGCCAATTCTAAAATTCTTTGGCAGCCCACATGTGTATTCAACACCAACCAAAAAAGTGGGTCCGACGTATAATTTAATAAAAATCATTTTATTTTTTGACACTTCAGTAACTAATAAAAAATAGCCCGTTTATTAGAAAAATACGAATTTCAAACAGAAAATATCTGAAACCCACAAACGGGTGATTTTTAATACCTCCCTTCCGACAAAATACTGATAAAACACCTCAGTATTAATTCTTTCATTTATAACCACATAAAATAAATAAATCCATCATTTATATCCACATCAAATAAATATTTCCTTATCATATAAATTAATAAATAATTATTCACAAAAAATATTACAGAATCACAATTATGACAACCAGCAGCCCCCAGAAAGAGGAGGCTTTCCAATAAGGATTTCTCCTTCATCGCGGCAATTAGGTGACCAAACCTCTCCTCGATGTAACTTTCTAGACATTGCCAATAATGTTATCTAATAATATTATTCAAATAATATGAATTATTGATCCGATAATGGAAAATACTATGCGTGATGACAATTATTGAAACAACAATAATATTAAATATCAACACAAATTATTGAATCAATAAAATAAAATATTGAATAAGAATTCATCGTAAATAATTATTGAGTAGTGCCTTCTTACGTTTAATCAATAATTCAACAATATCAGTAACAATCTTGTGTGCTATTGTGCAACCACGCATATTACTGTATTTTAACCACCAGGGTAACCCAACCGTGTTAACGGTAACAATTGTGTTGTTATTCATAAAAAGTCATATTTTGTCATTTTGCTTCATCCAACTGTTTTCTGTTATGGGGCCCACAAATGGTCATACTACCAAATCCGCATTTAATATTCCCCACACACAAGAATATTCCACGACCAAATGAATATTCCCCGACAACAATGAATATTTTATAATCACTTGCTTATTTTGTAAAATTTTCATCCATAACCAAAGCATTATATCAAATTAACACCTTATTAATTTAGAATAATGAATAGAGGAAAAATTCAATTTTATTTATAATAAGTTGGGGTCTTACAAATATGTCTTATATATATTCCAAACAATATTACCATTCCCCAAGTTCTTTATAACCATTACATGTGTTCTTGTCAAAATATTAAATAATAACAACATTCAACCTATACTATTATAAAGGCAATCTATAGGTTCGCCTTAGCCTTCCCTTTATCTTTACCGAATCCTTCGATCCGTTCAGTCTTAGCTACATTCATATGGTTCAAGCAAGAGTGAGCAAAACTGGCTCAGCAAGTATGACAATTCCATTAAAACAATATGTTTGAAACATACAAATTGTATATCTTCAATAACTGAACAATAGTTATGAAGTACTATCGATAATTCAAAATAGCACTTCTCTTTTCTTAAAACGTTTCACAATGAACAACATTTAGTAAAACATTAATTCCAGTCCAAGACCTTGAGCATTTCATACTTTCTATGAAAAGGACAACCCGACACTAAGTCCGTAAGTCTGGCATATCTTACGAGCACGTCTAGCATATCAGCCTATAGTACTCTATGTTGTACAACACTACTTTCTTTAAACGTGCGTACGTTTAAGTTTTGGCAACCTCACGTTCTTTTTCGTTTGACGACAAAACATTTGTTTAGCATACTCAGTCTTCTTTTGAAAACCATACCAACATAGTTTGGCAAAAGGAACATAGATAAGGGTTAGAACACTTGCCTTTAGCGTTTGCTACTATTTAAATACTTTTCGTTTTGAGTCTTTAAGGTCTCTTCAATGCATGATCACATAACATACCATATTCGGTCATATATAATCAAGTATGCTTACTACTATATCTTACCCTTCCTCTCAATCTAATCATGCCTTAGATTGTTTAATATTGGTTATGGTTTATTGTATTACATAGTTCTTACATTTAATTAAACTTTCTTCAATATTGGTTATGGTTTATTGTATTATAAACATCATTTAAGGATGTTACTTCAGGTTTATTAATGATTTAATTCACCTTCAATCAACTCTCTTTCATTTTACATTCAAAAACTCTCTTTACTATCTAACTTCTAGTGATGGCAATCAGACGCCAAATTTTCCTTTATACAACTCATGTTGCATGCCTGGTTTCAGTGGATCGCTTTAGCCTTGGCATCATGCATACCAAGATCAATACTAACTATCACGATGTGGCGCCACTTCCCATTGTCTCCCCATCCGGCCTGGCGCTGCAGTTCCAACCTTAGTTCTCTTGGTCGTGCCACGGTGCGGACCTTGAGCCTCAGAAAAAGTTTACAGTCTTTTGCTTTGATGAACTTCCTAGGCTCATAAATTGTTCATTTTAAGTCTGAATTGGCTCTTTCAAAAGCCATTAGCTCACAAATCACAAGCTCTATGATTTCATTAGAAAATATTTCATTTTTGAATCTTTTAACTCAAAATTCATAGATTAGTTCATTAATACGAAAATGATAAATGTTCGTGAACGTTCAAAGCTCGTTTCTTCGTTCTAAGTCGGAATTTGGTCATTTTTGAGTCCGCAACTCAGAATGAAAATTTAGACTACTCTCCATTGAAAAACAACATTTCTTAGTTAAATGCTAACTTTTGACTTCCATTCCGAGACTTTCATGATTTCGACGATTATCATCTAATCTCGTAAATTTTGTCATAACTTTGTTACTTAAGATTTTTACATCATTTCAAATGGATTCATTTCATCATACTAACATCTGAACCAAACATATTTCATTAAATCATTTATATAACAATTTCTTACATGTTCTTCCTTAGTTCATAACTTAAATAAGTACACATTACTTGTTCATGGCTTATTAAGGTTTAGTTCCATTGATTAGCCATTCTTATTACTTCTTAGCATATATGTTCTACCAATCAACACTTCTCTATCAACCTACAATTGAAGAGACGGAAGATTAATAATCTAGGATTCTTACCCTTGATGATCACTTGGTTCTTCTTCTTTTCTACTTGAAATAACAAGTCTAGCTTTTCTTATTTTTTCTCTCTACTAAATAAGTTATAAGTTGTTGGTGGAAAATTTTACAAGTACATAATCTAGCAACTCTTCTCTTATTTATAGGATTTCCTAATTGAGGGCATTCTAGGAAATAATCTGTCCCACCTCCTTACTATTCATCTCTTGGTCAACAAGTAAAACCACTTTACTTGGTCAGCAAGATGGTGCCAAGTGATCATGGGGCCCACATGGGTTACCCCATGGGTCATTCTTACCCATTGGATCAATCCATAGATCTGATTCTTAATTTGGGCTTTAAGTTTAACCAACTTTTAATTAACCTTTGGGCTTGTATTAACAAATGATAAGTGGATTTCATATCTATGAATCGGTGTCCATTTCATTCTTAATTGTTGTTATTTGCTTGTGTTCATGTTCGTTTTTTTTTGTTTTTGTGTTCTTTTATGTGTAGGATGGTTGTTGTGGCATTTAACAAAAATTGGAGGAATTTGGAGTCAATTGGATGCATTTTTGGAAGGATTCAAGAAGCAAAAGAAATCACTCAGCAAAATACACCCCCGCCTGGGCGGGCTTGTTTGGCTTGTATACCCCCGCCGGGGTGGGGGGTCTCAACTGATGCAGACTCCTGTTGTGCTTTAAACTTAGCTGGGAGATGGTTTCTAGAGTTTGAATAGCTTATGAACGCTAATTAGCAGAGAATTTCGACTGGGATTTGTGTGTTGGATGCTTATTTACTCAATTAACAAGGAATTAAACAACACACAAGGCATATTACGAAGAAAATTTCCAGTTTTTCATAGCAAGCATTGGAGACTTTGAGGAGATTTTCAGGACGATTGCAAATTTAGGCTAAGTGAAGGGTGTTTTTCACTATTCTTCTTCTTAGACTATTATTTGTAATTGAAAGAATGTTATCTTTGATTTATTCAATAGTTATTTCATTCATGATGAACTAATTCACTTTTTAGGCTTGTGATGGATCCTTAAGTGATACAATGATTTTGTAAACCTTGATTTCCAGTTCAATAATCTATTTTCCAGTTTATCTATATTAATTTGAGCTTGAATTTATGAATTGCATGATCAACAATTCTTTGTGGATTTGTATGGAATCGATAGAGGATATTCGAATCTAGACTTTGTTAATATAACATGTGTTCATGAATTTTGTGAATAGCAGAATCTTAATGAATGTTAAGGATGAATCTTAATGAATTTTAAAAATTCCGAGAAAAATATATGTTTAATATGGGACTATATTCTGCTAAATCACAGAAAAGAAAACTTTTTGGGACTGATTTGTTATTTTTCATGAAAATGGTTTAGATATGAACATATGAATTAAATATGTTATGTGAAGTTGAAAAATTGGTAAATAGGATTTTATGGCTTGAAAATCCTATATAAGGTATATGCAGATTTGTGATGAGGGATTTGATCATTGGTGATTAAATCTTATGAGTATGGCATTTTTGAATGATTAAATGCATTATTTGGTAAAGTGTAAATAATTAAAATAAATTGTTTATAAGTTTAAGAAGTGATTAAAATATTGTTATAATATTAATAATATTAGATTATGAGTTTATTAAGTGATTGATAACATTAGGATATTCTTGAACTCTAGATAAATTGTATTATAAATATTTAATATTTATCCTTTATCTTATTTGATTGATTCTTTATATCATTTTCATGATTCTTATGCTTATATTGTGTTCGAAGTCATCTTTGGCCCGTAGGGCATAGATGGATTGTTGGTTATTGGTTTTACAGTTGTTTGTCTTTGGCATGTAGTGCAAAGATGATTTGTTGTTTGATAGCTTTGGCCCGTAGTACAAAGATGGACATGTGTATGACATGATCATGACCACTTGTGATACTAACGAATATCCTTGGTCGTAGTACAAGGGTAATTCGATGATGTGATTGGCAGGATCATGACCATTAGTTAACAGTTGAATGTCTTTGGTAGTAGTGTAATTGTGAGAATTGATTGGTATGATCATGACCATTGGTTTTATAGTTGAATATCTTTGGCCCATAGTGCAAAGATAGACAACTGATTGGTATGATCATTGTTATTACATTTGAATATCTTTAGCCTTTGGGATAAGGATATTGAGTAAAGATTTTATTAAGTGAAAAGCCAATGACTGTACATCCGTACAAGACGGCACTTTTGAATACTAACCAGGTTATTTTTTCTTTGTCTAGTTCTGTTTTGTCTCTTATACCTATCATTTCGCATCAAGGCTATATCAATCCTGAGGAAACGATGGAGTTGACGAGGCAGATTGGAGAGTTAATGGAGAAGGTTATTGTAACGACCCCAAAATTCATACAATTCAACTCTTAACCTCGGTCGTTAACAAAACATAAAATTCTAATTTTACATCATTACTTGATGATACAATTAATAAAAATGCGGAATAATTTCAAACTTTTCTATCTTCTTCCTTTATTTTCCCTGAATCACAACCTTTATCATCTACATGTCTTTAAATCTTATATAATCCATGATTCATTTTATCAGAGTTAATATATATATATATATATATACTTACATCTCAAATCGATATCCTTTATACATTGGATAGCTCAAACTTTAACTTTACAACTCAATAATTATTAAACATCATCCACCATCAAGTACATTTTTCAGAACCTTAAACATGGTTTAAATAAATAACAACTTCAGCTACGATATTAATCTTCATGTATTATTTCTGATCCACTTCTTTCAAGTAGCACATTGTGTTACCTTGAATCCTTAACCTACAAAAATGGTTATTTACAAGTTGAGCTCGACAGACCAGCAAATCTAATAGTTTTCATGCAACACGTAGCGCATAAATAACATGCTCATCTTATAAATCATAAACATCTATCTAAACACATTATACATGTTATACATCATATATCAAATAAAGATTTAGTTCCATAACTCAATCAGCATTCTTTCTATTAGTTCCCAGAGGCACAATAGTTATCTAGAAGGGGGATTAAATAGATATTTTAAAATTTTCATTTTCAAACTACTTTGCCAAATTTGTTAATCAATTTTAGCGGAATATATGATTTGTTTGTTCCCCTTTAAGATAAACCGAGTTAGTAGTTAATAGGCAGTTATAACAAATATAGTAGTTAAAGCAAGAATATAAAAGACACGAATAATTTACGTGGTTCAGAGCACTCAAAGCTCCTAGTCCACTCTTCTACTCCTCGAGTAGGAAATTCACTAAGGATATCTTTACAATTTTTGAATCTCACAGATTCCTTCAAGACCAGCAGTCTTGGAAGTTCTTAGTTCACTTAGAACTCTTCAAGTCCAGCAGACTTGGAATACACTTGATGAGAGTTGAGTTCTTTGGGTTGTGCTACTCAGTTGTTGTTAAGCATGTGTTCTACAGAACTAAGTAGCTAAACAAGCTTTCTTTCTAGATCTTTGAGTTGAGCGTTGAGTGTTTTTCAGCTTTTCATTATGTGTTTACTTGCTTCTTGCATCTGCTTCTGATTTGTATATAAGTTGCCTTTGAAATATGGCTGTTTGAAGGCATCCGTTGAAGCATTAATTGTGTTTGACATTTCTGAGCACTGATGGTGACTTCCTGAAAATTTTCTATCCAGCCGTCTGGCCCACTGACATAGCAGACTGCTATCTCACCTAACACCTGAAAAGGTGTTTTCAGCTGACATTTTTTTGTTATATACTAAGGATGAGTGTTGTATCATTGGGATTCCCGTGAGTTTAAACGTCTATAATCCATTCCACATTTGTTGTAATTTATTCTTAAACAAATGGACAAAGCTCGATGCTTCTGATGCAGACAGATGATGCACTACGATCATGATCGTGGTGTCTTGCCACATTAGTGTTTGATCCGGACTGATAGAAGAGAAACACTATAATTTCTCTCAAATACTGGTACACTACGATCTTTGCTTGCTTGATTTGCAGACTCTACGCTTTCGAGAGCAGACTACGATTCTTGAGTTGGCTCGATGGGCGTTTGGACTACTCTACAATTCTGGGAGAGGCCCTCCAAAGAAAATAGACTATGATTCTCAATGCTCTATGACTCCGCCTTGGTTTCTGCAAATTCTTGGCTGGCTCGACAAATTACGATTCTGTTGAAGCCTATCTATTACATCTCAAAATAGATCAACCTAACAACTTTGATCTTTTCTTCTATACATTCATTGCAGAATGATAAACATAAAGCACAGATCAAACCTAACAAGTTTTGATCTACCACTAAGTCCTTGTATATGTATTCCTTGAAGGACTTTTTATATAAGCATGTTTATTTACTTTCAACATCAAATTTAAATATGCAATTCCCAATAATCTCCCCCTATTTGATGTTGATATAACCAAGAAGATTTTTATCATGATCATCAATTTCTAGATGCAGTTGCTAGAAACTAAATATGACATAGTGTTTCAGTGAGAAGTTGAAATCTCTAGAGAATAAGCATTAATTTATTGATGTTTGTAAAGACAGATATTACAATAAAGCTTAGTTACATCAATAAAAAATAAATTTAACTTATCTATATTTCTCCTGCCTTTTGCTCCTTAGAGGATTGGCATGCTCTGCAGCTCTCCTTCTTCTGCTGGCTTCGTCTCTCCATGCAATATCTTCCAGCTCACTTTGACTTAGCCTTTCTCCATGATCATGTCCATACATAAAGGTGGGATCTCCAATTGGCATATTTAGGCCAGTAGTAGTTACCCCTTATGAGCTAGGAGATGACCCTCGACTCCTTAGCGGTTGCGCCATGAGAATTAGCTGGTGACGTTGCAGCTGATTATTCATGGAGTTTTATGGAGAGGCTTTCTTGAGGGAGGGCTCCTTGAAGATTAAGCAATGAGTTTCCCTTTGCCTTTGCCTTTATCTCCTTCCCCTTTATTCTCCCCCTTTATGTCAGCATCAAGGGTTCGAATGTCTTCAGACAGACGATTCATACCTTGGACAAGTTCGTGGAGCTAATTCTTGGATTGAGCAATGTCTTCATGGTTTTCTTGAACCAGAGAATCAGTTTGAGACTTGTTCTTTTATTGAATAGCCAAGATAGTGTTTGTTTGTTGCATCTGACTCATTAAAAATTCTTGGAATTCTTTCATTGAGGTTCGTAGGCTTGAGAGACTTTCTATTACAAGTTTATTTTGAGATTCCTATGTCTTCTATAGAAGGAGAACTGCTTCCTTGTGCTTCCAGGGCAGACTGAAAGTGAATTTGATCCCTTTCATTAATACTGTAGATCATTTCCTTTATGATCTCCCTAAGCTTATTTGTGAGCTCAGTACTCAGATTGTTGGGAAGGGTGTTGGCCGCATCTATCAGGTGATTCAACCTTTTATGCACAAGCTCAGAGTGAGTTTCAAGACCTTCTTGAATATCTTTGATTACTTGTTGTGATGCATTGTTCAGCTCAGATTTAGTAGTAACATCTGAGAGACGCTCAAGAATTTACTGAGTGTCTTGAAGAGAGACTCTTGTATTTTGATTTTGTAGATTGTAGAGAGCAAGATCAAGATCAAATTAATTATTGGTTGATGAGGAAGGAATATCTAAAGGAGGTGCATGTATGTGGGTTTGAGTTATGGAAGGAGGTACTGGTTGAGTGGGTGACTCTACAGTTGGAGTAGGATCGATATTCGTAGAGTGGGAGATGGTGGGAGATGGTATTAATATAAAGTTAGGAATATTTGGTTAATCAATTACAGAATGTTGGGATTTTATAACTGGAAATTGATTTAGTGGATGAAGTATCACTTCAAACCATCTTGGCAATTCATAGAATTGGTTGAAGTTTGATGGAGGACAGTGACTAACTCTAAAAGAGATGGGAATTGATTGTACCTCATGCCCAGTTTCTGAAGAATGATGGTTAGTGATTAGCTTCTAAGCAAATATGAGGTTGCCTGGGAATCCGTGAGCAAGCACATAGATTGTCGGATAAGCTTTAAAATTCCAGAACATGTGATCCCAAGAGTTGAGAATTTGGGCTCTGTGATAGGGCATCATAGGTAAGTAGGAGAACAGATGATTTTAGTTGGGTCTCCTATATCCATCCCAACCCACTACAATAATCTCAACTTCATCATCCTCTTCTTCTTCTCGATCTGCGTTTTCTTCATTTGAAATTTCCACCACTTCAAACATCTCCTCATACCTTGTTTGATCTTCACCCTTTTTTACCTCCATAGCTTTTACACCTTCGATTTCTATTTCCTCTTATATCTCCCCCTCAGCTGTAGCTTTTTCTGGCATAGGAACTTTGAGAGGCTCCCCCTCAATCTAATCATTCATTTAAACTTCAGGCAGCTCCCCCTCAGCTGGATCATTAGGAGTTTCAGGAAGCTCCTTTTCTATAGCTATTTTCCTTTCTTCTTCCTTAAAAGCTTTCACATTTTCAAGAACATATGTCTTAACAAGCTTTCTCCTTGCCTTTCTGGGTTGAGCTTCAGCCTTGGTGCTTTCTTCAGCTATAGTTCTGACAGTTGATTCAGGCTGAGATACTATTACAGCATCCACTTTTGGAGTGATGTCAAGTTTGGACTCTACGATCGGTAGTGACTCTACGATCAAAGAGACTGAAGACTTCTTTATTTTGTGGCTGCATTTTCCCTTCTGAAGCAGTTGAGAGATGGTGGCTCTGTCTTCTTCTGCTTTAGACTGTTGCTCCTTCCTCTTTATTTCCTTCAGAGTTTCAATGCCCGAACTTTCTCGGGGCACATTAATGGTTAAGCCTTGAGGCTCTTTTGTTGTTTGAACTTTTATTTTCCTTTTACCCTTGCTCTTTCTGATAAAAGCAATGGGTTTTTCTTGGTTAATTTCTTCTTCTTCATCAGCTTCCTTCACAACTGACATGTTTCCTGGTAGCCCAGATACCTTTGCTTCACCAGTCCTTCCACTGGATTCAGACATCATTCTGACATTTTTTACAGAATTTCTTTTCCAGTTTTGAAACAGCTGTTGGGTCATTCTTCTATTGGGGTTGATGGATTCCCCCTCATTTTTCCCAATTTTATCACCTAAAGCAGATTGCAGGATTATGCTTACGAACCTCCCATAAAGCATTTTCCCAAAGCTCTTTGATTCCTTTGAGCTGAGTATCCACTTCCCTATCCAATCTATAAGCAGAGCCCCATAGTTGAGTTGAATCTTGAAGTGGATTGATGTCATGAGCTTTAGTTGAACTTCATTTACAAAGTCATGGCCAGAGCTTTTACAGAATATGCACTTCCTTACAATGTCAACCAGAAATTCATACTTTTGGGGAAACTCTTTCTTCTTGTACCCCTTGACATTCTGAAACTTCGTGTGGTGCATCTTCTTTAGACCTTCATGGAAGTTGATGACGTCCATGGATGTGAGTACCTTTGATTTAAAACGTAGGGCTAGATTTATATCTTCAGCTTTAAGTTTCATTTGTTCCCCCTTGACCTTTACAGTGATAGTGTCATTCTCAAAGACTCCATTTTTGTAGAACTCTTTCACTAGCTTCGGGTCGATCCTTGTGTTGGTGCTCAGAGCTTCTTCAAGACCAGCTTTCTTTAGAAGAGATAGAATTTTTTGAAACTGTAGGTCAAATGTCTTGAATTCGTCAAAGTAGAGTTGGTAACCAGATATAACATTGGAATGAGCCATTGGTTTTCTTGAATTGAGGTTAGTTGATCGTTCTGAAAGCTAGGGTTTCTGCTGATAGAAAGAGAGGGGAATGAGCTTTTTGAAATTTTGAGGTGAATTTCAAAAGGCCTTTGCAAACTATACTTTTAACATCCCTCTATATGATCTACATAGTGGGGCACGTGTTGAGTTCTTTTGGGCTCCACGATTTTAAAAAGTGTGGAAAATACTGATGTGCCCTTAGCTCCCCCTGAGCTAGTGTATCATTTGGGAAGACTATGATCGTCGAGGCTGCTCTACGATTGTCAAGTCCATTGTTGATTCTATTCTACGATCATTGTATGTCTTGGTCCTTGTGATGAGCTCTGACTTAGAATTCCTTTTGGGTTAAGGTAGCTCAAGAAAAGCCAACCTCTTAGACTGAACTAAGGGTCAGGTTTGTCCCTGAAGCGCTTATCAGTGGGGTTTCTTGGATTTGATAGAAATGATGTCATCACAGGATACTTCCCTGTCACGTCGAGGCTGCTCTACGATCTTGGTTCCTCTTTAGTCATCTCTACAATTTTAAACATAGCTTTTTTATCTGCATGGTTAGCACAAACTAAAGCATAGAGTTTATGGTTGCAGATTTAGCATACCTAACTCACTTATCAATTTATTAAATTTGGATTCATCTAAAGGTTTTGTAAAGACATCAGCAAGTTGATTTTCAGTAGGGATGTGTTGTAAAGATATAGTTCCATTTTGGACATGATCCCTAATAAAATGATATCTTATCTCTATGTGCTTAGTCCTAGAATGCATGACAGGATTATGTGTTATTGCTATGGAACTTGTGTTATCACAATGAATATGTATAGATCTGAAATCAAACCCATAGTCTGGTAACTGATTTTTCATCCATAATATTTGAGCACAGCAGCTGCCAGCAGCAATGTATTCAGCTTCTATTGTTGAGGTAGATACTGAGTTTTGCTTCTTACTAAACCAGGACACAAGTATATTTCCAAGCAATTGACAAGTGCCACTGGTAATTTTTCTATCAATCTTGCAGCCTGCAAAATCAACATTTGTATATCATGTTAGTTCAAAGGGATACCAAAGTCCCAAGTGAGGTATGCCATTGACATACCTAAAAATTCTCTTTACAGCAGTTAAGTTTGATTCCTTAGGATTTGCTTGAAATCTAGCACATATACATGTTGCAAACATTATGTCTGGTCTATTGGCAGTTAGATATAGAAGAGAGTCTATCATACCTCTGTATTGAGTAATGTCAATATTTTTACCTTTTTCATCTTTGTCAAGCTTAGTTGTTGGAGAAATTGGTGTTTTCATGGGAGAGGCTGGTTTTATGCCATGCTTTTTAAGTAAGTCTTTAATGTACTTAGCTTGGTTAATGAAGATACTTTCATCAGTCTGCTTTACTTGTAATCCAAGGAAGAAATTTAGCTCACCCATCATACTCATTTTGAACTTGCTCTGCATAAGCTTGGAAAATCTCTTGCACGATTTTTTATCAGTAGAGGCAAAGATAATGTCATCTACATATATTTGAACTAATAGGACTTTGTTTTTGTGCTTTCTAAGGAATAATGTGGTATCTACTCTACCTCTACTGAAGCCATTTTCAATAAAAAAGTTAGTTAATATTTCATACCATGCTCTAGGTTGTTTAAGTCCATATAAGGCTTTGTCTAATCTATAGACATAATTAGAGAGAGTTGGATTGATGAAACCTGGAGGTTGCTCCAAATATAATTCTTCTTGAAGTTTACCATTTAGAAATGCACTTTTGGAATCCATTTAAAAGACTTTGAACTTCATGTGGGTAGTAAAAGTAAGGAATATCCTGATGGCTTCTAATCTCGTCCTAGTCGATGCCTTCTTCTTGGGAATAACCTTTGGCTACTAGCCTTGCCTTATTTCTTGTTATACCCCATCTTCATCCATCTTGTTTCTAAAGACCCATTTAGTGCCAATAACTGGGTGGCTTCTTGGTCTTGGAACTAATCTCCATACTTTGCTTCTTTCAAACTAATTTAGTTCCTCTTGCATGGCTTCTATCCAACTTGAGTCTTCCATAGCATCTTTTATCTTTTTGGGTTCCATTTAAGACAGAAAGCTTAGATAGAAGCACTCATTCAAGGTGGCAGATTTTGTCTTAACTCTTGCATTTAGATCTCAAATGATTAGGTCTTGAGTGTGATCTCTTGCCCATCTGTTTCCTGCTGGAACATCTATCCTGATGCCTTCTTGTCTAAATTCTTTGAGATCAACCTCTGTTTCTTAATGTGGAGGTTCGTTGTTTGGCATAGCTCTCTCTACGATCTCTTCTTTAGGCTTGACGATTTCATCTTCTGGGGCTCCGATCGTGGTGTTGAGCTCGACTACCTCATTCGTAGAGTCTGAGTCATCGATAGGAGTGTCTTGAGGCACAGATTTGTCTAAGTCTGTTTCATCGAAGATGATGTAGATCGAGACTTCAACACTTAACGTCTTCTTATTGAATACTCTATAAGCCTTACTTTCTGTGTCATATCTGAGAAAGATTCCTTCGTCTGACTTGGGTTGACACTTTATCAGATAATGTTTTTCATTGTTGAGAATATAGCATACACAACCAAACACATGGAAGTAGCTGACGTTTAGCTCTCTTCCTCTCCATAGCTCGTAGGGAGTCTTCTTTAACATGGAGTGCACAAGAGACCTGTTCTGAGTGTAACACACAGTGTTGACAGCTTATGCCGAGAAGTATTCAGGCAGATGAGCTGCTGCTAGTAGAGTTCTTTCAATTTCAATCAACGTTCTGTTCTTTCTTTCAGCTACTCTGTTTTGTTATGGAGTTCGTGGAGCTGAGAAATTATGACAGATGTCATTGTCTGTGCAGAACTGATCCATCTCAAAGAAGTCGAATTCTCTACCATGATCACTCCTTATAGCCTTATTTTCTCCCCTTTCTTGTTCATCACCAGCTTGAACATTTTGATGAGTTGGGAACTTGTTTCATCTTTTGAGTTTAGAAAGAACACCCATATAAATCTGGTGTAGTCATCCATTACGACCAATGAGTATCTATTCCCTCTAAGGCTTGTTGGAATTGGTCCAAATAGATCCATGTGAAGTAGTTGTAGGGGCTTATCAATTGAGTAGATAGTTTTTCTTTTGAATGATCTTCTAGTTTATTTTCCAAGTTAACAGGCGTTGCATGGCCTTTCCATGACAAAGCTAAGCTTGGGTAAGCCTGCTACTAGATCCTTGGAGGCCAATTTTGACATGCTTTTGAAGTTGAGATAAGACAGCCTTCAATGCCATAACCAGCTCATTTATTCAAAGGCTTTAGCTAAAAAGAATATTATTTCTTCAGAACTTAGTTGACCAAGATTAACAGTGTAGACATTTCCTTCTCTCATTCTGGTCAACTTTATAGAAGAGGTCTTCAGATCTCTGACTTGACATTGATTGTTGAGAAAGGTAACTTGAAGACCCTTGTCGCAGAGCTGGCTTATGCTCAGAAGATTGTTCTTTAGTCTTTCCACATAGGCTACTTTGCTGAAGGACACTACACCATTCCCAGCTGAGCCATAACCTTCTGTCTTGCCAGAGCCATTATCTCCAAAGATGACTGTTAGACCCTCTTTCTCTATGAATTCAGACATGAAGGATTTATTCCTAGTCATGTGTCATGAGCATCCACTATCCAGGTACTAAGTTGTGATGGTGGAGCTCTATTTCTGTAGTGAGATTTAAGCTCTCATTTTGGTACCCATACTTGCATGGGTTCTATCTTGTTAGTACCCTTGGGGACCCAAATCTGCTTGACATTGGGTTTATTATGCATAGGATTATTATAACATACTGTAGCCTTATGACCATATCTATCACATACAAAACATCTAGCATGATGCATGCTTGTGTGTGTGTGGATTCTTTCTCCATTTGTACTTTTGTGGATTTTTGGCAGTCCTTCCTTTATACTGATTCTTCTTTTTTAATGTGTCGTTGTGATTCATGATTTGTGAATAGTGTAACTTAACTCTACTATTCTCACCTGGTTGGTTCGTGGAGTTGATTTTGCTCGACTCTACGATCATTTGAGGTTGGAGAGTAGTGACTAAGTTACTCTTTTCTTTTCTGAACCCTAGGCCAACTTGTGATCCGTTATTCTTTGTAGCATAGATTGGATCAAAAGAGCAGGGATGGACTGGTTCTTCCTTCTGTGAAGATTTCATAAATGCAATACTTCTATTGAGGTTTGAAGTACTGCTGATTTTAGTTTCCTTTGTCTATTCAACATTTGATTCTGAGGTGGATTCCACAAAACCTAAACTTGTTCTGTCAGATGAACGTCTTTGACTAAAGATTAGGGAGTCCATGGATGAAGAGGATCTATTCCACGTTAAGATTGTCTTCTCTAGTTCCTCAATCTTAGAGGTTAGACTTGACTCTCTTTGTGCATTAAGTTCATTTATCTGTCTGAAGAATTTATTCTCAGCTTCAAATTTATAGAGAGAGTTAGCACTTAGAAGAGTTATTTCCAGTTCTTCTTGAACTTTCTCTTTCTCTTTTTGAAGAAGAGAATAATCCTTAGACAGAACTCTAAACCATTTCATGCATTGATTCAAATCAGATGTTATGCCATGTAGTGCAGTTCTTAAATCATCAATATCTACATCAGGAGAGTTAAAGTTAAATACCTCATCGATACTTACATCATGATTGTCAGTGCTTTTCTGATCCTTTGCATTTGTGGCCATTAGACACAGATTTGCTACTTGAGGATCTTTATCATCTCCAGACTCAGGAGTTGTGTCATTGTCTGAGTCACTCCACGATCCTCCAGCCATAAGACCTTTGTCTTTCTTCTAGAGCCTCTTGTTGGCTTTGAACTCTTTCTTTGAATTTGATTTCCTCTTTAGTTCTTCTCTAAGAGGTTTGTTGTAGTTTACAATGAAATGGCCAGGCTTTTTGCAGTTATAGAATAAGTCATTTATATGCTCCTGGTTGTTGTTGTTGTTGAATCTCTTAGGTTTGTTGCTTCTGCCTTTACGCATGAACCTCTTGAGTCTTCTTACTAGCATTGTAATATCCTCGTCATAATCTTCCTCAAAGTCAGAGTTATTTTCAGTGTTAGCTTTGGAGATGGTATATGTTGCTTTCAGAGCAACTCCTTTGTCCTTCTTTCTTCCTTCAGATAAAGTCTCTACTCGTCGAGTCAGCTCCAGTTCATAGGTGAGAAGGTTGTCATTGAGCTGTTGAACAGTCATTTCATGGAGATTCTTTGATTCTCTTATGGCAGTGGTTTTGGCATCCAACTTGCTTGGTAAAGCTCTCATGAACTTTATAATCAGATCATTGTTTGGATAGATCTTTCCAAGAGCTCGAAGAGAGTTGAGCAAAACATTGAATCTTTCATAGGTGGAAGTGATATTTTCCCCTAGAACATGGGCGAACATTTCATATTATTGGGTCAGAAGAGATTGTTTATTTTCTCTGAATTCTTCAGTTCTTTCATGCATAATGAGCAATGCTTCCCAGACTTCCTTTGCAGTTTTGCTGTTGACCGCATTTTCAAATAGGTCATCTTCTAAAGACTGGAACAGAATGTTCTTGGCCTTTTTGTCGAGTTAAAGAGCTTTCTTTTTGTTATCAGCCCATTCAGTTTTAACCTTGATTAGAACTCTATTTGGATCTTCTGGAGTTGGTGAGAGCTTTGTTGCAATGTAGGGCCCATTCATGACAGTTTTAAATAGTTCTTCATCTATTGAGTCCATGTATGCTTGCATATGAACTTTCTAGTTGGCAAAAAAAATTTTTGGCACATTGGTGGCTTGCTGCCTCCTCTAGTCTTTGATTCGTTTATCAGATGTGTCATTGGATCTACTCAAACTTTGTAGGCTAATTGAGAGAACCTGCTCTGATACCAATTATTAATTCCCAAGGCACAATAGTTATCTAGAAGGGGGGTTAAATAGAAATATTAAATTTTCTTTTTCAAAATACTTTATCAAATTTGTTAATCAATTTTAGCGGAATATACGATTTGTTTGTTCCCCTTTAAGATAAATTGAGTTAGTAGTTAATGGGCAGTTATAACAAATATAGCAGTTAAAGAAAGAATATAAAAGACACAGAGAATTTAAGTGGTTCAGAGCACTCAAGGCTACTAGTCCACTCTTCTACTCCTCGAGTAGGAAATCCACTAAGGATGTCTTTACAATCATTGAATCTCATAGATTCCTTCAAGACCAGCAGTCTTGGAACTTCTTAGTTCACTTAGAACTCTTCAAGTCCAGCAGACTTGGAATATACTTGATGAGAGTTGAGTTCTTTGGGTTGTGCTACTCAGTTGTTGTTAAGCATGTGTTCTAAAGAACTGAGTAGCTGAGCAAGCTTTCTTTCTAGATCGTAGAGTTGAGCATTGAGTGTTCTTCAGCTTTTCGTTGTATGCATACTTGCTTCTTGCATCTACATCTGATTTGTATATAAGGTGCCTTTGAAATTTGTCCATTTGAAGGCATTCGTTGAAGCATTAATTGTATTTGACATTTCTAAGCACTGATGCTGACTTCCTGAAAATATTCTTTCCAGCCATCTGGCCTACTGACATAGCAGACTACTTTCTCACCAAACACCTGAAAAGGTGTTTTCAACTGACATGTAGTACTTTCCTTAGCTTATTCGATATGTTTCTTTGTTATATACTAAGGATGAGTGTTATGTCATTGGGATTCCCGAGAGTTTCAACATCTATTATCCATTCCACATTTATTGTAATTTATTCTTTAAGAAATGGACAAACCTCGATGCTTCTGATGCAGACAGATGATGCAATACGATCATGATCGTGGTGTCTTGCCACATTAGTGCTTGATCCGGACTGATAGAAGAGAACACTACGATTTCTCTTAAGCACTGGTAGACTACGATCTTTGCTTGCTTGATTTGCAGACTCTACGCTTCTGAGAGCAGACTACGATTCTTGAGTTGGCTCGGTGGACGTTTGGACCACTCTACGATTCTGGGAGAGGCCCTCCAAAGTAAACATACTACGATTCTCAATGCTTTACGACTCTGCCTTGGTTTCTGCAAATTCTTAGCTGGCTCAACAGAATATGATTTTATTGAAGCCTATCTATTACATCTCAAAATAGATCAACCTAACAGCTTTAATCTTTTCTTCTATACATTTAGTTACAGAATGATAAACATAAAGCACATATCAAACCTAACAAGTTTTGATCTACCACTAAATCCTTGTACATGTATTCCTTGAAGGACTTTTCATATAAGCATGTTTATTTACTTTCAACATCAAATTTAAATATGCAATTCCCAACACTTTCCTTAACCAACGTAGTCATAAATTGACTTTAACAGTTCATACTTACAAAATATGTAATTCATCATTCTCTATGCAATACGGATTTAAAATAGTTAATCATCAAGTTTACATAGCAAATAGGAACTGAAAGACTTGCCTTGATCGTTGTTTACCAATAACAGATTAAAAGCTTACAGCTATCTACACTTCACGTGCCCTACACAATTATATAATCATGCACATCAACTATTAATCACATAGCAAAGCATAGTAGTTCTAATATAAACTTTAATCTACATCCCATAACCCTTCCTATTAGTCAATACACAATGTTCAATTTGATTGTGTTAACTTTTGACTTATATCTCACTATATTTCTTCTTAGGTCATACCTGAAGTTCATTCAAGTGTTTAAGTCTTGCTAGGACTCCTATTGGTTTATATTAACCACATTCCATATCTTATAATGTTCACTTCAATTGAATTGAAACACTTTTTAAGTTCATTAACACTTGTCACGACGTTTCGACGTTCATTCTTCACACGCCCGATTCGTCTCTCTTGTGTATGCTTAGTATGTTTATACAACTTATCTAATAAATCATTTATTAATGTTAAGCATAATAATATTTACTAATATTCATGTTTTATAACTTAGAACAACATATTTTATCGTCAGAAGTACTACACTTGCATACGTGCATGCCCGACACCCTCCGATTGCCTCCGAATGCACATCAGTCCCAAGATGGACATTTTGACCCCTGCTAAAGACCTCAAATCGAATAACTTAAATAACGAAAGTTATAGGTCTATTCTTTATCTTTTCGAATCATCCTGAATCGCCTCAATCAGAGTTCGTATGAAAACGTTATGGTCATTTTACTACAGGAGGTTAAAACAGTCCAACCAGACAACTGCTCCAGCGCTGCAGTGCCCCAAATAGCCTTGAGGGCAGCGCTGTAGTGTCCCCTAGCAGTAAGGAATGAGATTTTTTTTTCCAGTTTTGTTGTTCTTGCGAATTTTTTACCATTTCCCCTTCCAACCCTCATAACTCGACTTATACCCATCCAAATCAGTCCGTTTTAGACTCTATGGATTCATAATTCATAGAACTACAACATACCAAAGAATCAACAATTTATAGAAATATTAACTAACCTAAATCCTGACCCAAAACATATGTTCATACTAAATTTTCATATTTTAACATGTTTAGCGAATTCATTCACTACGAATTCGTTTTTTAACCAAATTATTTCATTCAACTTGCATTCATTTCATTTTTCAACGTTTTTACAACATTCATCATCAATTTAAGGTTTCCATCATTATTTCATAATTAATTTTAGTCTCAAAATTGACCAAAAATTATATGTACAACAAAACTCAAATTCTTCAATTAAAAACATATTCTTTTTGTATTTTGTGGATTTGATTACTTAAAATCATTTATAAACAACATAGAATGAATTCTACAAACTTAATAACTTATACAACGTAGTTCCTTAACAATTTAATCATAGAAATCCAACTTTTCAAGGAATACTCAAGAAATATGAAACAAAGAACTCAAAGCTAGATTATTACCTCTGATTCTTGTTTAGATTATCTAGATGATTAGAGCAACTTTGGTTGAATCCTCTTCCTTCTTTGAATTTACAGAACCTCTTCTCAATTTTTTTTCCTCTAGACTCTCTCTTCTTCTCTGTGTTATTCTTCTTCTTAGCCTTATGAATATTATTACGTAGAATAAAACTGACAAAGCCTTAATAATGATTTTAACGCATCAGTTAAAATACAAAAGTTTTAGTTGTTATAAATGCCAAAGGTCATAAGAACTTGTTTGGCTAGCATTAAATAACACTTTTCTAATTTATTTTAATTTCCTTATCATATAGTAAACCATTGTCACACTTTATTTAATTAAATTATAGCCCTTATTTGACAAACCATAATCCCTCTAATTTAATAATTAATTAAATTAGAACATTACCATTCCTTTAGCGTAACAAAGTACGCACTGATTATAAAATTATTTAATCCCTTAATAACTTTCCATCAAATATTTATTTTAAATTCCATAAATATTTCAACTAAAATACTTATTTTATTTGATAAATATTTTAATTATTTATGAACCTCACAATCATAACATATTAACATATTAAATTTATATGTAGCATACATTACTCTCTCATTTTATTAAAACACATCGTAATAAGAATTTTATTCATTAAATTTTATTTTAATTACTTTTACATTAATTCACTATTTTAATTAAGTGAATTACTCACATTATTTATGAAATTTAATTCATAACAATTCTATCGCCAATCAAGGCATGAAAATCAAATTATATTACTTCATAATATAATTTTTAACTTAATTAAATTAACTAATATTATTCGATTAATTTCTTTTTCCTAATAATTTCATTTAATTTCCTCAATAATTAAATTAACTATTTCCCAATATATGAATATATATATATATATATATATATATATATTTCTCTATATTCTATATTCACACATAATCTCTTCACACCAAATCACTTATTTCAAATTATATAACAAATATGTTTAATTACTCAATCTCAAAACATCTCATAATAAGAATTTTATTTAATAAATTCTTATTTTAACAATTACTAAAAATCTGGGTTGTCACATCCTTCCCCCTTATAAGTATTCCGTCCTCGAAATCACCAAAACCTATGTTACTTAATTTTCGTCAATTCGCTTTCAATATTATATCGTAAAACATCGTCACGACATTACCTTGATATATGTTTTGTATTTATTATTCCATTGGTTCCTCAGCCAATTCTTATAGGTTTTAATTTATAACCTTTACTTAAACTCAATAATATCTGAGTATTATATATTCTTTAACCCGTTCATTATCTATTCCAAGAATCATTGCCATATACTCTACTCGTCAAAATCATATATTTCATAATTCACTAACTTGTAAATATTTGGGATATCACATTCACCCCTTCTTCTAAGAATTTTGTCTTCAAAATTTTATTTATTAATTTTCATTCGTTCAATCTATCAAAATAGACTTTACGTTAATCGTTTATTCATTCATTGGGTTCTATAACCACCTTCTTTCCATAAAGATCTTTCTAAAATTATCAATTTTTCTATTAAAAGTTTTACATTATTCTTTGATAACTATCTCCTTCTCATTTTAGAATTTCTTTTCTCATTCTTTCAATATATTCATCATTAGGTGTCGCATTCTACGACTTACTTCTTTCTAAGGAATATCGTCCTTACCACATTCGCCTTTTCGAATAACAAGAATCTTCAACAATTGCTCAATAATTGGGAAGCAATATGAATAACTCGAGAATTTAAAATATTCTCAAATCATGCTGAGGGATCACAAGATCATGAACTCATCTCTAGGTTTAATAGTGTTTCACCCCTGGGACTTCACACTATAAAATGTTCTAACATAATGTTTAATAATAACACTGACTGTAAACATTCTACATCAATGCTCTAGGTGATCAGCCTATCGCACTACTACGTTGTGCACACACATAGTACATCTTAACATTATAATGACTATATGCGTTACTTTCGGAACCATTGTCTCTAATAATGTCCCCTTTATAGGGTTGTTCACCTTAGCTTCTTAACATCTGAATCCACACCAAAACAATTTGGTTTGGCATAACTTCTCAAAGAACGCTTGAATTTCATAAACATCTTTCAAAAATTATTTAGCTGAATCAAATAGCTTAGACTTTTAACAACAACTCAGACATCAATTGAAATAGTTTTAGCCAATTCAATTGGCATATCTTTTCATAGTTTAAAAAAACCAAAAATCCTTTTTATGATATCACGATACCGTACCGTGTTATCAGTATATTGAGGATTCAATCATTATATGACTTCGTCATGCTACATCATACCATAGTGGGCTGACGATCCTATGATCACATCCAACACCAGGTTCAATTGCATTGTTGACTTTCTCGTTTGTCATAACAACATCATATGTAGTGATGCTTTAATGACTATGGAAAAAAACAAAATACATTTTGATATTTTTTTAAATCATTTTTGACTAGCCAAAACAATTAGCATAAACATACGAATAACTGTATTATTTTTAAAACTCATTGGTTCCATCATTTGATCCAATGTTTTTCAAGAAAACAGAAGTACAAACATAAGCATGAAGTCAATAAATTTCAAAAAACTAGCAAAGCTAGAAGATCTGGAATATCTAATTCCCTCCATCTACTTCAATCGTTACTCCATTACTTCATTACTGATTAATTCTTTTTATTTCTAGCACCACCAATGCTCTTATACTAAATATTCATACAGCTCAATTTACAAATTTTCCATACCCCCAGTATAGTTCATCAAACTTACCACACATTGGAAGTTCAGGAACTTGCCACAATAATATGAGTTTAGGAACTTGTCCTAGCAATACGTAGTCCAAGAACCCATCAGGGATTGTCCATACGCTTAGGGTTTCAAAAACATACATATGATTATGAGTCATCAACTTACCATAAGTATGAGTTTTAAGAACTCACACCTAATCCTAATAATATCTGATAAATCTTAATAGTCTCTAACTATCAAATATACACATGAGAAAAGAATCACCTTTTCGTCATATATACATTGATAGCGTGACACCAACATTCTAATGATTATCAATGTGATAAACTGAGTGAAAGCAAAAAACCCTCACCCATACAAAGGTTTGTAAAACTCAGCCATCACATAAGTCCTCAATTGAAATCTCACCTAACTATATCGTGCTCATTTCTTATTCTTTGATCGATATGAATTTTTTGTATCTCATCATTTATAACTCCTCATGAGTTTGCCTCGTACTATTTCATAGTACCTTCTTGTTATAGCATCAACCTATAATCATTCAGTCGTTACAGACCATCTGTTATTTCAAAACTTAATCTAATCACGTCGTGATCTTATTCTACAATCATCTTCTCTTATGATTCTTCTTCTATTTTATGATCGTTTTGGTTTTACGATCTTCATCTCTTTCTAATCATGTTGTCTTTTGATTATTCAACTCATGTGTTCCCTGATATTTAGGCTTTTCAGGTTCTTCTTTGAACCTATTCATATTATCTTAACTTATTTCATAAGCATTCTTTGAATTTTCATTAATTAAACTCTAGTTGAGTTCATTCTTATTATCTTAATCATCTTCATCTTGTAGACATTGTCTATTTAATAACACTTAACATCTTATTACTAGAGTCAGGTAATTCTATATTCATATCTTTTAAATACCTCAAAATTCTTCTTTGAACTCATATATATTTTAATCTCTTCTCTATAAATTTGTTAAATTCATTTCTTATTGTTCAAACTCTAATTGAGTTCATCCTTTACAATCTTCACCTTCCTTCTCTAAGGTTATAGCCTAAGGTACTCTTACTTAAGGTTTCTAACCTATCAACTCTGATACTAACTGTAACGACCCCAAAATTCATATAATTCAACTCTTAACCTCGGTCGTTAACAACACATAAAACTTCTAATTTTACATCATTATTTGATGATACAATTAATAAAAATGTGTTATAATTTCAAACTTTTCTATCTTCTTCCTTTATTTTCTCTTAATCACAACCTTTATTATCTACATGTCTTTGAATCTTATATAATCCATGATTCATTTTATCAGAGTTAATATATATATATATATATATATATATATATATATACACACACACACACACTTACACCTTCAATCGATATCCTTTATACATCGGATAGCTCAAACTTTACCTTTACAACTCAACAATTATTAAACATCATACACCATCAAGTAAATTTTTCAGAATCTTAAACATGGTTTAAATAAATAACAACTTTAGCTAAGATATTAATCTTCATGTATTATTTCTGATCCACGTCATTTAAGTAGCACATAGTGTTACCTTGAATCCTTAACTTGCAAAAATGGTTATTTACAAGGTTAAGCTCGACAGCCCAGCAAATCTAACAGTTTTCATACAACATATAGCACATAAATACATACTCATCTTATACATTATAAACATCTTTCTAAACACATTATACATGTTGTACATCATATATCAAATAAAGATTGAGTTCCATAACTCAATCAACATTATTTCCTCAACAAACATAGTCATAAATTGACTTTAACAATTCCTACTTACAATATATATAATACATCATTGTCTATGCAATACGAATTTAAAACAGTTGATCATCAATTTCACATAGCAAATAGGAAATGAAAGACTTGTCTTGATCATTGTTTACCAATAACAGATTAACAGCTTACAGCTATCTACACTTCACGTGCCCTACACAATTATATAATCATTCACATCAACTATTAATCACATAGCAACGCATAGTAGTTGTAATATAAATTTTTCTCCACATCCCATAACCCTTCCTATTAATCAATACACAATGTTCAATTTGATTGTGTTAACTTTCGACTTATATCTCACTATATCAATACACAATGAACTTTCGACTTATACCCGAAGTTCATTCAAGTATTTAAGTCTTGCTAGGACTCCTATTGGTTTATGTTAACCACATTCCATATCATATATTCTTCACTTCAATTGAATTAAAACACTTTTTAAGTTCATTAACACTCGTCATGGCGTTTCGACGTTCATTCGTCACACGCCCGATTCGCCTCTCTTGCGTACGCTTAGTATGCTTATACAACTTATCTAATGCATCATTTATTAATGTTAAGCATAATTATATTTACTAATATTCATGTTTTATAACTTAAAACAACATCTTTCATCGTCAAAAGCACTACACTTGCATACGTGCATGCCTAACGCCCTCCGATTGCCTCTAAATGCACATTAGTCCCAAAGATGGCAATTTTGACCCCTTCTAAAAACCTCAAATTGAAAAACTTTAAGAACAAAAGTTTTAGTTCTATTATTTATCTTTCCGAATCATCTTGAGTTGCCTCAATCAAAGTTTGTATGAAAAGGTTATGGTTTTGCTACAGGATGTCAAAAAAGTCCAACTTGACAACTGCTCCAGCGCTACAGCTCCCCAAATAGCCTTTGGGGCAGCGCTACAGCGCCCCCTAGCAATAAGGAACACGATTGTTTTTCCATTTTTTATGCTCTTGTGAATTTTTAACCCTTTCCCCTTCCAACCTTCATAACTCGAGTTATACACATCTAAATCAGTTCGTTTTTGACTCTGTGGATTCGTAATTCATAGAACTACAGCATATCAAAGAATCAACATTTTATAGAAACATTAACTAACCCAAATCGTGACCCAAAACTTATGTTCATACTAAATTTTCATGTTTTGACATGTTTAGCGAATTCATTCAGTACGAATTCGTTTCTTAACCAAATTGATTTATTCAACTTGCGTTCTTCTTGTTATTCAACATTCTTACAACATCTGTCATCAATTTAAGGTTTCCATCATGATTTCATAGCTAATTTTAGTCTCAAAATTGACCAAAAATTATATTTACAACAAAACTCAAATTCTTTAATTAAAAACATATTCTTTTTTTATTTTATGGATTTGATTACTCAAAATCATTTATAAACAAAATAGAATGAATTCTACAAAGTTAATAACTTATACAACGTAGTTCCTTAACAATTTAACTATAGAAATCCAACTTTCCAAGGAATACTCAAGAAATATGAAACTAAGAACTCAAAGCAAGATTATTACCTTTGATTCTTGTTTAGATTATTTAGATGATTAGAGCAACTTTGGTTGAATCCTCTTCCTTCTTTGAATTTACAGAACATCTTCTCAATTTTTTTTCTCTAGACTCTCTCTTCTTCTCTGTGTTATTCTTCTTCTTAGCCTTAGGAATATTATTACGTAGAATAAAATTGACAAAATCTTAAAAATGATTTTAACGCATAAGTTAAAATACAAAATTTTTAGTTGTTATAAATGCCAAAGGTCATAAGACCTTATTTGGCTAGCATCAAATAACACTTTTCTAATTTATTTTAATTTTCTCCTTATCATATAGTAAATCATTGTCACACTTTATTTAATTAAATTATAAATCTTATTTGACAAACCATAATCTCTCTAATTTAATTATTAATTAAATTAGAATATTTCCATTCCTTTAGCGTAACAAAGTACACACCGATTATAAAATTATTTAATCCCTTAATAACTTTTCATCAAATATTTATTTTAAATTTCATAAATATTTCCACTAAAATACTTATTTTATTTGATAAATATTTTAATTATTTATAAACCTCACAATCATAACATATTACATTTATATTTAACATACAAGACTCTCTCATTTTATTAATACATGTCATAATAAAATTTTATTTATTACATTTTATTTTAATTACTTTACATTAATTCACTATTTTAATTAAGCGAATTACTCACATTATTTATGAAATTTAATTCATAACAATTCCTTTGCCAATCAAGGCATGATAATCAAATTATATTACTTCATAATATAATTTTTAACTTAATTAAATTAACTAATATTATTCAGATTAATTTCTTTTTCCGAATAATTTCATTTAATTTCCTCAATAATTAAATTAACTATTACCCAATATATGAATATATATATATATATATATATATATATATATATATATATATCTTCTATATTCACACATAATCTCTTCACACCAAATAACTTATTTCAAATTATATAACAAATATGTTTAATTACTCAATCTCAAAATATCTCATAATAAGAATTTTATTTAATAAATTCTTATTTTAATAATTACTGAAAATCTGGGTTGTCACAGGTATCGTAAAAGAAGATATGAGTTCGTCTTCTATTCATGAAATCATAGTACCTAAGGGGAATGAGACGTCAAACTTGTGCATCGATTTTGAATTGGTAAACAAGTATCGATATACTTTTCTTTACTTAGATAATATGTTTGATAAATTGCATAATACTTGTGTTTTCTCTACAATTGTTGATGATTATGTGATGACAATACCTAGTCCATATAGCATGAGAGAATGTGATAAATGGAATGTTGTTTTAACATGTGACTTGTATAGATGGATAGTTATTTCTGTTATATTCACTAATACATCTAGTTTTTTCATGAGTTATTTAGCTATACAATTTGACTTGTATAAATTTGTTTTTAGCTATTTTGATGGTAGAATCATCTTTATCATAAACTATTGAGGATATTTGATATTTGCTGAATTAGTTTATGATCATGATGTGTTTTCTCGTTCTCGATTTATTTACTTGCATGAAATTCATTCTAGGTTTTCTTATCCGTGTGTTGAGTTAGGGTTTCATTCTAGTCTATCATTACATGACTTATCGTTAGTTGACAATGGTAGTGATCATATTTTCATTGTAGGATTTGCTATCGTATGGTATTGATTTAAAAGGTGTTTATAGTCAATATGGATTGATATATGGTTTATTTGCATGTTTAGTTAGATCGCTTGGATCAGCTATTTCATTGCTACTTCCATGAGATTGTTGAATCTTATTTTGCATTCTTTCATGGGAAATTGTATTTATATCTATTTTGATGATATTTCGATTTGTGTCAACAATTTGGAAAATTCTTTAGTATGTGTTGAGTTTGTTCGTGATCATTATAAATATGCTATTGAGATTTTATTTTGTGAATACATTTTTTGTATTCCATTGATGCAACTACTTGATCTTAAATGTGTTATTGTCAATGGGAGAGGAAAGGTTGAAGCTATTTAGCAGGTTCGAGATGGGTTCATACTCATCAAGGGGGAAAACATGTATCGTGGTGCAAAACAATTCGAACAATACATTAAGAGTCTACAGGGAAGTGCTTTGACCTTTGATTTAGTAGACTATACATGTGAATTTGAATGTCTTAAGTTTTTTCGTGATTACGCTAAAGATACATTTTGATTGGTTTAGTTTTATGTTTAATCCAGGAATTTAAGTGTATGGGTTTATGTAATGTGATGAGTTCCAAAAGTTGACATTTGATCCAAGATCATTGATGTGGTTATGTTTGGAAATGATTAAAATCATAAGATTCCTTTTTGATCTAGGAATTCTTCAATGGATATATTTTCAAATGGAAGAGATCGTCAGATTAACTTTTGATACAGGGATTCGTGAATGGAAAGCTTTGGAATAATTTGATCTATGAGCTGCTCTTATCCATTCGAGGGAGTTGCTAAACATTACTTTATTATTTGCAGGAGTTGGATTTTTTGATGATTTTTCTCATATTCATACTTGTATTGTGTATTGTCTATATAATTCGTTTGTAAATGGAGAATTGGGATTTTGGATTGTTTGATATTACTTAGTTTATTTTTATGTAGGATCAGATTTATGGATAAATCCTTTTCAAGATGAGGGGATGTCAGATTTAAGGACAAATCATTTTCAAGAGGAGGGGAATGATACAATCTTAACTAGGCTCGCATCGAACGACATTTACTCAACTAGAGTTCCAAGGAAAATTCAAATGATCTTAGGGGATTGGACTTAAATCAACTCAAGGATGTTTGCATTGGAGTCCAAGTTCAAAAACATGGTCCAAGGTTGTGTTTTAGATCGATCCGATGCTAGCTAGGAAAGCAAAATTCAAAGTTAGAAAAACCACAAATTCACCCCAGCGGATTCCCCGGGCTTAATGAGTCCACCTCTGCGGATTCTCCTTTGTTTTGGTCGCCCCGATCGCTACTGAACTCGCCCCAGCAAGTTATTCTCGATTAATTTCATCCTGGAGAACCCCTTTAGTTCAAACGAGCTTGCCCCGACGCTCAATCCGCATTGGCGGATTCCCACGGTGTAATTAAGTTTTCCCCAACAAATTCTTTGACTTCCAGTTAGTTCCTTTACGCATTTTGGCATATGTGGACGCGGATTTTATTACCTAAATTACTTATTTCCAGCATGTTTTTGATTTCTAACGCATTCAGTATACTTATAGCTTAGAGATTTGATTCCAAAACACTTGTTGATTCCTTATTAGAATTCTAGGGTTTGAAGTTACTACTATTAAAGGTTTATGGATGTAAATCACATGAACATTCAATAATATTCAAATTTAACAATTAATTCTTGTGAGAATTATTCTCTACTTTTGATTCTTTGAAGAATTCCTAAGCTATTTACGTAGTTTATTCTTTGAGATTCAATTTGACTTATCATATAACAATTCATAGTTGTGTGTGGTGTCTTCTACCGCATCAATCGTCGATTATATCGAGATTACCGCTAAAATATAAGTGAGGGGTCAATGTTTCGTTGGTGTCCATTCAACACATATTTCTGAACGTGAGCAATTTTACCAAGATTACCTTCTATATATAGGCGAGGGGTTAAGGTGTTACAAGAAATCCATTCTACAACTTTGCTAGAAATGATCAGGGCGACGACCACCTCACGCAAGCGTGCCATGGAGTCCATCATACTAGTTCCATTTACTATTGGTCGTTATGTGGATGAGATATTGTGAGATGTGGTGCCTATATTGGTTAGAAATTTATTCTTGGTAGACCCTGGTAGATCGATCAGAGGGTTAAGAATGATGGTTTTTCTAATGGTTACTCTTTTTTACACAATAAAAGGAAAGTCACTTTATGTCCTATGTCAGGACAACAGGTGCGTAAGGATCAAATTTATTTATAAAAAGATAATGTTCAAAAAAATAGAGTTAAGAAAAGGAAAATCAGAGAGCAAAAGAAAGAAGAGAGAAAAATAAACCTATATGCAAAAAAAGTGATGTGAGGTGGGAATTTGATTCTAAAGGCCAATGATTATACTTCGGTATAAGGAGGCGCTTTTTAATATTAACGCTAATGATTATTTGCCTAGTGTTGTTTCATCTCTTTTGCAAGATTATACGGATGTATTTCCAAAGGAGCTTCCTCAAGAACTACCACCAATTCGGGGAATTGAACATCAAATTAACTTTTTACCTTGTGTTACCATTTCAAACGAGCCAGCTTATCGGAGCAATCCTGAGGAAACAAAGGAATTGCAAAAACAAGTTGGAGAGTTGATGGATAAAGGGTTCGTGAGGGAGAACATGAGTCCATGTCTCGTTCCGATAATTCTAGCACCTAAAAAGGATGGGAAATGGAGGATGTGCATCGATTGTCGAGCGATAAATAACATTACGGTAAAATATCGACACCTCATTCCTCATTTAGGTGACATGTTAGATGAATTACATGGATCATATGTGTTTTCAAAAATTGATTTAAAAGCGATTATCATCAAATTAGGATGCATGAGGGAGATGAGTGGAAAACGACTTTTAAAACTAAATATGGTTTATATGAGTGGTTAGTATTACCTTTCAGTTTAACTAATGCACCTAGTACATTCATGCGGTTAATGAACCATGTTTTGCATCCATTCATTGGGAAATTATTTATTGTTTATTTTGATGATATACTGATTAATAGCAAAAAATTGGAAAAATATGCATTGTATTTAAAATCTGTTTTAAATGTACTTCGTAAGGAAAAGTTGTTTGCTAATATGGGGAAGTGTACATTTTGTTCGGATAGAATTTTTTTCTTGGTTTTGTTGTGAGTTCACAAGGAGTTCAAGTTAACGAGGAAAAGATATGTACAATATGGGAATGGCTGAGTTCAACAAATGTGAGTCATGTGCGAAGCTTCCATGGAATCGCGAGTTTTTATCGGCACTTTGTAAGAAACTTCAAAGATATCAAAGCACCATTGACAGAAGTAATCAAAAAGAGTGTGAGTTTTAAATATGGAGATGAGCAAGAGAGAGAATTTCAATTGATTAAGGATAAATTGGCTAATGTTCCTTTACTTATTTTACCTAATTTTACTAAAACCTTTGAAATTGAATGTGATGCTTCATGTTTAGGAATTGGAGTCGTTTTAATGCAAGAAGGAAAGTCGGTGGACTACTTCAATGTGAAATTGAGTCGAGCAGCTTTAAATTATCCTACTTATGACAAAGAGTTATCCACATTAGTTCGGGCGTTGGAAACATGGCAAAACTACCTTTGGCCTAAAGAGTTCGTGATACACACTGATCATGAATCATTGAAGTACTTGAAAGGTCAGAACAAATTAAACAAGAGACATGCACGATAGATGGAGTTTATCAAGACATTCTCATATATGATTTGTGAGACCCCAAATTTTATGAATAAAGATTTAAATTTTTCGAAATATTTTTTTCAAAATTATGGTGTGGATTTGATATAATGTTATAGTTGTGGGTAATATTTATAAATTTTGCAAAGTATGCAAGTTGTTATATAATATTCGATTGGTCGGGGAATATTCTTTTTGTCGGTGAATATTTGTATGACAAGACAATCATTTGTGGACCCCAATAATGTAATTATTGTCGGATTGAGAAAACGACAAAAATATTTTTATGAAAATAACGGCGGAAGTTTCTGAATTAAAAACCTGTTGAACTACTCGGTAGTAAAAGTATAGTAATACGCGTGGTTGCATAGTAGCACACGGTATTGAGTATTGATGCTTACGTGAGAAGTCTCAGTTTTGTTCAATTACTGCTTCAGTAATTGTTGCATAGTATCTCACGTTATTTAATTCAATTATTGTCAATATTTTATATATTATTAAATCAATAATTGAGATGACAGAGTTATTAATATTATTATTTGCAATATTAACGATGTCTAGAAGTTACGCCAATAAGAGGTTTGGTCACCTAATTGTATGCTTGATAGGGAGAAATCCTTATTGAAAGCCCCCTTTTCACGGAACGACACAGTCGATTAATATTGTGAATTATAATAATGATGATAAATATTGTTAAATATATTGAAGTGTCTTTTTATGAAGTCACGGAAGTTTATATATATATATATATATATAGGAGCCCTTCCATAGCAACCGGTTGCTGTGAGTACTGTGCAACACCCCCTTTTTGTACCGTTGATAAACTTATTGGAAGGCTGAGATGAAACATAAATATACCAAGCCGGCACAACTTGTACCGGCTTTTATTTTAATATGAGGACCCCACCATAGTCAACATGTTGTCAGTTTATTGAAATAAAATGAATTTTTAATATTAAATAATGCCCGATAAGACACTTGACTCAAACCTACTGCACCTTTTTTATAAAATACTCCCAGCCGCTACAAGTTCTTACGGCTGTTAAAAAAAAAATCCAACCGGGACAAGCTCTTACGGCTGTTAAAAAAAAAAAAACAAATCCAACCTAAGACAACCTCTTTGACTTGCACAAGTTCTTCAAGTTCTTTATTTGCTATTCCAAATAAAATATTTGTTATTTTTATAACTCTTTCATTTAATAACAAATAAAGAATTATAATTCAAATAAAAATAATATCCTATTTTATAAAAATATATTTTTATAATTTTTTATTTGCTATTTTTATAAAAATATTTTATATTCTTTATTTGTTATAAAATATTTTTTATAACAAATAGCAAATAAAAATAGCAAATATTTTATATTCTTTATTTGTTATAAAATATTTTATTTTCTTTATTTTTTATAAAATATTTTATAAAGAATATAAAATATTTTATATTCTATTATGCATAGTGTTTTGCATAGTAAAATCTTTTTATATAAAATGTAATACTTTTATAAAGTTATTTATTTTATTAGACAATAATTAGAATATATTATATTTTATTATGCATAGTGTTTGCATAGTAAAATCTTTTTATATAAAAAATGTAATACTTTTATAAAGTTATTTGTTTTATTAGATAATAATTAGAATATATTATATTTTATTATGCATAATGTTTGTATAGTGCTGCGTAGTATTTTTTCATAGTAAAAATCTTTTTATATATAACGAAATACTTTTATAAAGTTATTTGTTTTATTAGACTATAAATAAAATATATTATATTTTATTTAAAAGATTTGTTTTATTAGAATATTTTATTAATAATTGCATAGTAAATCAATATGGATAGTCTCGTTTAAAAGTAAATCAATTTGTAATTTCATTGAATTAGTTACTATTAGGTCCATTCTCCTATAAATAGAAGCTCATTCCTTCATTATTTCTTACGAATTCACTGAAACTCTAGAGAGAGAAACTATAGAGAGAAAGAAGAAAAGTATTCTACTACTTCACTACTCTTATATCCAGTCCTTTCTAACATAAGGGGTATTATTTCTTTCGTATTCATGAAGAGAACTTCATTATCCCATTCTTTATTATTCATTGGAATAACTCAGATACGCAGTGACTACCTATACTTGGTAAAATTCTTCATTATTCCATTCTTTATCATTATGTTGGAATAACTTTTGCATATAATAAGCACCGCATACATGGTGAAATTCTTACATTATTCCATTCTTTATCATTCTCATTGGAACATCATGTACTGTGCGTTTACGCATGACCCGGTTCCGTTATTTATTATTTTGTTGGAATATCCCGCAGCATTAGCGTATTACGCTGACTGGTTCCATTAATTATTATTCTGTTGAATAACATGTCCATGCGATCTATCGCATACATGGTGATTTCATTGTTATTCCATTCTTTATTATTACATTGGAATATCTTGTCGGGTGCAAATTTTGCACGACTCGGTTCCATTAATTATTATTACGTTGGAATAACTCGCCTGCATGCGGTCTTATCGCATGCATGGTGATTTCTGTTGTTATTCCATTATTTATTATTACATTTGGAATATCCTCGCTTGTCATGTAATTTTTCCCGACACGGTTCCGTTATTTATTATTCATTGGAATAACTTTTACATCATGCGCGCTCTATCGCATGCCCGGTGATTTCTTTGTTATTCCATTCTTTATTATACTCGGTTGGTTAAAGTTTTGACTTCTGTACTCTATGAAATTAGTGAAATATCCTTGCTATTTGCGCTTCATCCAGTATCTTTTCATGGAAATATTCTTCTGAGCATTCTTGAATTTTACTCTACAAAGAAGTATCATGTTGTTGACAATTTGGACGTTATTAGTTCCTGGATAAATTAATTCTTGAACTTGTTAATTTGAATTCTTATATCATTGTCATCATCCTAATGTTATTTTATGTTAAAAGTCATCTGTGGCCTGTAGTGCATAGATGGACTTGGTATGATTATGACCAGGGATTAATCGGTATAATCATGACCGTAATGTTATAAATGATGTGGTAAAAGTCATCATTGACCCGTAGTTCATTGATGGACAGTTGTTGGCATTATCATGACCATTGATGAATACACGAATATCTTTGGCCCGTAGTGCATGGATAATTTGTGGTTGTGATACTAATGAATATCCTTGGTCGTAGTGCAGGGATGATGTGGATTATTTATTAAGCTCAGTCTCAGCGATAAAAGTGATGAAAAACCTTTTAAATCATAAAAGATAGTAGATTTTATTCTCTACTTGACTCTTTTAATGGATTGCTTGTTCCGCTGCAGTTAAACTTGATGTCTTTTATATTTTATCAGTTTAACATTGTTAAAGGCTAAGGATAATTTATTATGCATTATCTTAGTCATAATATTTCTTACTGGGCTAGTTGAGCTCACCCTTTCTTTCACTGTTCTCTTCAGGAAATGAGAATATAGCTGGGACGAGTCGAGGAACGGTGTGACGGTCCAGATGATAGCATTAGTAGTCCTCAATATTCTGTTAAATAGTGTGACAATAAATGTAATGAGGACTCCTTTGAGTGTGGATATTGTCTAGATGACAATATTCTTATTAAAACTCTCAGCTATGTTTTGTCGTATTTTTACACGACGTTTGTATAATTAAGTTGTATTTGTATTCAGTACCATGTATCTGGCGACTCAAGATGGGTGATGTATACCTATTTTGGGGGCGTCACATGATTCAATACAAGCAAGGTAAGGAAAATGTTATTGCTGATGCTTTGTCTCGAATGTACATGTGGTTAAATACTTTTGATACGAAATTGCTTGGTTTTGAATGAATCAAAGGATTATATGTTGATGACCATTATTTCTATGAGGAGTTCAAGTCTTATGAAATGAATGTTATGGGTAAATATTTTAAAATTGATGGATTCTTATTTCGTGAAAATAAACTATGTATACCCATATGTCCTTTATGTGAATTGTTAGTTTGAGAATCACATGGGGGTGGTCTAATGGGTAGTTTTGGTGTTGATAAAACTTTTGATGTCTTGAAAGAACATTTTTATTGACCTTATAAGAAACGAGATGTGGAAAAAATTTATGATAGGTGCATTACTTGTCATCAAGTTAAATCTCTTGTTCAACCCCATGGAGTGTATACACCATTGCATATTCCTAATGAACCTTGGATTGATTTGTCTATGGATTTTGTGTTGGGTTTCTCCTAGGTCTAAGTATGGTCATGATTTGATATTTGTGGTATATTATTAAATCAATAATTGAGACGACAAAGTTATTCATATTATTAAATTACAATATTTACAATGTCTAGAAGTTCTACAAAGAGAGGTTTGGTCATCTAATCAAAAGTGCGCGCTAAAAGGAGAAACCAATAAGGAGAAATCCTTATCTGAAAGCCCCTCTTTCCCGGGAACGACTTCGTTGTTAAATATTGTGAGTTATAATATTAATGATGAATAAGTTCGTGTTGATTAAAGATGAAATTGATAGTTCCATTGTGTTGGAATTATTAGTGTTAGTGGAAATCGACATTTATTTCGATATTAATTGATGTCCGGAAGTTATATTTTGACTAAATGGGTAATTAATCTGATAAATGAGCAATTAATTGCTATTAATTCACATGATTATAACTATTTGTTCACATGTGTGTACTATTGATTCACATTCTTGTACTATTAGGGGAGTTGGTGCAAGATTGATAATACTTGCATGACTAAGTTAAAAATGGAGGTATAGATGGAGGTACTATACCGTAATTCAGATTTTCACATTATAACTATTGATTCACATGATTGAACTATTGATTCACATTATTTACTATTAGGGAGGTGGTGCAAGTTTGATAATACTTGCAGGACTAAATTAAAATGAAAGAAAAAAAGTCAAGGTATTGTATCAGAATATTTCGAGCCCCAAAACGCAAGCAATTATCGAAACTATATTTTCCTATAAATAAGCTCATTCTTCCTTCATTTCTCACCAATTCACTAAAGCTATAGAGCAATTATTATAGAGAGAAATTATAGAGAGAGAAGAAGAAGAAGTCTCACACCTCTCTACTCCAAAGATCCAGCTTTCTTTCTAAGGTAAGGGGTATTATTTCTTTCAGATTCATGAAGAGAGCTTCATTATTCCATTCTTTATTATTATGTTGAATAACTCCGCCTATGCCAAGTACCGCATACATGGTGAAATTCTTCTCATTATTCCATTCTTTATTATTCGTTGGAATATCCTATCTCGTGGGATTACGCTAGACCTCGGTTCCATTCTTTATTATTCTCGTTGAATAACTCGTCTGCAAGGGCTTCGCATTCATGGTGAATTATTCTTTATTATTCCATTCTTTATTATTCTTTATTTTATATTATCCGATGATCCTCGCATTATTCTCTGAATACGCTAGACCGGTTCCATTCTTTATTATTCTGTTGAATAACTCGTCTGTAAGCGGCTATCGCATGCATGGTGAATTCTTCGTTATTCCATTCTTTATTATTCTGTTGAATATCCTCGTCTGCAAGTGATTACGCATGACCTTCGTTCCATTCTTTATTATTCTGCTGAATAACTCTGCCTATGTGGATTATCACATGCATGGTGAATGATCCTTCGTATTCATTCCTTATTAAATTGTGGAAATGATCTGTCTCACGTGGATTACCGCATGGCGGTGAAAAATCCATTTGCGCTTCATATATTCTATGATACTCATTTGGTTAAAGTTTTGGCTTCTATACTCCATGAAATTAGTAGAATATCCTCGGATATTTGCGCTTCATCCAAAGATCTTTTCATGGAAATATTCTTCTCGAGCATTCTTGAATTTTACTCCACAAAGCAAAGATCATGTCGACAATTTGACGTAATTGATTTCAAGATAAATTAACTTATAAATCTTTAAAATTTATTCTTGAACTTGTTTTATTGAATTATTATGTCATTGTCATCATCCTCATGCTTATATTGTGATGAAAGTCATCTTTGGCTTACGTGCATATAGATGGACTTGGTATGATTATGACCAGTGATTATTCGCATAAATCATGACCTGTAATGTTATAAATGATGTGGTAAAAGTCCTCAAGAGTCTGTGTAGTGCATCATGATGGACGCTTTTTGGTATGATTATGACCAGGATTATTCTAAGATAGTCATGACCATCGATGATTTAATGAATATCCTCGCCCAGAAAGTGTGGATGACTCGATGATGTGGTTTATTTATTGTCGAGTCTCAAATGATAAAAATTGATGAAAACATTTTAAATCATAAAAGATAGTAGATATCATGCTCTACTTGACTCTTCTAATGGATTGCTTATTCCGCCGCAGCTAAACTTGATGTCTATTGTATTTTATCGCTTTAATATTGTTGAAGACTAATGATAATTTATTCTCGCATTATCTTAGTCATAATATTTCTTATCGGGCTAGTTGAGCTCACCCTTTCTTTCACCGTTTCTTCAGAAATGAGAACGTAGCCGGACTAGCTCTGGGAACCAGAGTGATGGTCCGTATGATAAGCATTAGTAGTCCTCACTATTCTATTAAATAGTGTGACAATAAATGTAATGAGGACTCCATTGAGTGTGGATATTGTCTAGATGACAATATTCTTATTAAAACTCTTAGATTATGTTTTGTCGTATTTTACACGAATCGTTGTATAATTAAGTTGTATTTGAATTTTGTACCATGTATTTGGCGACTCAAGATGGGTGATGTATACCTATTTTGGGGGCGCCACAATTGGTATCAAAGCTTAGGATATGATCCCCGGCCGAGATGTGAGACAAGAACTAGAGGGGAGAGACGGGAATTCTTTCGCTAGTATGACCTACCTAAGTTTATTTGGTATTTAATTGGTCTACGTAGTATAGGATAATATGTGATATGTTAATTAACCCTTGTTTTGTGGCAAGATTTGAAAATGGCATCCAAAAATGTTGAGATAAACAATGAAGCACATGAGACCGCTGAGTCACCACAGATTAATGCCTGTGATAATGTGCAACAGAAGACAATAATCCTCATGTAAACAATAACACCGATGAAATGGTGAACGATGGGATGTTCAGAGGCTTTATGCAATTCATGCAACATCAAAGCGAAAGCGGCCCTCGCCCAAAATGCAGTGGAAACACCGACAACTCTCTGACGGCCACCGCTAAGCGCTTCAAGGAGCCGGGACCACCGAGTTTTTTTGGAGAGCCAAAACCACTTAAGGCGAGACGTGGATAAAGCAGATCAACAAGATATTTGATGTCTTGGGATGCTCCGAGGAGCAAAAGGTTCCCTTTGCCACCTTCATGTTATGAAGCAGCAGAGGCAGATTATCGGTGGGAATCAGAAGCGACTCAACCCGCCAGACTCAAAATGTCTTGGGAGAAGTTCCAAGAGTCGCTTCAACGACAAGTACTTTCCTAAAAGTATTCATCACATGAAGGAGGTAGAGTTCATCAAGCTTGAGCAAAACAATATGACCGTGGGCGCAAAGACGGTTAAGTTTGCCGAGTTGTCTCTGGCCATAGGCCCCACTTGGTTGATAATGAGGAGAGAATGACGCGATGTTTCTAAGAGGTTTGAAACCCGAGATACGCCAATACCTAATTTCATAAACCGTGTTTGTATTCGATGTTGTGAATAGGGCTCAATTATTGAGCGCCGATAATGAGTCAACCCAACCAAGAGAGAGCAACCGACAAGTCGATAATACCAAAGGTAGCAGCATCAAAGCTGATGACAACAAACGTGAGGGAATCAACATGCCGTAAATGATAATCACTTCTGTGGTAATCATGGCCATGACAATAAGAGTGGACATTTCAAGAAGAGGAGATTCAACAAGGATGGAAAGACGCCAAGACCAAAGACCGTTGTTAAGGAAGGAGAACGACCACCTATCAGACATGTTACAAATGTGGAGGGAAGGACACATAAGTCCAAACTGCATCGATGCAAATCCAAAGCGTGTTATAATTGTGGAAAAGAAGGTCACCTAGCCCGATTTTTTCGTGCACCAAAAAGTCAAGTCCAAATTGGATGGAGGCATCAAAGGGTGTCCTGCATAAGACAAAACCAGTAGTTCAAGGGAGAGCGCTTGTCGTAACCTCCCAAAAAGCGAGGAATCCAACGAGGTGATCACGGTAAGCTAATCATAAACTCTAGCAAAGTTTATACTTTATTTGATACCGGTTCTCTACCCATTCCTTTATTTCTCCTACTTGCGCCAACGCTTAAATTTGACTCCGAGAAATTAGACTTTGACTTATCTCGTTGAAACTCCGCTGGGAGAAACCTTCATTACATCCACTATTTATAAGTCTTGTTTGATTCAAATCCAGAATCGCATCGCTACCTCGTCGATCTTATTTCTTTGAAAATACTTGCATTTGATGTGATTTTAGGGTTGATTGGTTAACTACTCATCATGCTAAAATCGATTGTTTTCGTAAGGTTGTTAGCTTTCATATTCCTAACCAACCTATTATGCTAATTCAAGCAACCAAACCACTAAAATCAATCACCGCCATATCAAGTCATAAAGCTATTCGCTTATTGAAAAACGGATGTCAAGCTTTCTTAGCCCATGTCACGATTTAAATAAAGATACGCCGATTTGAATGATATTTCTATTGTTAATAAATTTCCGACGATTCCCCTCAAGAACTTCCCCGCCTACCCCCAGAGCGCGAAATTGAATTTTGTATCGACTTTGAATCCCAGACAAAACCCATTTCCAAAGCCCCATATCGAATGGCTCCTATTGAACTTCGTGAGTTAAAACCCAACTACAGTGAATTGTTAGACATCGGCTTTCATTCGGCCCTAGTACGCCTCCTCGGGGTGCTCCTGCTCTATTCGTGAAGAAGAAAGATGGAAGTATGCGACTTTTGTATTGATTATCTGGAGTCAATCATGTCACCATCAAAATAGGTACCTTCGCTGCTTCGCATTGATGACCTGTTTGACCAGCCAAGCAAGGAGCCAAATTCTTTTCAAAGATTGATTTCGTTCCGATATCATCAATGAAGATTAAAACCGATGACATTCCAAAGACTACTTTAACTCCTGCAGACGGCATTATGAATTCCTAGTCATGTCTTTTGATCGACTAATGCTCCCGCCGCTTTTCATGGATATGATGAACCGAGTATTCAAGGAATATTTGGATCACTTTGTGGTCGCTTTTATTGATGACATCCTCATATACCCAAAACCCGCGAAGACCATGAGCAACACTTGAGGTCGATATCTCAAAAGCTTCGTGAAAAACAAGCTTTATGCCAAGTCAAGAAATGCGAGTTCGCTTGAGGAAGTTGCATTCCTTGGGCACGTGATATCAAATCATGGAATATCCGCTGACCCAAAAAAGATTGAAGCAATTCAAAGTCGAGCAACCTAAGTCAAGGACCAAGCACGACGAGCTTTCTGCTTAGTCGGTTATTATCGAGATTCAGAGAAGGGTTTTCTAATCGCTACTCCATTAACTCAAATTTGACTCAAAAAGATACAAAATTTGGTTGAGCGAGGAATGTGAAAAGAGTTTTCAAGAACTCAAGAGGAGACTCATTTCAAAGACTGCTCGACAATACCATCCGCCTCGAGAGGATTTGTCATCTACAAAGTGATGCTTCAGCAAAGGGTTAGATGTGTTCTCATGCAACATGGGAAAGTCATAGCCTATGCCTCTCGACAACTCAAAGAATATGAGAGGAATTATCCTACTCATGATCTAGAGTCAAGCAAAGCAATGCTTTTTTTGCGCTTAAGATTTGGAGGCATTACCAGATGGAGAGAGAAGGTGGAGATCTATACGATCATAAAAGCCTCAAATATTTCTTCACTCAAAAGGAACTCAACATGCAAAAAACGATTTATGGCTTGAGTTGTTGAAAGATTATGATCATACCATCCAATACCATCCTCGAAAAGCTTAACGTAAGAGTAGCCGACGATCGAGTAGTAAGATCATATGCGGTACGAAAGTGCAATATTGTCAACGCAAAGACCCATTTTGTATGACTTGGAAAGGATGGAAATAGAGTTAAAGACTCAGGACCCATGTGATGATGGCGAATATACGAGTGGAACCGACTTTTAATCGATAAAGTTAAAGTCGCTCAAACTACGCACACCGGAGCCGATGCGTATGAAGAAGAAAGTGCAAGAAGGTGCTATTCCTAAGCAAGAATCGATGAAGAAGGAATACTTCGAGTCAACTCCAGCACTTTGTGTTCCTAACGATTCTCGACTTGAAGTATAAAATCATGATGGAGGCGCACAACACACCGCTTGCAATCCATCTCGGGAGTACCAAAATGTATCGTGATCTTCATATACATTTTGGTGGAGCAATATGAAGAGAGAGATAGCGGTTTATCTCAAGGTGTCTAACTTGTCAACGAGTCAAGGCGAGCATCAAGTGCCAAAAGGTCCATCAGAACCACTTGAAATTCCGTAATGGAAGTGGGAGCACATTACCATGGATTTCATATCGGTCTTCCCAAGGTTTCTCAAGGCATAGATGCGATTTGGGTCATTGTTGATAGATTGACCAAGTCCGCTTCATTTCTTACCGATACGAGAAAAACTTTTTACACTTGAACGCCTTTGCTAGTATGTATATAAACGAGATCGTAAGATTGCATGGTATGCCAAGATCCATAGTTTCGATCGAGACCCAAGATTCACTTCAAGATTTTGGGTTAGTTTGCAAAAAAGCTATGGGCACGGATTTATTTATTTAGTTCGGCATATCATCCTCAAACGGATGGGCAATGGAAAGGACTATTCAAACTCTTGAAGATTTATTAAGACTCGTGGTCCTCGACTTCAAGGGAAGTTGGGACAAGTTCTTACCATCGGTGGAGTTTTCCTACAACAATAGTTATCAAGCAAGTATCGCATGGCTCCATTTGAGGCGCTAGATGGAAGAAAGTGTCGCTTCCAAAGATGTCGGATGAGGTGGGTGAAGCAACGTTGTTGGGACCGATTTGGTACGTATGATGACTACGAAAAAGATTCAAACGATCCGACAACGATAAAAAACTCACAAGATCGACAAAAGAGTTATGTCGATCTTCATCGAAAAGACGTGGAATTCAATATTGAGATCATGTGTTGTTACGTGTTGCTCCATGGAAAGGAGTTACAAGATTTGGAAAGAGAGGAAAGCTCAATCCTCGATTCATCGGCCCATTTTTAATCCTCGATCGAGTAGAAATCGTGGCCTATATAGACTCGCTTTTTACCGCCAAGTATGTCTCTCAGTTTCATAACGCTTTTCACATATCTATGTTACGAAATATGTGAAAGACCCAAACCATATTATTGAATTAGAACCAGATTTAGATAGAGGAAGATTTAACGTATGAAGAGTTACCTATTAAAATCTTGATAAGAAGGATCATATTCTACGCCCTAAAGTTATACCTCAAGTCAAAGTTTTGTGGAGAAACCACGATGTGGAGGAAATGACCGGGAGTTAGAATCAGATGAAATCAAGGTATCCTCACCTCTTCGACATACCAGTATGCACCCTAATTTCGAGGATGAAATTTCATAAGAAGGGAGGTTGTAAGACCCCAACTTTTATGAATAAAGAATAATTTTCTCAAAATATATTTTTGAATATTATGGTGTGGATTTGATATAATGTTATAGTTGTGGGTAATATTTACAAATTTTGCAAAGTAAGCAAGTGGTTATATAATATTCGATTGGTCGGGAATATTCGCTTTTAACAGGAATATTCGTATTTATTTAGACAATCATCGGTGGACCCCACAACGGAAGTATTGTCGTAGTTAGAAAAATGACATAATTATCTTTTTATAAAAATAACTACGAAGTTTTACCGTTAAACCGCTGAACTACCCTAGAGTAAAAGTACAAGAATACGCTGGGTTGCATAAGAGACACACCAGATTGATTATTGATGCTTACGTGAGAAGTCACTCATTATACTCAATTATTGCTACAAAGAATTGTCGATCATATCTCTCTCATATTATTGATTCGATTATTGTCACAAAGATCATCTCGTATAATATGATATATTATTAAATCAATAATTGAGACGACAAAGTTATTCATATTATTAAATTGCAATATTTACAATGTCTAGAAGTTCACAAGGAGAGGTTTGGTCATCTAATCATGCGCCCAATAAGGAGAAATCCTTATCTGAAAGCCCCTCTTCCTCGGAACGACCTCGTTGTTAAATATTGTGAGTTATAATATTAATGATGAATAAGTTCGTGTTGATTAAAGATGAAATTGATAGTTCCATCAGTTGGAATTATTAGTGTTAGTGGAAATCGACATTTATTTCGATATTAATTGATGTCCTGGAAGTTATATTGACTAATACGTAATTAATCTGATAAATGAGCAATTAATTGCTATTAATTCACATGATTATAACTATTTGTTCACATGTGTGTACTATTGATTCACATTCTTGTACTATTAGGGGAGTTGGTGCAAGATTGATAATACTTGCATGACTAAGTTAAAAATGGAGGTATAGATGGAGGTACTATACTGTAATTCATATTTTCACATGATTATAACTATTGATTCACATGATTGAACTATTGATTCACATTATTTACTATTAGGGGAGGTGGTGCAAGTTTGATAATACTTGCAGGACTAAATTAAAAATGAAAGAAAAGTTAAGGTATTGTACTGTAATATTTCGAGCCCCAAAACGCAATAATTATCGAAACTATATTTTCCTATAAATAGAAGCTCATTCTTCCTTCATTTCTCACCAATTCACTAAAGCTATAGAGCAATTATTATAGAGAGAAATTATAGAGAGAAAGAAGAAGAGAAAGTCTCTACCTCCTCTACTCCAAAGATCCAGCTTTTTCTAAGGTAAGGGGTATTATTTCTTTCAGATTCATGAAGAGAGCTTTTTTATTCCATTCCATTCTTTATTATTATGTTGAATAACTCTGCCTATGCGCTAGTACCGCATACATGGTGAAATTCTTCTGTTATTCCATTCTTTATTATTCTGTTGGAATATCCTGTCTGTGCGGGTTACGCATGACCTGGTTCCATTCTTTATTATTCTGTTGGAATAACCTGTCTGTGCGGTCTATCGCATGCATGGTGAATTCTTCTGTTATTCCATTCTTTATTATTCTGTTGAATATCCTCGTCTCAGGCGATTACGCTAGACCGGTTCCATTCTTTATTATTCTCGTTGAATAACCCGTCTGCAAGGGGCTATCGCATGCATGGTGAATTCTTCTTCGTTATTCCATTCTTTATTATTCTCGTTGAATATCCTGTCTGCGTGCGATTACGCATGACCGGTTCCATTCTTTATTATTCTGCTGAATAACCTCGCCTATGTGGATTATCACATGCATGGTGAATGATCCTTCAGATTCATTCCTTATTAAATTGTGGAAATGATCTGCTTACGTGATTACCGTACATGGCGGTGAAAATCCATTTGCGCTTCATATATTTCTATGATACTCATTTGGTTAAAGTTTTGGCTTCTATACTCCATGAAATTAGTAGAATATCCTCGATATTTGCGCTTCATCCCAGATCTTTTCATGGAAATATTCTTCCGAGCATTCTTGAATTTTACTCCACAAAGCAAAGATCATGTCGACAATTTGACGTAATTGATTTCAAGATAAATTAACTTATAAATCTTTAAAATTTATTCTTGAACTTGTTTTATTGAATTATTATGTCATTGTCATCATCCTCATGCTTATATTGTGATGAAAGTCATCTTTGGCTTACGTGCATAGATGGACTTGGTATGATTATGACCAGTGATTATTCGTATAATCATGACCGTAATGTTATAAATGATGTGGTAAAAGTCCTCAAGAGTCTCAGTAGTGCATCGATGGACAGCTTTTGGTATGATTATGACCAGGATTATTCTAAGATAGTCATGACCATCGATGATTTAATGAATATCCTCGCCCGTAGTGTGTGGGATGACTCGATGATGTGGTTTATTTATTGTCGAGTCTCAAATGATAAAAATTGATGAAAATATTTTAAATCATAGAAGATAGTAGATATCATGCTCTACTTGACTCTTCTAATGGATTGCTTATTCCACCGCAGCTAAACTTGATGTCTATTGTATTATTTTTATGACAATTAAATTTTTATTTGATTATGTGAATTAAATGAATTTAATTGATTTATTTTGTGAGTAAGCTATGTGAAGGTCGCTCTATGACCTAGAATGTGTTTATGTGGTTAGTAATCCGCCACGCGCGTAGAATTAATTGTTTAGAATTTCCAAGACGAAAATAAATGTTTTCCGAGAAATTTCCGTAAAAACACTATTCATCCGTTTCTGTTCGGGAAATTATTTTGAAATTCCGAGAAACGCGTAATGATAGAATATCGAGATGAGATGAAATATCTGATAATATTTCATTTATGGCAAACGAAGTTTTCATCATGACTTAAAAACCTAAGGGTCGAGTATATTGATTTTCGAGAAGGAAATGAAACGCGTAGAAGAAATTTTGTTATGGTTAAAGTTAAAGTGTTATACAAGTATGATACTATTTAGTATCTATGTATAATACGATGAGTTAATACGAAGTACAATACGATTATCGTATTAGTATTATTATACGAGAGAGAATACGTGAATTATAATGTATATGAATACGATTCATATTATGGAATTAAGTTAAGACTTAATGTTAATTCATTTGGGTTGATTATGTTTAGTCCAATCAATTGAATGAGCAAGCCCAAGGATTAATGTGTTAAGCCCAAGTCAAGGCCCAATATTAGATCAAGTTTAAGCCCAATGCAAGAAAACCGAACTGTGGATCGAACCTGGGTCACCGAATGGGTAAAACCCATGGGGCAACCCATGGGGATGACCCATGGGCAAGGTGGGCCACCACTTGTGTGCAGGTAAGAAGATATATTGACTTGGTCACCAAGTATTTTACTTGGTGACAAAGTGTCAATAGTAAGGAGGTGGTGGTGTAATGTCTAAATTGCCTCCATTTCATTTTCTATAAATAGAAAGCTAGAGTTGGTCTTTTTTGAGAGTTTTTCAATTGCCAACCTAGATTATTTGAGAGAGAAAGAGAGCTAGACTCAACCAAATCATACACTTTGAAGCTTTTTCTTTAGAGTTTTTTCAAGATTACTTAAGAGTTCTTAAGGTAATATTCCTTATTTCTAATTCCATCTCTTTTGGTTTTCTTTTATCATGGAGAATCATAAATGGGTGGTGTATGTCTAGTATGGTGGAATAAGAATGACTTACCATAGATTCAATCTCTATAAGTCATGAAATCATAGAAATCATAAGGTTTGATATAGTTTTAAAAATCATGAAAATATTGATTGTCGAGATCGATTGTTGATAAACAATCAACTCCATCAATACGTAAATATGTGCATCTTGCTTGGTTAGATGTAGATATGAAGTCCATGGAGTATTCCATGTGATTTGCTTAGAGAACATTAGTAACGGTTATGGCTAATTTCACTTAAATAGACGCTAAACGTCGAAAAACGTTGAAATTTCTGATTGGTAGTCGAAAGTTGTTGTGAGACTTGAAAAACATTGTTTTTCAATGTCAACACGTGAGATAGGGTATTTAAGAGTCGTGGGTTTCAAGAATCGCTTGATTCGACTTAAAAACGAAGAAAACGAGCATCAACGCCATTAACGCTATTTAACGCTAAAATGAACTCAATAGTGAATTTTGAGTTAACGGATTCGAAAGTGTCAATTTTTATATGAACGCGTGCAGAGTATGTCATTTATGACGTGTAGGCTTTTGAAATCTAATACCAAATCGGACTTATAACGAAGAAGTTATGGTCTCGAGAATCTCACCAAAAATTTTTATCTCGCTGAAAAATTTCAGTATCGAGGTCCCAGTCGCCATGCCACCACACAAATATAAGGTGTTAAATGTCGCATGCAAAATGCAAAGACAAAGGTAGTTGGTTATCGAAAGTGGGCGCAGCAAATACCACTACCAGATAGAAAGTCTCAGCACCGCAATAGAGACCGAGACCGACACTAAATCGCTAAATCGCGCCAAATAGCAGCCTTGTATTATAAGAAAGTCATGCCACACAAAACGTGTGTGTGTGGTTTTTGATAGATGACTTAGGTTTTGAACTTCAATTGTTCGTAGACCTATAAGAGTAAAGTTTATACACTTCATAAGTGTATTAAAACTATTCCTATACTACCTATACTAAGGTATATGGTATTGAAACTTAGGAATTGAATGCATGTTAGTAAGTTATGAATGAAGAACACAAAGTGTTATCAATGAACCCTAATCGGAAAACAACGCTGGTACTTCACCAATGATGATAGAGTCCTAAGCTAATAACGTAAGTTGATTAATAAGTCGACGAAGGGTAATAAGTCGAGTTGACTTTATTAATGATATTAAGTTAACAAAGACATAGAAGAGAAAGAAGTTGGTAGAACAATGTGAATAATTGTTTGATAGCTAATTACAAAGCAAAGCTATGTGAATATATCATGTAGATTCTCAGAAGGTGTCGGTCAACATTTATTGTTATTTGAAGACGCCGAAAGGCAAGTTTTCTTAACGCTTGTCTCTAACTTTCAAGTTAGCCAAGTTTTATGTGATTCATTGTATCAATCGCACGAATCGGGTTTTAAAGAAAGGGTCAATGCCGATTTAACTCCTACTTAGACTACTCGTAAGATATAGATTGATTGATATTCATATCTTTCTATATAGAAATGTTAACGCTATCCTATGCCAAGTAATTGGTACGGATGTGAAGGTAAGGTTTGTCTATGAACAAACAAAAGTATTTTTCATCGATTATTCGATGGGCACGCTGAAGTTTGCAAAATGTTAAACGTAAATACGCTTAATCGAATGAGTGTCGATCAACATAGAGTACTATAGGTCGATCACCTAGAAGTGCTCGTAAGTAATGCGATGTACAAAATTTTTAGTGTCGTGATATCCTTTTCAAGTATGAAAATGTAAAGCTATCGCTCATGGTCTATCGAATTTGCCTCGTAATTCCTAATCTACTCTATACTTTGGGAATTGATGATATGAAATGTTAAAGTATTATTGTTTCATAATACTTCATAACTATTTGTTCGGGCTTATGTATGAATTGTTATATAATTCACGAATGTGGTATTACTATTATCCTTTTAAAACTTGTTGAGCTTGTTATGCTCACTTCTTGCGTGAATTATATGATTGCGCTAAGGATGAACGATCGAGAATGCTAAGAGAGATAAGGGCAAGGCTAAGATGGATACTTAACCATCGTGTAATAGATTAGTATGTTTGTATGTATTATACATTATGAACAAATCTAACTATGTAATCGGCTTATGAACCCGGGAAGGATTATACTTTGATTGTAATAAGAAGATAGTAATTACATTCATTATGTTGTATTTCAATGGAATGATTGTATAGTTATGAGTACAAAGCAGTAAGCACCATATGCTCAAGTTGAAGATACCCAAATTTGGGGCGCACAAAGTTGGTATCAAAGCATTAGGTTATAAAACTTAAGGGGGAAGAACCTTAGGCTAATAACCTCGTAAGGAAGGTAAAGTCCAAGAAAGAAATTCAAGTCAATGAATTAATAAGGTATTGAGAAAACTCAAGATCGAAAGATTTAAAAGATGGAAATTAATCTTAAATAAATTAAATGTGATTTGTGCTTATACTATTGTGTATTATGTACTAATCAACGTGTTATGTGTTATGTAGATGTCAATCGATAGCATGATGTATAGAGACATTCACGCCAGAGAGTGAAGAGTCAAGAACCAAGTGGAGATAGTACCAATGCCAAAGCCAAGAGGTACCGTTAGTGGTTCTAGAAGACTCTGATATTGAGGAGTACATCTCCGAGGAGAATACTCCGAGGAGACAATGGGGATAAAGATCATATCTAAATATGATGATTGACGTGAGGAGAGAGATGGAGGTAACATCGACAACACGGTGGTACTTTATCAGAGCCAACACACCTGATGCAATGAGATCATTGTATCCGTCAAGTTGGATAGAAATGCATCTCACAAGACGTGAAAAGTGTATATACGTAATGAGGAGATAACCGCCTATATATGAGGCGGCGTAAGAATCAGAGGGCGATTTTTGAGTCGAGCACGATGAGAAAGTGCTTATGACGATAAGGCACGGACTATAAGGAAGAGGCCAGAGAGCTTCAAAAGAAACCGTTGAAAAAGACCAAAAATAGCTAGATGTCATACATCCACGAATGTGCTCATGAGGATTTCAAGTCAAAATTGCTTGTTATTCCATTGAGTCCCAAGCACTCGACATACCATAAGTCGAGATATTGTGTCGATATCGCAAAATCGTAAATATGAGAATGTCGCTCGACAAAGTTAGTAGATCGTTAGATCTTTTGTATATAAGTAGTGACGAAAAACCCTTTTTGTATAATTAAAGGGTAGTCTTTTGTAAATCCCAATTTTGTAGAAGTCAATCATGCGGATAGTATGTAATAGCTTTTTGGCTAAGGGAACATGATGTGTAAATAGTTTTGACTATGAAAGCATATTAATATAATGAAGTTTTTTTATTTAATGTGCTTGTTGGTATAGTGAGTTGTTGTTTGAGAATGATAACCAAGTAGTTAAATAGATAATAACGAAACTTTTATTTATTTAATCGTAATTATGCCGCCAAGAAGGAGACAACGTAACCAAGAGGCCGAGTCTCATAATGAAAATCGGGGGGTCCTAATAACCCTATGCAAGAGTTCGTTAATTTATTAACTACCGATTTAACCAAGTCAGGGAGGGATTCTCAGAGCTCCTGGGGTAGTAAGAACAACTACCTTCAAGGAATTTAAGAGTGTGGGTCCTCCCGAGTTCCGAGGAACGACTTTAACCCACCAGAGGCCCGTATATGGGTAAAAAAGAGATTGAAAAGGCGCTTGTGATAACAAACGAGGTGAGGCGCAAAAGACTTTTTTTGCACTTACATGATGAAGGGGGAAGCCAACCATCGGTGGGAGGCTCACCAGTGGTGGGGGCTAGGACAGAAGTCAAGTTATGGGGAACAGCTTTTTAGAAGGTGTTCTTCGAGAACTACTTCCCTACTAAATGCATGCAAGGTAGGATGGAGATTAAGTTCTTAGAACTTAAGCAGGGGGATATGACAGCCTCTCAAAGATGCCGCCAAATTCAATGAATTGGCAGGTTTGCTCCACATCGTGGATACTAAGAGAAAGGCGCAGAGTTTGAGCAGGGCTTAAAACCCCGGCTCTACAAGAGAATATCGGTTTTTCAGAGTGCTTCCTACGGACCATTCTCGAAAAGGCGATAATAATAGTAAGGTGGTGGTGAGGCATTGTCTCAAGACTACAAAGAGCGAAGAACAAGAGTAAGTTAGAAGGAGGTAGTAAGGTCAAGTTGCCAAATGGAAGCAAGCAACTTGCCTAAGAGGAAGAGTTTTAACCCCGGGAATACTGGGGTAAAGCAGGAGATCCTAAGCGAGGACTCGAGGCATGCAAGATATGCGAAAAGACTCACATGGGAGTCTCTTAAAGGGGAAATCACCACTACAACTGTAAGGTGAGGGCATTTGTCACCCAACCGCCCTAACCCTAAGAAGAACCAGGGTGTTTTGTCTGGGGGTCATTGGACCACATGGCAAGAAATTGCCCAAGAAAGGGTTAGAGGGAAAATAAGGGTTCTGTAGTGGTAAATTAGCCATTATCGACCAACACCATCAAGCAAGTAGTATTCTCACCAGACACGCTTAATATGATCGCCCAAGATGCGTACAGATCAACGGATGTGGTAGCAGTATCATTCCTGGCCAATGAGATAAATGCTTATGTGTTATTTGACTCTGCTAGCTTGTTCTTTTTATAGATGTGAATTTGCTAAGCGATTAGGTTTAATCCTCAAAAAGTTACCAATACCTTTAGACGTTAAGGTAGCAAACGAAGAGATAATCCCCATCAACATATTCATAAGGATTGTTGCATAGATATTAGAGGGAATAAGTTATCTGTAGATTTGGTACCGATAAGGTTAAAAGAATTCATGTAATTTTGGTATGGATTGGTTGGTTAACCATAAGGCGATAATAGATTGCCATAGAAAAGTGTAAACCTTCTATTTCTAAGAAAACCAAGGTAGTGTTCTTCTAGAGTAGTAAATCACCGAGACGCTTTGTGTCTCGTCGACGACACAAGCTAGAAGATGTTGAGAAAAGGGTGTGTAGGTTATCTGCGTGCTATGTTGTGGATACCCAAAGAGTGGGAAACATCCTCGACCGATACCTATAGTAGCAAGAGTTCATGGATGTATTTTCGAGGAGTTACCGGTATTCCACCGACAGGAGGTTGAGTTTGTAATCGATCTGCTACCGAACGACACTAGCTTTCAAGGGCACCATATCGAATGGCGCCAGCTTGAGATGAAGGAGTTAATGGTTCAATTACAAGAACTATTAGATAGAAAGTACATTCAACCGAAAGTGTCTCCTCGGGGAGCACCCCTATTGTTTGTAAAGAAAAAGGATGGGTCGTTAAGACTTTGTATCGACTATCGAGAGTCGAATAAGTTAACGATTAAGAATAAATACCCGCTGCCCAGATCGATGATCTATTTGATCACTTGAAAGGGGCAAAGTATTTTTCTAAGATAGATTTGCGCATCGGGTATCATCTTCGCTAAAGGTGAGAAAGGAGGATGTACCTAAGACGCTGCTCGTAACTCGCTATGGTCATTACGAAGCTTTCGTGATGTCGTTTGGTTAACTAATGCGCCAAATGATTTATGGATATGATGAACATGAAGTGTGTTCAAACAATATTTGGACAAGTTCATCAGAGTGTTCATTGATGATATTCTAGTCTATTCAAAGACGCCGTAAGATCATGCCGTAATATTTAAGGATAGTGTTGGAAACACTAAGAAGGAAAGGTTGTATGCGAAATTCACAAAGTGTGAATTTTGGCTCGAGAGAGTGCGCTTTCTAGACATGTTATTGATAAAGATGGCATTTCCGTGATCCAAAGAAAAGTAGAAGCAAGCAATGAGTGGGAGCAACCAAAAAACCAAACGAGGTTCTGAGTTTTCAAGGGGTTAGCGGATACTATAGAAGGTTCATTCCGACTTTTCTAAAATAGCTACTCCATTGACAAAATCGACAAGAAAGTCTGGAAGTATGTGGTGACCAAAAATGTGAGAACAATTTTTCGAGTCAAGAAGAAGAGGTTAAGTGAGGCACCTGTATTGTCCTTACCAGATTTATACAGAACTTTGTAGTATATAGCGATGCTTCAGATAAAGGATCTGGGTTATGTGCTCATGCAAAGATGGCAAAGTCATCACAGATGCGCCACGCAATTAAAGGATTATGAGAAGGCCTATCCTACTCATGATCCGAATTGGCAAAATGTAGTTTTTGCCTTTGAAGATATGGAGGCATTATCTATATGGTGAGAAGTGTGAGATATACACTACCACAACAAAAGTCTCAAATATATCTTCACACGTATGAGTTGAATATGAGATGTAGAAGGTGGTTAGAAAGTTAATAAAAGATTATGACTCGTGATATTTTATATCATCCGGAAAGGCAAATGTAGTAGCCGATGCGCTAAGTAGAAAGGGTAGAGAGAAACTGTCAATGTTAACAACTCAGAATGAGTTGATAACAAATGATGGCAAGAATGGAGTTAGAAGTTAAGTTACCGGAGGAAGCGGTGGAAATGTTATTTTCCATGGAAACCCAACCGACCATAGTGGAACGGGTTAGAGGAGTACAATTGAGCAACGAGGAATGCAAGCAGATGAAGAAGAGGATAGAAGATGAAGAGAAGACTAAGTATAACCTCGATAAGGAGGGATTACTTCATTTTTTTGGAAGAATTTGGGTTCCAAATGATTCCAATTAAAGGAGGAAATAATGATGGAGGCTCATAGTTCGAGGTACTCGATACATCCCTAGTAGTAGTACGTAAGATGTATCAAGACCTTCGCCGTAACTTTTGGTGGTACGAACATGAAAAGGGAGATAGCAGTAATATGTTAGTAGGTGCTTAACTTGTCAAAAGTTAAGGTCAACACCAACGACCTAGCTGGGTTGTTGCAAACCATTAGAAATTCCAGAGTGGAAATGGGAGCACATCACAATGGACTTTGTGGTGGGACTTCCAACAACAAGAAAAAGGATACGATGCTATTTGGGTGATAGTGGATCGATCGACGAAATCGGCTCATTTTCTACCAATAGGAGTTAGGTATAACCTAGATCAATTAGCTAAGTCAGTATGTCAAGGAAATTATTTCCGCATACATGGAGTACCTATTTCGATTGTGTCGATCGTGATCCACGATTCACATCGAACTTTTGGAGGAGTTTGCAAGAGCAAATGGGAACGCAGCTAAGATCGAGTACGGCGATCATCCTCGTATCGGATGGTCGAGTGAACGGACAATTCAAACGCTTGAAGATATGTTAAGATCTTGCGTTATGGATTTCAAAGGAGTTGGGACGAATATCTACCGTCAGGAATTTTCAGACAACAATAGTTTTCACGCTAGTATAGGCATGCCGCCTTTACGGCGCCAGGCGGAAGGAAGTGCCAAACTCCATCAGGTTGGGATGAGGTGGGTGAACGCTTGATGTTGGGACCTCGAGATGGTACAAAGAAACTAACATGACATATGGTGAAGATAATACGTGCTCGATTAGTTATGCCCAAGATAGGCGTAGAAGTATGCATGCATCCTCACAGAGAAAAGAGAGAATTCGATGTAGATCTTTTTGTTTTTCCGAAAGTATCGCCTTGGAAGGGAAGATACGCTTTGGAAAGAAAGGGAAGTTAAGTCCAAGGTTTGTAGGACCTTTTGAGATTTTAAGAAGGGTAGAGAGAGGTGGCTTATGAAGTAGCCTTTTACCTCCGTAAATGGAACGATTCATAATGTGTTTCATGTGTCTGTGTCAAGGCCCCTTATAAACCGACTATAAACACGTAATAGAGTATGAATCTATCCAGATAGAGAAAGATTTATCCTATGAGGAACTTCCAATTCAAATTATTGATAGAAGGAACAAGTATTAAGAAATAAGGTAATACCTTCAAAGAAGGTGTTATGGAGAAACCACAATGTCAAGAAGCAACGGGAAACTCGAGAGTAAAATGAAGGAAGATTTTCCTCATTTGTTTATGTAATTATAAGCTAGATTCTGGGGACAGAATCCTTATAAGGGGAGAGAATGTAACGCCCGAGAAAATCGATTTTTATGACAATTAAATTTTTATTTGATTATGTGAATTAAATGAATTTAATTGATTTATTTTGTGAGTAAGCTATGTGAAGGTCGTTTCTATGACCTAGAATGTGTTTATGTGGTTAGTAATCCGCTACGCATAGAATTAATTGTTTAGAATTTCCAAGACGAAAAATAAATGTTTTCCGAGAAATTTCAAAAAACACTATTCATCCGCTTTCGTCGGGGGAATTATTTTGAAATTCCGAGAAACGCGTAATGATAGAATATCGAGATAAGATGAAATATCTAATAATATTTCATTTATGGCAAACGAAGTTTTCGCCATGACTTAAAAAAAAACCTAAGGGTCGAGTATATATGATTTCGAGAAGGAAATGAAATGCGTAGAGGAAATTTATATATTTTAAGTGTGTGTTATACAAGTATGATACTATTTAGTATCTATGTATAATACGATGAGTTAATACGGCAGTACAATACGATTATCGTATTTAGTATTATACTATTTAGAGAATACGTGAATTATAATGTATGTAATACGATTTCAGATTATGGAATTAAGTTAAGACTTAATGTTAATTCATTTGGGTTGATTATGTTTAGTCCAATCAATCAATGAGCAAGCCCAAGGATTAATGTGTTAAGCCCAAGTCAAGGCCCAATATTAGATCGTTAAGCCCAATGCAAGAAAAATCGAACTGTGGATCGAACCTGGTGGTCACCGAATGGGTAAAACCTATGGGGCAACCCATGGGGATGACCCATGGGCAAGGTGGGCCACCACTTGGTGTGTAAGGCAAGATATATCATTTTGTCACCAAGTATTTTACTTGGTGACAAAGTGTTGAATAGTAAGGAGGTGGTGGTGTGATTTGTCCAAATTGCCCTCCATTTCATTTTCTATAAATAGAAAGCTAGAGTTGGTCTTTTTTGAGTTTTTCAATTGCCAAACCTAGATTATTGAGAGAGAAAAGAGCTAGACTCAACCAAATCATACACTTTGGAAGCTTTTTTTTAGAGTTTTCAAAGAGATTACTTAAGAGTTCTTAAGGTAATATTCCTTATTTCTAATTCCATCTCTTTTGGTTTTCTTTTATCATGGAGAATCATAAATGGGTGGTGTATGTCTTGTATAGTGGAATAAGAATGACTTACCATAGATTCAATCTCTATAAGTCATGAAATCATAGAAATCATAAGGTTTGATATAGTTTAAAATCATGAAAATATTGATTGTCGAGATTGATTGTTGATAAACAATCAACTCCATCAATACGTTAATATATGCATCTTGCTTGGTTAGATGTAGATATGAAGTCCATGGAGTATTCCATGTGATTTGGCTTAGAGAACATTAGTAACGGTTATGGCGAATTTCACTTAAAATAGACGCTAAACGTCGAAAAACGTTGAAATTTCTGATTGGTAGTCGAAAGTTGTCGTGAGACTTGAAAAACGTTGTTTTTCAATGTCAACACGTGAGATAGGGTATTTAAGAGTCGTGGACTCAAGAATCGCTTGATTCCGACTTAAAACGAAGAAAACGAGCATCAACGCCATTAACGCTATTTAACGCTTAAAAAATGAACTCAATAGTGAATTTTGAGTTAACGGATTCAAAGTGTCAAATTTTATATGAACGCGTAGAGTATGTCATTTATGACGGTAGGCTTTTGAACGACCAAATCGGACTTATAACGAAAGAAGTTATGGGTCCGAGAATCTCACCAAAAAAAATTTTTTATCTCATGAAAATTTTTCTGGTATCGAGGTCCAGCCGCCATGGCCACGCATATAGTTTAAATGTCAAACCACAAAATACAAGAGACAAAGGTAATTGGTTATCGAAAGTGGCACCACAAAGCCACCGAGAAGAAGTCTCAGTCTCGCCAGCAAAAGCCGAGACCGACCATGGGTATCGCTCGCTAATCGCGCCCGCAGCAATAGCCAGCCTTGTATAAGAATGATGTCACATGCCATGCGCGCGAGTGCGTGTTTTGATAGAATGACTTAGGTTTTGAACTTCAATTGTTCAAAGACCTATAAGAGTAAAGTTTATACACTTCATAAGTGTATTAAAACTATTCCTATACTACCTATACTAAGGTATATGGTATTGAAACTTAGGAATTGAATGCATGTTAAGAAGTTATGAAATGAAGAACACAAAGTGTTATCAATGAACCCTAGTCGGAAACAACGCTGGTACTTTGCCAATGATGATAGAGAGTCCTGCTAATAACGTAAGTTGATTAATAAGTCGACGAAGGGTAATAAGTCGAGTTGACTTTATAATAATGATATTAAGTTAACAAAGACATAGAAGAGAAAGAAGTTGGTAGAACAATGTGAATAATTGTTTGATAGCTAATTACAAAGTGTGCTATGAATATATCATGTAGATTCTCGTAAAGGTCGTGGTCACCGATTAAGTTATTTGAAGACGCTCGAAAGGCAAGTTTTCTTAACGCTTGTCTAACTTTCAAGTTAGCCAAGTTTTATGTGATTCATTGAATCGAATCGCACGACCGGTTTTAAAGAAAGGGTCAATGCCGATTTAACTCTGGCTAGACTACTCGTAGATATATATTGATTGATATTCATATCTTTCTATATAGAAATGTTAACGCTATCCTATGCCAAGTAATTGGTACGGATGTGAAGGTAAGGTTTGTCTATGAACAAACAAAAGTATTTTTTTCATCGATTATTCGATGGGCACGCTGAGTTTGCCAAATGTTAAACGTAAATACGCTTAACGAATGAGTGTCGATCAACATAGAGTACTATAGGTCGATCACCTAGAAGTGCTCGTAAGTAATGCGGATGTACAACCTTAGTGTCATGTGATATCCTTTTCAAGTATGAAAACAGTAAAGTTATCGCTCATGGTCTATCGAATTTGCCTCGTAATTCCTAATCTACTCTATACTTTGGGAATTGATGATATGAAATGTTAAAGTATTATTGTTTCATAATACTTCATAACTATTTGTTCAATATGTATGAATTGTTATATATAATTCACGAATGTGGTATTATTATTATCCTTTTAACTTGTTGAGCTTGTTATGCTCACTTCTTTTGTGAATTATATGATTGCAGCTAAGGATGAACGCATCGAGAATGCTAAGAGAGATAAGGGCAAAGCTAAGATGGATACTTAACCATCGTGTAATAGATTAGTATGTTTGTATGTATTATACATTATTACAAACAATCTAACTATGTAATCGCTTATTTATGAACCCGGAAGGATTATACTTTTGATTGTAATAAGAAGATAGTAATTACATTCATTATTGTTGTATTTCAATGGAATGATTGTATAGTTATCGCGATGTTGGCTTCGATTTTGCAATCTAAAAGATCGGGTTGCGGGAGCCTGCTTTTAGATCTCTTTTTCCTTGTGATATAATGTATTATCTTTTGGGATGTGAGCCTAGGAATATTGGAGTCGAGATCCACAAACCGGATCTTGACTAGATACCCACGATGAACATAATTTCGATTGTAATAATAGATATCCAAATCATTATACATACAACGTTCGGGCCTTAAAACGACATCGAGGGCTTTGTCCCAAGAGATAGAATTTAAGGCCCCGTGGTAGTGAGAATTGTGATTGTGGGTGCTCGGGATCCCTTTTTGCTGCTTGATTTTGTATACGATCACCAAAAATTTATAAAATGAATCGACTCGGATTACTAGATGAACGTAAGGCTAAAATTGAAAGTAACAAAGAATCTCGATCCATATTTGGCAAGGGTTTTGAAAACCATGTTTTTCAAAACATCACTCCAAAAAGGCTTTATATCAAATTAAAACCAAAACGAACTTTCCTTCACGCATAGGCTAAAAGAGGCTTGTCAAGATCCACAAATCATATTTTAACTAGATTCTCACGATGGACGATTGTAATAATAGATATCCAAATTATTGAACATATAACCTTCGAGCCTTAAAACGACATCGAGAGATTCGTCCCGAGAGATAGGATTTAGGCCTCGTGATAATGAGAATTGTGATTGTGGGTTCTTGGGATTGTCGAGATGGCTTTCATGCCCACGGGCGGTCTCAACACCTTTTCGATGCTTGATTTTGTATACGATCACCAAAAATGATTTTCAAATAAAACTAACCAAGATCTTGTAAAATAGAATCGACTCGGGTTATTAGACGAACCTAAGGCTAAAATTGAAAGTAACAAAGAATCTCGATCCATATTTGACACGGATTTTGAAAATCATGTTTTCCAAAACGTCACTCCAAAAAGGCTTTATATCAAATTAAAACTAAAACAAACGTTCCTTCACGCATAAGCTAAAATAGGCTTAGAACTACTTTCAAAGTAATGCACTTAACATGATTTCGATTCGAAGCTAGATATCCTAGGCTTTCTCAAATCATACACACACGCACACACTTAAGAAAAAAAAATAAGACGCGGTAATCGTATTTTCACGGAAGTCGGGGAGTGCCTAACATATTCTCCTCAGTTAAGCAAGCTCCCAAACTCTATGAATCTCGATTTCAAGACTAATTTTTCGGAGTCACATATTGAGTCATATTGAGAAAATTTTAAAAATTCGAATAAATTGATATATGCATTTGAACTTGTACCAATTGACAACTCTGTCTAATTGACACATCATTAAAATTAATTTTTCAAAACTCCGTCGATATTTATGTCGATCATTTCCTAAAATATTATTATTTAAATAAATTAATCGATATAACCAAATAAAAAAGGTATGAACGTACCTAGGAAAAAATTCCTAAGGTTGACAACTAGTAATGACAATATGATAATAATAAATACTTGTACAATAGTGTAGTTTTATTGCTTCTCAGTTATATCGAGCAAGGATATGTGATACTGCTAGTTTTTATTAAATATAATTTTATTTATTGGTTTGGTTGCTAGAGCTAGTAATGAATAATTTATATTTGAATAAATATATTGAAAAACACATGATAATCAAAATATAAAATTATAAAAATATAATCAAATAGTAATAAAAATATCAGGTGTAAAAATATTTACACATGATATTGAACAACATAGTAATAAAATATAAAAATTATATTTGTCAAAGAAAAATCAAGATCAATTATAATTAACAGTTTAATTAACCATAATTACAATTATAATAAATAAATAAATATTTTAGTTAAATTATAATAATTATTTATTATATAATGGGAGATGAGTATGGTCATATCAGCCTTGAGACTATGTCACAAATCTCATTTCTCGTCCTTACAAGTTCGGTTGTTTTATAATTTTATCCTTTTAAATTTTACTTTATAAATTTTAAAAAAATATTTTTATACTATTAAAATAACATATGTCAAAATGACTAGTATTTGATAATCGCACTTCAGTAATGAATGACTTGGACTTTTGGAGTGCAAGAAAGTTGTGAATTTTGAGTCTTCTTTCCGCGTAATGTCGCAATCAGTTGTTAAATTGGATCATCAGTCCACCTTGTACACTTTCTTTTTCCGTCTTACGGATACTGCTGTACAATTCATAAGTAAGGTAAAGACTGGACTTCAATTTCTCACACCTGCTCAATTGCCGCAACACCATATTCATTATCGTCACAATTTCATACTTGTCCAATTTGTATATTTTTATTTTTATCTTTATTTTTTGAAATTAGTAGCACAAAATATTATTTAGCAATTATTTATACTTTATAAAGTGAAAGGTTGCTCATTTTAACAGTAAATAACTATTAAAAATTACTTTCTGATTATTATAATCTAAAAAGTCATTTCAACTTTAACGAAGTTCATATATCGATCCTTTTAAACATCAAAATTTTAAACATTAATTTTTTCGTTAAATACTACAATAAAATACGTTTACACTCTATTTTTGAGTTTTGAACAGAAAAGAAAAGAATACAAAACTTAAATTAGAACAGAAAAGAAAAGAATACAAAACTTGAAATTTTCCTTTATGTTGTTTCTGAGTTTTTAATAGAAAAAAATAGAAAATTCAAAATTGAGGACATGAGTTGTAAATTAGAATTTTTTATATTAAAAGTTGGGGATTGTTCGGGAGCATTTTACCGACCTGCAAGTGGACCGAAGGGCCTGGCACTGGAAGGGGTTTACGAGCCCATTAGGGCGAAGCCCATGGAGGAGTTGGAGGTGTTCGGGTTCGGCATCCGAGTCCTTTGGGCCGGAGCCTTACCCTAGTGTTATGGTGTTCGGGATCGGGCCCTCGAGTCCTTTGGGCCGAGGCTCAAATCTGATGGTGCGTTCGGTGGGATTGGGCCTGTACAGTGGTTTGTTCTGCGTACAGAGTCTGGAGTCCTAGCCGTATTTGAATAAGGTAACTCCAAAGGTAGTGATTGGATGTGAATCCACTTCCACCTTTTAAGGAGATTGTGTTGGACCCAAATTATGATAACTGCCATATTTAGGAGTCCTAATCCGACTCGGAGAAGGATTCTAAGGTGCTGAGAGTACTATAAATACAAGGCCTAGGTTACAATTAACAGGTAATACCTAATTTTGAGTACTAAACACTTAGCCTCCATTGTTAAACCTTGTGAACGACCCGTACTTATTCTCACACCGGAGCTATCCCCCGGCAGCACAAGCCGTCAAGCTTCTGTGTGATCTGCTATTGTCTTGAGTTCTAATGCGTGAATTCTGTGGATTGGACACATGCACCAAAACTTAAGCGTTAACATTGGCGCTAGAAGGAGGGCTTTAGTGCTTATTCAATCACAACTAACTTTTTCGGTGGAAGGTCATGGCGAGCAGGGACACAGGTGCTTCTAACCAGGAAAAGGCAAAGACCCACCAAACCACACTGGTGAGGGGGTCGGTAAAGGATCGACTGGGTTCTAGAATCTAGGAGGATCAGGTTGAGCCGGCAGCCTCCCTCCGGCGAAAACTTTTCCATGACAGCCAACATACACCTAATCAGGCTAGTCGTGTGGATGAGAACAACTCTCGGGCACTGGAGGTGCAAGGAAGGGACCGAGGAGAGGGAAGCCGGGATCAACGGGAGTTCATCTTGCAGAAGAAGATGCAACAGAACAGAGATTCCATGATGGCCCTGCATCTTCAGCAAGAAGAGCTCGAACAGCAGATGGCAAAGATGGCTAGAGAGCAAGAGGCGTCTTCAAAAAGGCGCAGGCATCGGAGCCAATCCCGTTCACCTCGACGGGAGAGGCCGAAGAGAGGCGAGGGCACAAAAAGTCGCTCTCTCGAGACGGTGAAGCGTAAGAAGGAGCTTATTGAGCAGAGATCGAGATCGATCAAGGCCGATCGGGACAGAGGAGGAGGGACGCGTCTCCTGAATATGGGAGGGACAGACCCAGATCGTCCCCTCGTAAAGAGTAGACCGACCCCCTTGCTCGAAGGGTGGCTGAATTGGAGAAGTTGCTGGTGGCAAAGAACTCAATGGGGACGCCTTCGGCTTGCATAGGGTCACCCTTCTCGCCAGAGATAAACCATGTTACCGTCGACCCCAAGAAGAAGATGCCCCCGATGGAGACATACGATGGGCTGGGGGATCCATACGACCATTCAGTCGAATATGATAGGCTGATGACATACTACGAGCATTCTGACGCTGCCAAATATCATATGTTCGCAACAACTCTGAAAAATGAGCGCCCGAGAATGGATGGGAACCTTGGCGGCAGGATCGATCAATTCATGGAGTGATCTTCGGGAGAAGTTTCATGCGGTTGGGGGAGTATAGAAGGAGAGGAAAGATCACGCCTTCCTCATGCGAGGTTCGACAGAGGTCGACGGAAGCTTTGGGCCAAAGATGTCAAGAGGTTTCGGAGGTTTGTTGGTTCGATGAGCAAATTGAATTATACACGTGCCTTGGGATTCTTCACTACTGGTCTGGATATTGGGAATTCGAATAAGTTGATGAAGGATCTAGTGATTAACCCTCTAGCGAATTTGACAGAAGCCTTCCATCGGGCCGAAGGGTTTATCGCGATAGAGGAGGCTATGGGAAATTTCAGACCGCACTCCCAGTCATACGAGAAGTCCAAGGATCGGGATAAGCGGAATTATCAGCGGTCGGATAATCAGGAGAGATCTGACAACTATGGGAAGAAAGGTAACAATGGCAGTGGTTTGGGAAGTGGCCGACCACCCTACCCGAATCGGGATGTCAACAAAGTTTACACCGCCCTCAACACTGACCGGGCGAAGATATTGGAAGAGATGCGGAACAAGCCATTTTTCGAGCCATGTTCGATGCACCCGAAGCCCGGAAAGAGGGGTCGGGACAAATACTGTGAGTACCACCAAAGCCGCGGGCATACGACAAAGATGTGTAATGACCTAAAGGACTTGATATAGAAAAACGTTCAGAATGGGCAATTAGTGCAGTATATGGTTGGTCGGGAATGTTCAGAGGCACCTCGGGAGGAGAATAGAGGGTCGGCTCGGGAAACACACTCAAAACTGAACACGCAACCCCGAGGTGTGATTGATGTAATTTCGGGTGATTCGGTAAGGCGTGTAACCGGAAGGAAGAGAAGCGGACATCTCAAAGACGTACTGTCGGTAGCAGGGTCCTCGCCAAGAAAGGATCGGGCCTTTCCGGGAACAACCATCTCGTTCTCAGATGAAGATTACCCAACGGATCAGATAGAGCCACACGACGGGGCATTGGTAATAATGGTACAGGTCGGACTGGTGGACATGAAAATGATGATGATTGACAATGGGTCCTCGGTTGACATACTATATACGCATGCCTATTAGAGGATGGACTTAGAAGGGAAGAAGATGAAATTAGGAGGAGAAGGCCCGTTATATAGTTTCAGTGGGGATCCAGTGCATATGTCAGGAACCATGGAGCTGCCTGTCAGGTTCGGTACAGCACCACAGCAAGCAAAAATAATGGTCAAATTTTTTGTGGTACAGGTGGATTCGGCCTACAACACCATCCTGGGAAGGCCGACACTGGCGGCTTTGCAAGCAGTCACATCCATCCCTCACTTCAAGATTAAGTTTCCGACACCGAATGGGATAGGGGAGGTAAAAGGAGTCCTTGACATCGCCCGAAGGTGTTATCAGAATATATTAATCTCTTCGGGGGTCGGCGTCAGCAAGCAAAAACTGACAATGGCCATTGAAATAGAGCCATTCACTGAAAGTAGCACAGAACCACTTGCCCTACCTGCAGAAGAGACAGAGGATGTTGAGTTGATACCAGGGAATCCAGAGAAGCTGATCAAGATCAGGAAAGGATTGACAGAGCCATTCCGAATAGGGTTGATAGATCTGCTTAGGGTATATGCCGATATCTTCACATGGGAGCCTAGTGACATGCCTGGGTAAGCGAATCGGTGGCATTACACAGGTTATATGTGGATCCAAAGAAGAAGCCAATTATACAAAAACGGAGGATTTTCGCTCCAGAAAGACCAAGGATCATAGACGAAGAAATCACCAAATTATTGGAAGCGAATCTCATCTTCGAGATCGACTATCCCGAGTGGTTGGCTAACGTGGTATTGGTTCAGAAGAAAAATGGGAAGTGGAGGCTGTGCATCGATTACACAGATCTGAACAAGGCGTGCCCGAAAGATTTCTATCCTCTGCCCAACATAGACCAATTGATTGACGCCACTTCGGGATATGGCATGCTGAGTTTTATGGATGCATTCTCGGGATATCACCAAATCTCGATGAGCAAGGAGGACATCCCGAAGACTAGTTTTATCACCCATCGAGCAATATACGCATATCAAAAAATGACCTTTGGACTGCTGAATACCGGGGTGACATATCAGCGCATGATGAATTTTGTCTTCACAAAGCAGTTAAGGCGCAGCATGGAGGTGTATGTGGACGATATGATTGTGAAAAGTATGTCAGTCCGGGATCACCTGGAGGATCTAGAAAGCTGCTTTACAACAGTAAGGAGACACAAGCTAAGACTGAACTCGACTAAATGTACCTTCGGATTGGGCTCAGGAAAGTTTCTGAAATATCTAGTCAGTAAGAGAGGCTTCGAAGCAAACCCAGAGAAAATTAAGGCAATTTTAGACATGAAATCTCTGAAGACATACAAAGATGTGCAAAGGTTGATGGGCCGGATAGCTACCCTTTGAAGATTTGTGTCAAGATCAGCAGGACGATGTTTACCCTTCTACGACACCCTCAAAGGGCCGAAGAATGAAAAGAGTTTCCAATGGACTTCGGAGTGGGAAGACGCATTCCAAGGGATCAAAACATATTTGTCTTCGGCACCATTACTGATGAAGCAAATCCCTTCAGAACCTTTGTACTTAAACTTGGGTCAGCAAGTCTTCATGGCGATGGGGCGACACCGGTAAGGACAAGGGAGGAAGACAGCCTCGGTATATACTACGCCGACCACGTTCTTCGAGATGCAGAAACAAGATACCCAAACCTGGAAAAGTTCGGTTATGCCTTGATTATTGCAAGCAGGAAGCTCTGGCATTATTTCCAGGGTCGGTTGGTGGTGGTATATACGGATCAGCCTTTAAAGAAAATACTACATAGGCCAGAAGTGTCGGGTCGGTTAGCCGCATGGGCGATGGAATTAACACAATTTGCTATAGAATATCATCCTCCGAATCTGCAGCAATCAAAGGCGTGCCTTAGCGATTTTTATGGTAGAGTGTTCCTTCACAGAGCCAGACGTGAGCACAGTAACTGAAACTCAACAGGGGTCGACCTCATGGACCCTATACATGGATGGATCGTCGACTTCGGACGTTAGTGGTGCAGGGGTCATTTTAACAAGTCCCGAAGGGTTCAAAGTCCAACAGGCAATTTGGTTTCAGTTCAAGGCCACGAACAATGAAGAAAATTATGAAGCCATCCTAGCCGGGCTACAGTTGGCCCGAAGCTTGGAAGTGCAGAGGCTGGTCGTCTATAGTGATTCACAGTTGGTGGTCAAATAGTTATCAAGGGAGTATGAGGCTCGGGGGGTAAGAATGTCGAGATATCTGGTCGAAGTGAAAGATAAGCTCACGTACTTCAGCTCACACAGTTGTCAGGGAGTCGATCGGTCAGACAACACGGTATCCGATGCTCTAGCTAGATTAGCAACTACCGAAGAAAGCTTCTTCAATGGGTCGGTGTATCTGGAGGTCTTAGAATAGCCAAGTGTTCCGAAGATGGACGTGCTAGCTTTGGACCAACTTGATTGTTGGCTCACACCTTACATCGCGTATCTGGCAGAGGGGGTTCTACCTTCAGACCGAATCTTGGCAAGAAAAATCAAGCACAGGAACTCGAACTTCATCCTTATAGACGGAGACTTGTACCGAAGGGCCTTTAGCACCCCATTACTCAAGTGCTTAACTCCATCTGAAGCAGATTATACACTTCAGGAAGCACACGAAGGGATTTGTGGGGATCACATAGGGGCCAAGTCACTGGCGCACAAGATTATGAGGCAGGGGTATTATTGGCCGACTATCTACACGGAGGCCAAAGAATTCGTCAAAAAATGTCCCAAGTGTCAGCTGAATAGCACCATCCCACATCAGCCTCCCAAAGAGCTATACTCGGTCTTATCTCCGATTCCCTTTGCCGTATGGGGAATTGACATCCTGTGACCTCTGCCGAAGGCCAAGGGACAAGTCAGTTTCGTGATCGTCGCTATTGACTACATGACGAAGTGGGTAGAAGCTAAACCACTGCAGAAGATCACCGAACAAGAATGTCTGAAGTTCTTTAAGGAAGGGGTCGTTTATCAGTTTGGCATCCCAATGGCAGTGGTGTCAGATAATGGTAGGCAGTTTGTGGGATCGAAATTTAAAGCCTTTTTGGAAGAATTGGGAATTCAGCACCGAAAGACTTTAGTGGCTCATCCCCAGTCAAACGGTCAAGTGGAGGTCACCAATCGAACTCTGTTTAATGGCATCAAAAGAAGGTTGGATAAATTAAAGGGTCGGTGGCCCGAAGAACTACTCAGTGTTTTGTGGGCATATCGGACTACTCCAAAGACAACTACTGGGGACTCTCCTTTCCGATTGGCATACGGGACCGATGCACTCATACCGGTTGAAATCGGATCCCCTACTCTTCGGGTCAGTCAGTACAAGAAACTATACAATGATGAGGGTTTGAGGTTAAATCTGGATCTGTTGGAAGAAGTTTGAGACTCAACTCTGATAAGGTTGGAAATATACCAGCAGAGAACAGCCCGACACTATAATCAAAAGGTCAAACAGAGAAGATTTGAAGTCAGAGATTTGGTCCTTTGGGAGTCGGAGGCATCAACCCCCCAAAACACCGGCAAGCTGATGCCTAACTGGGAGGGGCCTTATGAGGTGGTAGAGGTGCCGAAGCCAGGTACATACCAGCTTTGAGCAATGGATGGTTCAAAAGTAAAGAATACATGGCATGCTGAAAGACTAAGAAAATTTTACTAGTAAAAGTTATGTCATTCTTTTCTTTATCCATGTAACCGTTTTAATCATTAATGAAATAAATGAGATTTTTCTTCGGAAATGTTTTACTTCATTTATATTCACACAATTTTCTGTACCTAATCAGACAAACTTTGGACTTAAACCGGTCAAAAAGTCGGAGACGACATAACTAATCGGCAAAAGTCATGGGTATAACTAATCGGGAAAATTGCAATTTTTAATCAGATAAACATTGGGCTTACACCGATCAGAAAGTCAAAGATGACATAACTGATCGGTAAAAGTCACGGGTATAACTGATCGAGACTACAGTTCTAAAATCAGACAAACATCGGGCTTAAACTGGTCAGAAAGTCGAAGACGACATAACTGATCGATAAAAGTCACGGGTATAACTGATCACAAACATTTACAAAACAAAAATACTATACTTCATTCATCATTTCAAATTTTTACAAGACCCGATCGTATAAGATTGGGGCAAAGTACAAATAAAGGAAGAAAATGAAGAGTACAAAAAATTACAAACCCTAACGTAAGCTATTAGGACGGGTGTAAGCGGTATTAAACGGATACGGATACGGTATATCCGTATCCATATCCTAAAAACTAATTACATTATCCGTATCCGTATCCTTATTCGTGGATTTTAAAATATTATCCGTATCCCAGATTCGGAAAATATTCGAATACGGATAATATCCGCTACCATTTATTTTATCCGAATAGACAAATTATTCTTGATATCCTAATATCCTAATTCGCTTATCAAGAACCTAATATAAAATTCATTCAAAATATTTACGAAAAAAAAAATTAAAGTTTAAATCATACATATTAATTAAACACAATTTAATATTTAAACCATACATATTAATTAAACATCCTAATCATAAAGGGAGGAACATGCTAATTGACGTTTTGGGTGAAAATAAAAGATTCAATAATGTAATCGATACTTTGTTTGATGGATCAAATTGAAATTAAAATCTCAATATTATTCTTTCAAATTTTATTAAATAATAAAAAGAGAAATAAATTAATATTTAATAAATGAATAGTAATATTTATGGGAGATTTATTTATTATTTATCCTCAATAAATAAATTACATGGTTATAAGAAATTATTTGATTTCATTATATTTATGGAGAGTCAAGAGTTATAATGTATGTGTGACAACTAGTTAATCTAACTTGATTCAAAATTGACATTGAACTTATTTTACATATTTGGACTTCTAGTTTCTAAATAATTAGGCAAATGAAAGTGATAAATACTCTCTCCACCCAAAAATTCATAAACATGAATTAATTTATTTAACTCTCCTTCTAGATTAATTTTAAATTAATTCAGACCTAACACATTTTAACAATAAAATTATATTGTCCATTGCTCCCTTCTCTCTCAATTCATTGTCCTTAAACGTGTGTGTATATATATAAAAATATATATATTAATAGCTTATATAAATGAATATAAGTGATTAATTAATGAATGTAAGTTATTAATATATATGTGTGTATATATATAATAACTTATATATATATATATATATATATATGTAAGTTATTAATTAATGAATATAAGTTAAAGTGATTAATTAATGAATCTAAGTTATGATTTATTAATATATATATATATATATATATATATATATATATATATATATATATACACGTATATATTAATAACTTATATAAATAAATGTAAGTGATTAATCAATGAATGTAAGTTATTAATAAATACATATATATTATATATATATATATATATATATATATATATATATATAAATTATTAACAACTTATATAAGTAAATTATTAATTAATAATTTACATTAATTAATAACTTAATTAATGTAAATATTAAGTGTGTCTATGTATATATATATAAATATATATAAGTTATTCGGATACGAATTTCAGATATCGAAATTCGGATATCCGTATCCGCCGGATATATTTACGGACGGATGTTAATCGAATACAAATACGCCTATATCCGTATTCGTATCCGTTTATTTATGGATACCTTTAAACCGAATACGGATATATATCTGTTTTTTTTCGAATACGAATAATATCTGTTTTTTTTCGAATACGGATGCGGACGAATACGAATTTTCCGGTTACCATTTACAGCCCTAATTCCGGAGGAGGATCATCCCCGGTATCGGATTCTTCATCCGAAGAGTCAAGAATGGAAGCATCGAGCCCAACAGTATTCAATTTGGCCCGAGCCTTTTCCCGATAAGTCTCGTAGCTTTCAGTGAACTGGGCCATGATTTTTTTGGTCAAGGCAGGAGACTCTTCATATTCCTCTATGGTGCGTTGTTTGGCCCCGGCACTTTCTTCCTTCAAGGCGTTGTTCTCTCGGATCAGATACATCATCTTTTCATGAATCCCATCGAACTTCGCCTCAAGTTGATGAAGTGCCTGCAACCACTCCTTGCTCTCTTTAGACAGATGGTCTCTCTCCTCCAGAAGCTTCTTGGCATGACCTTCGAGGCTGACGAACTCCTGTTGAAGCAGCTAATATTGTTCCTTGAGCTCATCGGCCTGACGTGCAGCCCTGGTCGCTTTATTCCGAGTCTCAGCATAGAGATCCATCTCTTTCAGCAAGTCCGACTTCAGGCCCCGAACCTCAGCCTCAAGCAGCTGCACATCCAACCTCAGCTGAACTTTTTTTTGGTCATTTGGGCTAGAGGCGAAATAGCTCAGGAAAGGATAGCGTTGGCCTGCAGTAGAAGGGGCATATCAGTAATGTGGGATAGAGCATGAAAATAGCAGAAGTGACTCGAAGGCTTGAGGATTTACCTAGTACTGGGCGCGGAAATAAGAAACCAGATACTCTTCAGAGGAGAAACCCTTAAACCGCTCCTCATCACCCGACAGTTTGAAGTGATCGAAAAAGTTGAAGGGAAACACCTCCGAAGGGCTCTTCGGCCAACAAGTGTTCGGCGTTCCTTGAGAAGAGCTCGGTTGAGAAGTGGGAGTTGGAGTAGGAAAGGGATCGGTCTCCACAATGGGCTGCCAAAGAATCGGGTCGCTTGAGAAACTTCGATCCGTATGCGTTGCTTCTTTGGTCGGGGTTCAAGAGGAACCTCTTCGGTTTCTTCCGAGTCCTCGTTTACCTCCATTTGTGTAGGGGGTGGGGGAGTGGGCTTCGACATAACTGCAGGGGAGACCTTGTTTGGAACCTTTGCAGATGGTTTGGAAGGCTTCTTCTCCTTCTTTAACAGAGCCATTTTCTCAGCTCGGCTCATTTTCAAAACGTTCTTGGTGGCGGGCTCGGAAGAAGAAGTTGGAGGGGCAGGGCCCGAAGTAAAACCGGTTGAAAGTTTCGCAATCGGGATGGTTTCTTCCTCAGCTATCTCGTCAGTGATCAGAAGGCAGATCGGCTCGATGGCGATAGGAAATGGGGCTATTGGTTCAGCAACCCCTTCGGGTTTGAAAATTGTCACTGCACAAGGGAGGAGTGGTCAAGACAGAGCTATCAGAGCAAGACAAAAGGGAATTATAAGAACTGGGGACAAGTCGGAGATTAGAAACTTATTCTCGTGTTTTTATAGCCAGGCTTCGCTGGACAGAACTGACAGACTCCATTCGGTCTTGCTCAGCCTCTTGTAAAATGACTTGAAGGCGTCGGCTCGATCCTTCGAGAATTTGGATACCTTCGCAATATGATCATCGGGATGGGCCCAATTGGGCAAGAGTTGGAGGTCGGTTCCCTTCACGAAGATCCATTATTTGTACCACCTCTAGTTGCTCGAAGGAGTCTTGATGAGGACAGAGCAGTTGGCTCGTTTGTTTAGTTGTCGAAGGCCGGGTTCTTTCGAACCGCCGACGGTGAATAAGGCGAAAAAGAAGTCGAGACCAGGGTGATCCCGACCTCTTTGCATAATGCAATAAAGGAAACTAAATGGATATATGAGTTCGGCACTAGCTATGCGAACCCGATTCCAATAAAACAGAGAAAGGAAGAGATGAAATCGTGAAGAGGAAACTGAACCCCATATTTCAGTAGATATAGGGGTACGACGACCCACTCACCTTCGGGTCTCTAGAACATCCTCTCATCATGTGAGGGGATCCAAAGTTTGTATTCCCTTGAAATGTTGAACGAGGTTCGGATGACTGAAATATGGGAAGGAAGAACAGTAGATCGGGTGTTGATATGGGAGAACTCCGTTTCGAAGTGGTAGGCGTTTCAGATCTTGGCTTTGGTGCTGATTAAGGTGGGAGGAGCAGAAAAGGTGGCGGTTTTAGAGGGAACCATCGGCAATTCAACCAAATCGATCGCTTGGTGACAGGAGGTGGGCTCGACTTCGACGATGAGGGGCAATCTTAGGAATCGCCATTGGAGATGAAGGTAATGGGAATGTGAAACTTCAAACGCGAAAACGATAAAGAGAGAAGTTAATAGTTTCAAAATAAAGGTCGAAAATGCGCAGAATAATGAGAATCAGTGAAGTTGGGGGAAGAAATGAGCTCGCCAGAAATTGCCTTTGCCGAAAAATTTGAACAGAGATTTTGGAGTAAAGAAGTCTGGGAAAGGTGGCTATGATGGGAGGAAGGGGGTTCTTATAGGCTGAGATGAATGAAACCCAAGGGCGGCTATTAAATACACAGAGTGGGCCCAGGTTTGGGAAGACGTGCAGCATTTTGAAGAACGAGGAAAAACCGCTTGGCTTCCCCAGATAACTCATCATTAGATGTAGTGACTCATCGAATTCCTGACCTTTCAAGTCTCTAATTATAAATGTATTATAACAAGAGATTGGGGCAATGTTCTGGAGCATTTTACCGACCTGCAAGTGGGTCAAAGGCCTAGCACTTGAAGGGGTTTACGAGTCCATTGGGCAAAAAGCCCATGGAGGAGTTGGAGGTGTTCGGGTTCGGCATCCGAGTCCTTTGGGTCTGAGCCTTACCCTAGTGTTATGGTGTTTGGGATCGGGCCCTCGAGTCCTTTGGGCCGAGGCTCAGATTTGATGGTGAGTTCGGTGGGATTGGGCCTGTACAGTGGTCTGTTCTGCGTACAAAGTCTGGAGTCCTAGCCGTATTTGAATAAGGTAACTTCAAAGGTAGTGATTGGATGGGAATCCACTTCCACCTTTTAAGGAGATTGTGTTGGACCCAAATTATGGTAACTGCCATATTTAGGAGTCCTAATCCGACTCGGAGAAGGATTCTAAGGTGGTGAGAGTACTATAAATACAAGGGCTATGTTACAATTAACAGGTAATACCTACTTTTGAGCACTAAACACTTAGCCTCCATTGTTAAACCTTGTGAACGACCCGTACTTATTCTCACACCGGAGCTATCCCCCGGCAGCACAAGCCGTCAAGCTTCTGTGTGATCATTATTGTGCAAGGGTTCTAAATGCGTGGATTCTTGATTGGACGCTACTACCTAAACTTAGCGTTAACAGGGATAATATGAGAATTATAAAAATATTACTTATTCCAATTTCTTTTTCGTCCAAATCAGGCCAATTTTGAACGGAAAACTTTGGCAGAAAAAGTGGTCAAGTTTTCTATCCATTTCTTTTCTTTTTTGTTTATTAAAAAACTCAGAAACATAAGAATTGAAAAGAAAATTTAAATTTTTCGTCCATTTCTTTTCTTTTCTGTTCATTTTAAAACTCAGAAACAGAACGTTAGACATGGCTATTGAACGATGTTGTCTAGAAAATAAGGTTACAATTAGTTATCAGACAAATACTACTAAATAAATGAAACGCTTCTTTGAGAATTTCAAATTTTGGAGTTCCTTAGATATTTTAAAACAGTAGAATTCCATTTAACACTGCATTTATGAGTTATATAAACTATAAAAATGCCATGTAAATGAATAGAAATTTAATTAATTTTTTTGGTTGCTAAATTTATTTATTTTTCTTTAAATATAGCAAGTTCGAACTTTTTTTAAGAAAAAAAAGTGTGAGAAAATGATGGAAATAACTACTATTTCATCTGAAGTTTCACTAAAAGAATTGAAGATTTAGGAAATGTAGTTTATTTTGGTGTGTTGAAAGGATGCATTTGGGCGGCTTTTGATCACACAATACTAAAAATATTGTGGTGAATTTTAGGTTTAAAAGTTGAATTTATAAATTAAAGTAAATTTATGTAGACAAACAAAGTGTTTAAATTCCAAAAGTCCCAAATGCACCGCATCAAAAATGGAGTATTGCTACAATGACAAAAAAAAACTTACAAAAATTAGTTTACAAAATAGTAATGTGACAGAATATAATTAGTGTATGATTTATTATACATGAGTGAGTTTAGCAATGTAAGACCCCAACTTTTTATGAATAAAGATTTAATTTTCTCTAAATATTATTTTGAATAATAAGGTGTTAATTTGATATAATGCTAATTTTACAAAGTAAGCAAGTTGTTATAAAATATTCGTTTGGTTGGAGAATTTTTTTTTTTGTCGAGAAATATTCGTACGACGGTGCAATCATTGGCGGACCCCACAATGGAATAATTGTCGGATATAGAAAACGACAAAAATAACATTTTCATAGAATAACGGCAAAACTTTTACCATTAAACTATTGAAATACCCGGTGATAAAAGTACAGTAATACGCGTTGTTGCACAGTAGCACATGGTATTACATAGTATCTCTGATTATTGACGCTTACGTAAGAAGTCTCTTAGTTTCATTCAATAATTGCTACAGTAGTTACTGTATAGTATCTCATATTATTGATTCAACTATTGTCACAGTAGCATCTGCGCAATATTTTTATATTATTAAATCAATAATTGAGATGACACAATTATTCATATTATTATTTTTATTATTGACAATGTCTAGAAAGTTCTGTCGAGAAAAGAGGTTAGGTTATTTAATTGCGCACCAATAACGAGAAATTCTTATCCGAAAGCCCTTTTTTTCTTGGGAATGATCTGGTTGTCAATATTGTGAGTTATAATATTATTGATGCAAAAATTGTTGAAAGATTAAAAATGTGTTAATTGAAGATAAAGTGATTTGTGATAAATATTTATTCAATCTTTGATATAAATAAGAGGTTTGTTATGAGACGTTTGTTGTAAGTTTGGTTTATTCTATGGGATCCATAGGTCATCATCTAAGAGTCACTTTTGTCAATAGTACTTGTCTTTACCAGACGTCAAACCGCTTGCCGTTTCATATTACAGGCGTCAAACCACTTGCCTTTTCACATTACAGGCGTCAAACCACTAGCCTTTTCACATTACCAGTCGTCAAGCCACTTGCCTCTTCACATTGCAAGGGTTAAGCTAGAAATCTTCTATAAATAGAAGCTTACTTCTTCTTTCATTCTAATCAATTCACTAAGACTCACAAGAGAAAACTATAGAGAGAGAATAAAAAAGAAAGAAGAAGAGTATTCTGCTACTACACTATTGCAGTATCCAATCTCCTACTAAGGTAAGGGGTATTATTTATTTCGTATTCGTAAAAAATGTTATTTTCTTCATATTCATAAGGGTTGTCATTCCATTCCTTATTATTCTGTGGGAATAACATGTCTACGCGGATTATCGCATGCATGATGAATAACCCTTAGTATTCATTCTTTATTAATCTGTGGGAATAACCTGTCTACGCAGATTACCGCATGCATGGTGAATACCCTTCGTATTCATTCTTTATTAATCTGTAGGAATAACCTGTCTACGCGGATTACCGCATGCATGGTGAATAACCCTTCGTACTCATTCTTTATTTGTGGAAAAGATCTGTCTACGCAGATTACCGCATGACGGGTAAAAATTTATTTATAATTTCGTATATTATTTCTTTTCATATTCCTAAATCTAAACTTACTATGGTAAGTATTGCTTCTATAATTCTTGAAATGATTAAAAATTCTTTGAGGTTTGCGCTTCATCTAATATCATTTCATTGGAATATTGGTCTAAACTTTCTTATTAAATTTTAATATTTTTATTCGGGGTACTATTCATGATAAAATTGGTTTCTTTTCTGTCCAAATTATTTTTGGATACATGAACATCATTCTTGAATTTTACTCCACAATTAATTATCATGTTGACAATTTGGACATTTTTGAACTCTAAATAAATTAAATTGTAAATCTCTAATATTTATCATTGATCTCACTTGATTAATTCTTTATATCATTCTCATCATCCTCATTCTTATATTGTAGTGAAAGTCATCTTTGGCCCATAGTGCATAGATGGATTGTTGATTTGTATGATTATGACCAGGAATTATGTATTGGTAGAATCATGACCTATAATGTTGTGGTGAAAGTCCTCTTTGTCCCGTAGTGCATAGATGGACAGTTGTTCAGCATGATCATGACCACTGGTGATACAAACGAATATCCTTGGCCCGTAATGCATAGATAATTCATTGATTTGAAATATTTATTGATTGGTGTTAAATGGATAAAATATTAATGATGGACTTTTAAATCATAGAAGATAGTAGACATCATACTCTACTTGACTCTTCTAATGGATTGTTATTTCCACTGCAGTTGTTGATCCAAAACTTGTTGTCTATTGTATTCTATTAGATTTTCCCTGTTGAGGACTATGGATAATTTATTCTACATTATCTTAGTCATAATATTCTTTACTGGGCTAGTTGAGCTCACCCTTTTCCTTTTGGTTTCATTGTTCTTCTCAGGAGGCGAGAATGTAGCTGGGACTAGTCGAGGAGTAGAGTAATGGTCCAAGATGGTTATTTTAGTAATCATCACTATTTTGTAAAATAATGTGACAATAATTGTAATGAGTATTTTATTGAAATTTAGATATTGTCTACGAGACAATATTTGTATTAAAACTCACAACGTATGTTTTGTTGTATTTTACACGACAATTAATAGTTGTATAAATGAAGTTTGTATTTAAATTTTGTACCATGTATTTGGCGACTCAGAATGGGTTGTGTGAACCTATTTTGGGGGCGTCACAATTGGTATCAGAACTTGAGGATATGATCTCTGGTGGAGATCTGGTATTAAAACTAGGAGTGGAGAGATGAGTAAATCCTTCGCTAGTGTATCCTACCTAAGCTTATTTGTTATTTAATTGGTTGGTCAGAATATAGGTGGCATGTCAATTTCTTTAATTAACCATTGTTTTGTTGCAGTATTTGAGAATGGCGTCTGAAAATTTTGAGATAAGCAATGGAACACATGGGACCATTGAGACACCGCCAATCAATAATCAGGATAATGTGCAACAAGAAGGTAATAATCCTCCTGTAAACAACAACATCGACCAAATGATGAACAATGAGATATTTAGGAGCTTTATACAATTCATGCAACACCAAACGAGAGAGACTCCTGTTCAAAATGTAGGTGGAAATAATGGTAACTCACGGCTAGTCACTGCTAAGCAATTCAAGGAGTTCGGACCGCTAGAATTTTTGGGAAAGCCAGAGCCACTTAAGGCAGAAGCTTTGATTAAACAGATAACCAAGATATTTGATGTCTTGGGATTCACAGAAGAGCAAAAGGTTCCATTCGCCACCTTTATGTTGCATAGAGAGTCAGATTACTGGTGGAAATCCGTAAAACATACTCATCTATCCGCACTTAAGATGTCTTAGGAGTTGTTCCAGGAATTGTTCAATTACAAGTGTTTTCTAGAAAGTATTCGTCACATGAAGGAGGTGGAATTCATCAAACTGGAACAGAACAACATGAATGTATCGTAATACGAGGCCAAGTTTGCGAAGTTATCCCGGTTTGCATCCCATTTGGTAGATAATGAGAAGCGAATGACACGAATGTTTCTGCGAGGTTTGAAGCCTAAAATTAGTCAATAACTCATTTCTCACAAACTTTGTTTGTATTCAGATGTTGTGAATAGGACTCAGTTATTAGAGCGCGATAATGAGTCAGCTTAACCAAAATATAACAACCGGCAAAATGATAATAGTCATACCAGTGGCAATAGTCATCGAAGCAGTGATAACAAACATGAAGGAAATTATCATGCCAATGGTAACCACTTCGGTGGTAATCCTGGCCAAGATAATAGAAGAAATGAGTCAAGTAAAAATTTCAAAAAGAGAAGATTCAACAATGATGGAAAGACATCGGCAGCAGTACCAGCACCCATTTTTAAAGAAGGAGAACGAATTGTACGAAGCAACCCAAAGTGTGTTACAATTGCAGAAAGGAAGGTCACTTAACTCGATTTTGTTATGCAGCGAAGTTAAGTCTAGCTGGGACGGTGACACCAAAGGCTTTCCCGGACAAGTCAAAGTCGGTAGTTCAGGGGAGAGCGTTTGTCGTGACTTCTCAAAAAATGAGGAACCCGAACGAAGTTATCACGGGTAAGCTAATCATAAACTCTTGCGAAGTCTATACCTTATTAGATACTGGTTCTACCCATTCTTTTATTTCTCTTACTTGTGCTCAATATTTGAACTTGACTTCTGAGAAATTAGACTTTGACTTATCTGTTAAAACTCCGTTAGGAGAAACCTTCATTACATCCACTGTTTATAAATTTTATTTGATTTAAATCGGCACCCTCACATTACCTGTTGATCTCATCTCTTTGAAAATACTTGCATTTGATGTGATTTTAGGGATTGATTGGTTAACTACTCATAATGATAAAATTAATTATTTTCGTAAGGTCGTTAGTTTTCATATTCATAACCAACCTGTTATGCGAATTCAAGCAACTAAACCACTAAAGTCAATCACTGTCATATCACGCTATAAAGCCATTCATTTATTAAAACATGGATGTCAAGCTTTCTTAGCCGATGTCATGGATTTAAACAAAAATAAGTCAGATTTAAATGATATTTCTATTATTAATGAATTTCCTGACGTATTTCCCGAAGAACTTCCTGGCCTACCCCCAGAGCATGAAATTGAATTTTGTATTGACCTTGAACCCGATACAAAACCCATTTCTAAAACCCCATATCGAATGGCTCATATTGAACTTCAGGAGTTAAAAACTCAACTACATGAGTTATTAGACATTGATTTCATTCATCCTAGTACATCTCCTTGGGGTGCTCATGTTTTATTCGTAAAGAAGAAAGATGGGAGTATGCAAATTTGCATTGACTATCGAGAGTTGAATCATGTTACCATCAAAAATAGGAACCCATTACCTCGCATTAATGACTTGTTTGACTAGTTGCAAGGTGATAAATTCTTCTCAAAGATCGATCTTCATTCCAGATACCATCAGTTAAAGATTAAAACGGATGTTGGGTAAAATCTAGTTACGCATAACCCGCAAGTATATGTGGTCAACAAGTAATATAATAGTAAGTAGAGTATCGTTCCCACAGAGAATAAAAAGAAATTAATCTTAACAATTATCAATCTTATATTAACCCAATTTTATTAAACTAATCCAAATCAATAATGATATCTAATACAACTCATAAACCAAAAATATTAATTAATTAACACAACTTAAAAATCTTAATTTCAAACAATTAATGGAGAATTAGGCTTTACAACTTTACTTTAATTATCATTCCAATTATCACACCTTATTCTAATTTAATTTATTATTTCAGTTTATTAATCAAGAACACTCATGTAGAATTAGCCATTTCCCAATGCACTAAAACCATATCAACTTAAATCCACAAATTAGATAGAATTAAGGCAAACACCCTAAATAACCAATTTACTATATCTCTATGTGAATTACAATTAAGAAGGATTTAATTCCAATTTCTCATCAGATTACATGCGATGCTAGACATATCTCTACCCTAACATAAATCAAGAATCTATTTAATCACAAAATTCAAGAACAAATGTTATTATGACTAGGTCTAGAATCATACATCATCTCTCGAATCCATAAAATTCCACATAAAATTGGTGATCAAGCAACTCATAAATTAATCACAAATCAAAATAGATAAACTGAATTAATAATTTATTAAACTTAAATCAAGGCATAATAGTTGTCATTCAACATTAAAGATCCATTACAAGCCTAAAAAGTAATTTAGTTCATAACTAATGAATTAAATACTGAATAAATAAAAGAAATCATCATCCTGATTACACAAATTGAAATTAAAAAAGAATAGGAATACACCACCCTTTTTGCCCTTCAAATATGCAATCTTCGTGAAATCACCTCTTTTCTTGTTCCTCCAAATTCTTTCTCTTCAATTGTATGTCTCTAAGTGTGTGTGTCTTCTCCCATATCTCTAGCACTTAATATTAATTCACTTCAGCTCCATCATCCCAATTCTAATCCATCTCAAACTCATCACATAAGAGTTCTAATAAACATCAAACTCCTAATTAGACCCAACAAGTATTTCTTAACATAGAATCCCAACTAACATGAAATAACTTCCTTAACACACTCCTAATATAAACTTATTACATGAAGAAATTAACTCTCCCAAGACAACTTAAATTCCAGGAATAAAAGTAGCCCAACTCCTGACCCGACCGATCAGCGCGCCCCGCGCCGGGTTTAGTATTCGGATAGCGCAACCCACACCGCTCATGCAGTAACTTCTCACGCCACAGCGCTCCCCACGCCGCTTTGCTTGTCATCATGGCGTGCCCCTCACCGGTCATGCAAAATGTCTAAAATTACTTGAATTTCCTTCTAATGCTAGCATCTTGATGAGCTCACTTATTATCCTACAATCAAGAACAAAAACCCATCAAAAGCAACATGAAATATTTTAAAAACTAACAATATAACAAGCTAAATGAAGATAAATCGTAGGTTAAAAACCTACTCATCAATGACATTCCAAAAACTGCTTTCAGAACTCGATACGGGCATTACGAATCCCTAGTCATGTCTTTTGGATTGAAAAATGCTCCTATTGCCTTCATGGATATGATGAATCAAGTATTTAAGAAATATTTGAATCATTTTGTGGTTGTCTTTGTTGATGACATCCTCATCTACTCCAATAGCCGTGAAGATCATGAGCAACACTTGAGGCTGATACTCCAAAAGCTTCGTGAAAACAAGCTATATGCCAAGTTGAAGAAATGCGAGTTCTGGCTTGAGGAAGTAGCATTCATTGGGCATGTGATATCGAAACATGGAATATAAGTTGACCCGGCGAAGATTGAAGCAATAAAAAGTTGGGGGAAACCTGTGACGCCCCCAAAATAGGTATAAATCACCCATTCTGAGTCGCCAAATACATGGTACAGAACTTAAATACAAACTTCATTTATACAATACGAAAAAACATAGCTGAGAGTTTTAACACGTATATTATCTCGTAGACAGTATCCAAACTCAAATAAAGTCCTCATTACAATTATTATCTCACTATTTTCTAGAATAGTGAGGACTACTATAGCCACCATCTCGGACTATCACTCTATTCCTCGACTAGTCCCTGTTATATTCTCATTTCCTGAAGAGAACAATGAAAGCAAAGGGTGAGCTCAAATAGCCTAGTAAGAAATATTATGACTAGGATAATGCAGAATAAATTATCGTTAGCCTTCAACAGTGTTAAACTGATAGAATACAATAAACAACAAGTTTAACTGCAGCAGAACAGCAATCCATTAGCAGAGTCAAGTAGAGCATGATATCTACTATCTTCTATGATTTTAAAAGTTTATCATCAATTTTATCACTAAGACTCAGCTCAATAAATAATCCACATCACTGAATTATCCATGCACTACGGGCCAAGGATATTCATTACTATCACATTCACGAATTATCCATGCACTACGGGCCAAGGATATTCGTGTTATCACCAATGGTAATGATCATGCCAACAACTGTCCATCAATGAACTACGGGCCAATGAGGACTTTTACTACATCATTTGTAACATTATGGGTCATGATTATACCGAATAATCCCTGGTCATAATCATACCAATCAACAGTCCATCTATGCACTACGGGCCAAGGATATTCGTGTTATCACCAATGGTAATGATCATGCCAACAACTGTCCATCAATGAACTACGGGCCAATGAGGACTTTTACTACATCATTTGTAACATTATGGGTCATGATTATACCGAATAATCCCTGGTCATAATCATACCAATCAACAGTCCATCTATGCACTACGGGCCAAAGATGACTTTCATCACAATATAAGCACGAATATGATTACAATGATATAAGAATTTAATTAAATGAAAGCAAATGATAAATTTTAAAGATTTATAATTCAATTTATCTAGAATTCAATATTGTCCTAATTGTTAACATGATACTGCTTTGTGGAGTAAAATTCAAGAATAATATTGTATCAAAAATGATTTGAACAGAAAAGAAATCAATTTTTGTCATGAATAGTACCCCGGGTGAATAGTAGTTTGTGAATAGTACCCCGGCATGAAAAGATTAAAAATTATCAAGAATGCTCAGAATAATATTTTCATAAAAAGATATTAGATGAAGCGCAAATTTTAAGGATATTCTACTAATTTCAAGGAGTATAGAAGCAATACTTTAACAAAATGAGTGTAAAATTTAGAATCTGAAACAAAATAATATTACTTACATACTACAGAGTATGGAAGAAAATATTATTTCTTACGAATCAAAAATAATATCGCTTACCTTAAAAGGAGAGTATTTCTGATTGGTAGGGCGGGGATATTTTTTAAAAAAAAATTCACTATTTTCTACACTCAAAGCTTTCTTAAACTCTAAAGAAATACGCTCAATATTATAGAAGAAGAATTCTCTGACTCTGGTGTGATTTTTAATTCTAAACTAAGCATCCTATTTATAGGAGAATAGAAAGATACTATTTGAATTTAGAAAATCACAGACTGCACAGTGGACAATCACGAATTCAGCTGAAATTTTTTGATTTTACAATGCAGTCACTATGCAAACACTATGCAAACACTGTGCATAATAAAATATAATATATTCTATTTTTCATTAAAAAAACTTATTATAATATATATATATATATATATATAAAAAAATTGAGATAACTTCTCCTGACTATTTTGAAAAATGGGTAAGTGGGAGTCCATATAATAACCAAAATTTACAACAAATACTTCATAAAAATTCCCTCATTTATCTCAACTAACTTGGCTTCACAAAACACATTTTTAAAAAATAATTATTCATCATTTATAACTTGAAATATTAACAACCAGATCATTCCCAAGAAAGAGGGGGCTTTCCAATAAGGATTTCTCCCTATTAGCGCGCAATAAGGTGATCAAACTTCTTTCCTCGACAGAATTTTCTAGACATTGTCAATAATGTAAATAATAATATGAATAACTTTATGGTCTCAATTATTGATTTAATAATATAAAATATTGTGACAATAATTGAATTAATAATCTGAGATACTATGCAGCAATTACTGTAGCAGTAATTGAGTAAAACTGAGTGACTTCTCACATAAGCATAAATAATCAATACCGTGTGCTACTATGCAACCACACTTATTACTGTAATTTTATCACCGGGTATTTCAACAGCTAACGGTAAAACTTTCGTCGTTATTTTTATAAAAAGTTATTTATGTCGTTTTCTAACTCTGACAATAATTCTGTTGTGGGGTTCGCCAATGATTGTGCCATCGTTTGAATATTCCTTGATAAAACGAATATTCCCTGACCAATTAAATATTTTATGACAACTTACTTTGCAAATTTATAAATATTACCACAACTATAACATTATATCAATTCAATTGTGAGGTTTTTATACGTTGCTGGATCATTTGAATCTTTTCTGTTGTCATGCGTACCAATTTTGGTCCCAACAACGTTGCTTCACCCACCTCGTCCTAACATACTGGAGAACGACACTTGCGTCTATATAACGCCTCGAATGGAGCCATACATATAAATGTTTGATAACTGTTGTTGTAGGAGAATTCCACCAATGGCAAGAACTTATCCCAACTTCCTTTGAAGTCAAGGACACAAAATCTTAATAGATCTGTAAGAGTTTGAATAGTCCTCTCTGACTACCCATCCGTTTGAGGATAATATACCGAACTGAATCGTAAATCCGTGCCCATAGCTTTTTGCAAACTAACCCAAAATCGTGAAGTAAATCTTGGGTCTCGATCAGAAACTATGGATACTGGCATACCATGAAGTCTTACAATCTCATTTATGTATATAAGAGCAAGACCTTCAAGTGAATAAGTTTCTCGTATAGGTAAGAAATGAGCAGACTTGGTCAATCTATCGACAATGACCCAAATTGCATCTATGCATTGAGAAACCTTGGGAAGACCAGTAACAAAATCCATGGTAATGTGCTCCCACTTCCAATCTAGAATTTCAAGTGGTTGCAATGGACCTTTTGGCACTTGATACTCCGCCTTGACACGTTGACAAGTTAGACACCTTGAGATAAACTCCTCGATCTCTCTCTTCATATTGCTCTACCAAAATGTATGTCGAAGATTATGATATATTTTGGTACTCCCAAGTTGGATTACAAACGGTGTGTTGCGCACCTCCATCATGATCTTATACTTCAAATCATAGTCGTTAGGAACACAAAGTCTAGAATTGACTCGAAGTATTCCTTCTTCATCGATTCTTGCTTCTGGAATAGCACCTTCTTGCACTTTCTTCTTCATACACATCATCTCTAGGTCCGTAAGTTGAGTAGCTTTAACTTTATCGATTAAATTCGGTTCTGCTCATATATTTGACATCATCACGTGGGTCCCTGGAGTCTTTAACTCTATTTCCATCCTTCGCAAGTCATACAAAATGGGCCTTTGCATTGACAATATCGCACTCATACCCACATATGATCTTCTACTCAACGCGCCAGCTACCACGTTCGCTTTTCCAAGATGGTATTGAATTGTATGATCTTAATCCTTCAATAGTTCGAGCCAACGTCGTTGTCGCATGTTGAGTTCCTTTTGGGTGAAGAAATATTTGAGGCTTTTATGATCCATATAGATCTCCACTTTCTCCCTATACAGGTAATGTCTCTAGATCTTTAGTGCGAAAACAATTGATGCCAACTCTAGATCATGAGTAGGATAATTCCTCTACTATTCTTTGAGTTGTCATGAGGCATAGGCTATGAATTTCCTATGTTGCATGAGAACACATCCTAACCCTCTACCTAAAGCATCGTTGTAGATGACAAATCCCTCCGAACCAGATGGTATTGTCAGAACATGTGCTGAAATGAGTCTCCTATTGAGTTCTTGAAAAATCTTCTCACATTTCTCGCTCCAACCGAATTTTGTATCCTTTCGAGTCAGCTGAGTTAATGGAGTAGCGATTCGAGAAAATCCTTCCACGAATCTCCGATAATAACCAGCTAAGCCCAGAAAGCTACGTACTTCGGCCACTGACTTAGGTTACTCCTAGCTTTGAATTGCTTCAATCTTTGTTGGGTCAACAGATATTTCGTGATTTGATATCATGTGCCCGAGTAATGCTACTTCCTCAAGCCAGAACTCGTATTTCTTCAACTTGTCATATAGCTTGTTTTCATGAAGCTTTTGGAGTATCAGCCTCAAGTGTTGCTCATGATCTTCACGGCTTTTGGAGTAAATGAGGATGTCATCAATAAAGACAACCACAAAATGATCTAAATATTCCTTGAATACTCGGTTCATCATATCCATGAAAGCAGCAGGAGCATTAGTTAATCCAAAAGACGTGACTAGGAATTCGTAATGTCCGTACCGAGTTCTGAAAGCAATCTTTGGAATGTCATCAGTTTTAATCTTTAGCTGATGATATCCGGGATACAGATCAATCTTTGAAAAGAATTTGGCACCTTGCAACTGGTTAAATAGGTCATCAATGCGAGGCAACGAGTACCTATTTTTGATGGTGACATGATTCAGCTCCTGATAATCAATACAAAGTTGCATACTTCCATCTTTCTTCTTTACAAATAGAATAGGAGAACCCCAAGGAGACGTACTAGGACGAATAAACCGATGTCTAACAACTCCTGCAGTTGGGTTTGTAACTCATAAAGTTCAATAGGAGCCATTCGATATGGGGCTTTGGAAATGGGTTTTGTACCGGGTTCATGGTCGATACAAAATTCGATTTCAAGTTCTGGGGGTAGGCCAGGAAGACCCGAACCACATTATTGAATTAGAACTGAATGAGATAGCGGAAGATTTAACGTATGAATAGGTACCTGTTAAAATCTTGGATAAGAAGGATCATATTCTACGCTCCAAGGTTATACCTCAAGTCAAAGTTTTGTGGAGAAACCACGATGTTGAAGAAATGACCTGGGAGTTAGAATCTGAAATGAAGTCAAGGTATCCTCACCTCTTTGACATACCAGGTACGTACCCTAATTTCGAGGACGAAATTTCATAAGAAGGGGAGGTTGTAAGACCCCAACTTTTATGAATAAAGATTATTTTTTTTTCTCGAAATATATTTTTGAATATTATGATGTGGATTTGACACAATGTTATAGTTGTGGGTAATATTTACAAATTATGCAAAGTAAGAACTTTATTATAAAATATTCGATTGGTCAGGGAATATTCATTTTAACAGGGAATATTCGTACGATGGCAAAATCATTGGTGGACCCCACAACGGAAGTATTGTCAGAGTTAGAAAATGACAGAAATGGCTTTTTATAAAAATAACAGCGAAAGTTTTACTGTTAAAATTTTTAAATACCCGATGGTAAAAGTACAGTAATACACGTGGTTGCATAGTAGCACGCGGTATTGATTATTGATGCTTACGTGAGAAGTCACTCAGTTATACTCAATTATTACTACGATAATTGCTTTAAATATCTCTCTCATTATTGATTCAATTATTGTCACAAGATCATCTCGCATAATATTTTATATTTTTAAATCAATAATTGAGACGACAAAGTTATTCATATTATTATTTGCAATATTGACGATGTCTAGAAATTTCTATCAAGGAAAGGGGTTTGGTCACCTAATTACGCGCCAATAGGGAGAAATTCTTATCGGAAAGCCCCCTCTTTCCTGGGAATGATCTGGTTGTTAAATATTGTGAGTTATAATATTAATGATAAATAAGTTCGTGTTGATTAAAGATGAATTTGATATTTCTATTGTGTTGGGATTATTAGTGTTGATGGAAATCGATAATTATTTCGATAAAAATTAATTTTTGGAGGTTAAATTGACCAGTTGGGTAATTAATTAGATAAATGAGTAATTAATTGCTATTAGTTCACATGCATATAACTATTTGTTCACATGAATGAAACTATTGATTCACATGATGTACTATTAGGGGAGGTGGTGAAAGTTTGATAATACTTGTATGACTAAATTAAAAATGGAGGAAAAGATGAAGGTACTATACTGTAATAATTCGAGCCCCAAAACGTGCAATTATTGAAACTATATTTCCTATAAATAGAAGCTCATTCTTCTTTCATTCTCACCAATTCACTAAGACTCACAAGAGAAATTATAGAGAGAGAAACTATAGAGAGAAAGAAGAAGAGTAGTTTGTTACTTTACTATTCCAGTATCCAGTCTTCTTCTAAGGTACGGGATATTATTTTTGTTCAGTATTCGTGAGAAATAATATTTTTTTCCATACTCTATAGTATGTGAGTAATATTATTTCGTTTCATATTCCTAATTCTACACTCATTCTGTTAAAGTATTGCTTCTATACTCCGTGAAATTAGTAGAATATCCTTGATATTTGCGCTTCATCCAGTATCTTTTCATGAAAATATTATTCTGAGCATTCTTGATAATTATTACTATTTTTATACCGGAATACTATCCATGGGATACTATTCATAAAGTACTATTCATGGGGTACTATTCACAAAGTACTATTTATAAGTACTATTCACAAAGTACTATTCTCAGGTATTATTCATAAAGTACTATTCACGGGTACTATTCATGAAGTACTATTCACGGGATACTATTCACCCGGGGTACTATTCATGACAAAAAATTGATTTATTTGAAGTTTAAATCATTTTTGATACAATATTATTTTTGAATTTTACTCCACAAAGCAGTATCATATTGACAATTTGGACATTATTGAATTCTGGATAAATTAAATTATAAATCTTTAAAAAAATATTCTTTGCTTTCTTTTAATTGAATTCTTATATCATTGTCATCATCCTCATGCTTATATTCTGATGAAAGTCATATGTGGCTTACGTGCATAGATGGACTGTTGATTGGTATGATTATGACCAGGGATCATTCAGTATAATCATGACCTGTAATGTTACAAATGATAAAAGTCCTCATTGGTCGTACTTCATTGATGGACAGTTGTTGGTATGATCATGACCATTGGTGAAAACACGAATATTCTTGGCCCGTAGTGCATGGATAATTCGTGGTTATGATACTAATGAATATCCTTGGCCCATAGTGCATGGATAATTCAGTGATGTGGATTATTTATCAAGCTGAGTCTCAGTGATAAAATTGATGATAAACTTTTTAAATCATAGAAGATAGTAGATATCATGTTCTACTTGACTCTTCTAATGGATTGCTTATTCCGCTGCAGTTAAACTTGATATTTATTGTATTTTATCAGTTTAACACTGTTAAAGGCTAACGATAATTTTTTTGTATTATCTTAGTCATAATATTTCTTACTGGGCTAGTTGAGCTCACCCTTTTTGCTTTTATTGTTCTCTTCAGAAAATGAGAACGTAGCCGGGACTAGTCGCGGAACGGAGTGATGGTCCGAGATGGTTGTTTTAGTAGTCCTCACTATTTAGTGTGATAATAAATGTAATGAGGATTGAATTTGAGTTTGGATATTTTCTATGAGACAATATTCGTATAAAAACTCTCAGCTCATGTTTCATAATTAAGTTTGTATTTATATTCAGTACCATGTATTTTGCGACCCAAGATGGGTGATGTATACCTATTTTTGGGGCGTCACAAGTATTTTGCTACTACACTATTGTAGTATCCAATCTCCTTCTAAGGTAAGGGGTATTATTTCTTTCATATTCGTAAAGGATGTTATTTTCTTCATATTCATAAGGGTTGTCATTCCATTCCGTATTAATATGTAAGAATAACTTGTCTACGCGGATTATTGCATGCATGGTGAATAACCCTTCGTATTCATTCTTTATTAATCTGTGGGAATAACCTGTCTATGCGGATTACTGCATGCATGGTGAATAACCCTTCGTATTCATTTTTTATTAATCTGTGGGAATAACCTGTCTACGCGAATTACCGCATGCATGGTGAATAACCCTTCGTTTTCATTCTTTATTTATGGAAAAGATCTGTCTACGCGGATTACCGCTTGACGGGTGAAAATTCATTTGTAGTTTCATATATTATTTCTTTTTATATTCCTAAATCTACACTTACTATGGTAAGTATTGCTTCTATAATTCCTGAAATGATTAGAAATTCCTTGAGGTTTGTGCTTCATTTAATATTATTTCATTGGAATATTTGTCTGAACTTTTTTTATTAAATTTCAATATTTTCATTCGGGATACTATTCATGGGGTACTATTCACGATAAAATTGGTTTCTTTTCTGTCCAAATTATTTTTGGATACATGAATATCATTCTTGAATTTTACTCCACAATTAATTATTATGTTGACAATTTGGACGTTCTTGAACTTTGGATAAATTGAATTGTAAATCTCTAATATTTATCATTGATTTCACTTGATTGATTCCTAATATCATTCTCATCATCCTCATGCATATATTGTGGTGAAAGTCATCTTTGGCCCGTAATGCATTAATGGACTGTTGATTGGTATGATTATGACCAGGAATTGTGTATTGGTATAATCATGACTTGTAATGTTACAGACAAATATTGTGGTGAAAGTCATCTTTGGCCCGTAGTGCATAGATGGACAGTTGTTTAGCATGATCATGACCACTGGTGATACAAACGAATATCCTTGGCCCGTAGTGCATGGATAATTCGTTGATTTGAAATATTTATTGATTGGTGTTACAGGGATAAAATATTAATGATTGACTTTTAAATCATAGAATTATAAAATATTACTAAAATCAAGAACAAATATGATTAGAAAAAGAAAGTATTGTTCTCATAATCTTTTGTATATATCAATCAATCACTTTACAATGCTTTTATTTATAGATATAAGAACATAAATACTAGGAGGTTACAAAACTCAAAGGACATGAGTTTCAAAACTAAATGGACATGGGAGTTACAATAAAAGATAAGGAGAATGTATCTAGACATCCATTATATGAATCTAGACATCCATAATTTTATAACACTCCCCTTGATGTCTATTGATAGCTATATATATTACGCATTGAAAAGTCGCCTTTCATTAAAAACCTTACCAATGAAAAACCCAATGGAGAAAAAAAACTCTTGTTAAGGGAAAAGAGTGCAAGCCATATTAGCTCCCCTCATGAATATATCCTTAAGTCCTTCACCGTCAGATTCCAATATTGTGACGCAATCCTTCAAACGCTGCGCTAGTAATGCTTTGGTGAATAAATCTACTAGATTATCTTTTGATCAAATTTGTTGAACATCAATGTCACCACACTTTTCAAGGTCATGTGTGAAAAGAATTTCGATGAGATATGCTTTGTTCTATCTCCTTTGATGTATCCTCCTTTTAATTGAGCTATACATGCAAAGATTGTCTTCATACAAAATGGATGGAGTTCTTTTATAGCAATTTTCTAAGAATATGCCTCGTTAAAAACCTTACCAAATAAAAACCCAAAGGGAAAAAATTTAAGCGAAGGAAAAGAGTACAATATTCTTGTATAACTTCTAAAGGCCTTATTGCCTCATTAAAACCTTGCAAAGGAAAAATCCAAAGGAAAAAACCTTAGCGAAGAAAAAGAGTACAATCAAAGACATATCCTTTTTACTCCCCTTCATAAGTATATCAATTTCCATTGTTCATGGTAAAAATATCATTAAGTCGAAGTATGCCAATATTGTGCACCATCTTCTTCAAAATCATAGTTGGTAATGACTTAATGAATATATCAACCAAATTATCACATGATCATCAATATTGCCATTCTTCTGGGGCTCATGTGTATAAAATAATTTTGGTGCAATATGCTTGGTTTTATCACCATTTGGATTAAATAATCCCAAATCAATAGTCTCACGAAGATAACGTAAAATATGTTTAATTTCATTACAATATCTTCGAGTTGGTGCATAACTATACATTGCTAGTAAGTTAACTTGCAAATGTTATATCAGGTCTTGTCAAATTTGCAAGATACATCAAAGTACCAATTACATTAAGATATAGTACTTCAGGACCAAAACACCAATTTCACAAAGATATGGTACTTCAAGACCAAAAGTTTATTAATCATTTTCTTGTGGTCAAAACGGATATTTCTTGATATCAAGTGACCAACCCATTATTGGAGTACTCAAAGGATTAACATTATCCATGTAAAGTTACTTCAAGACTTTTTCTGTGTATGTTGATTGATGAACACGAATTCTATATATAGTTCAATTTGTAGGCCAAGACAAAAATTTGGCTTACCAATATCTTTCATCTTAAATTAGTTATTTTTGTCGACTCTTCTGGAGCAAGATCTTTCATCAATAAATAAAATAATAATAACAAATCCAGATTATGATCTTTTGATAAAAATACATGCACAAATTGGATTATTCTCAAATCCTTCTTTCAAAAGATATCCACTTAAAGCGATTATACCACAATATGCATCCGGATTGCTTTAACCTATATAAAGATCTTTGTAGCTTAATAGAATACATATTTTGAGATGTAGAATTATATGCTTCAGGCATTTTATATCCTTCAGGGATTTTCATGTAGATATAATTATATAATGATCCATACGTGATATGATGTAACAACATCCATTAATTTCTCTTTCTACCAAGCTAATTAAAAATCAATGTAATTGTGTCCATTACAAGAGCATATGTTTCTTCATAATTAATATCATGTCTCTGCGAAGAAACCTTGTTTTACAAGTTGCGCTTTGTACCATATAATTTCATTTTTCTTATTTCATACAAAATACCTATTTGTATTCAAGCATTACACCTTTAGGTGTTCTGGACTACAGTCCAAAAACTTCATATTTACTTAGTGAATTTAATTTTCTTGAATCGCCTCTTTCCACATTGGCCAAATATTTCTACATTCATCAACAATTTGTGGTTCATATATATGATCATTACTTTTGGTAATATCCATAGCAAATTTATATGAAAATATGTTGTCGATAACAATTTTATTTCTATCCAATATATATATCTCCCAGTATATACATAATGTATCGAGATCTCGTTATTTTCAGGTACCTGATCCTCTTCAGGGGATAACTCATCCTCTTCAGGGAATAACTCTTCAAGAGTTTTATTTACAGGAGATTTTGTTCATAAGTTTTGGATAGATTGATAAATTTTGTAGTCTGTTTCATGGGTATAGCCTCTTTATAGGCTGCAACTTGTTTTTCTTGTATTTTCTTCTTTTGGGAAATTCTATCTTTAACACCGATCATTCTTTCATGTTTCAGGTGTGACTTTGATTCAATTTGCTGCTGCATTAATTGATTGTCCTACAGGGACATCAATCTCTGCTAGAGTATTAGCAGCTAGAATGTGAGATATCACTATTTTCTTATTATCGGTGAATAATTCTGGTAATTGATTTGCAATTCATTGCAAATGAATTATCCTTTGAACTTCTAGTTCATATTGATTTGTATAAGGATCAAGATTAAATAACGTTGAAACATTCCAATTAATCTCCGTCGTGTGCTTCAGCAATGATCTCACGTCGTGCTTCAGGAACGACTTTTCTCCCCCCTAATGGTGGGAAGACTATTAAAATAACAATCCTCAAAATATACCTTAAAAAATCACTTTCAATTCTTTTCTTTCTTAGAAGATGAACAACACTAAATAACAATAATTAAATGTGATAATTTAGTAATTAATTTACTTTGATATAATCAATGGTAAAAGGAATCTTTCGGTTCTTTAAAGGATGTTCATGGGAGTTTTCAATAATTCAATGCATCATTATTGATCCTAGATGATCATGCCAAATCATAAAAATATTTGATCCAAACACTTCGTGTATTGCACACTTCGTGTATTACAACATTTGTTTCAACTATTCTCATTTTAGTATAATATATCCTAAGAGAAAATATACAGTTTTTCTAATATGAGCTTCTGGCCCGATACTATTGAAGTAATATAAAGAAATTCTTCACTACCTTCAATATTGGTTTCAATATGATAACCATTATAACGTATATCCTTAAAAGCGAGCAAATTTCGCTTGTCTCGTAAGAATATAAAGAATCATCAATATAAAGTTTTGTGCCTTTTGAAAACATTATAATCGCTTTCCGAGAGACTTTAATTAAATTTGATGAATAATCACTCTTCAAAAGTCTTCAATTATGTTTGATGAATAATCGCTTCTCTAGAGCCTTTAAAGTTTGATGAGCTTCGCCCATACAACTTCATATATATGCAAAACATAAATTTAACTTTATTACTTGAAACATAAATAAAACATATAATAAAAAAATACTTATTATAATGTCATAATATAATGAAATAAAAATAATTAATTGGTATGAACATTTCTATCAACATATCATCAAGGAAACCATAGATATCAAAATTAGTTATATCCATTCCATTTGAAAAGTCAAAATAATTCATGGGATCTTCAGATCATTATGATCAATAAAATTTATTTCAATTTCATTTTCTTTTCTTTTATGGAGTCTTGGTACAAATCTACAAAATGTTTAGGAGTACGACGGGTACATTCCCTTTTCTATATTGATTGTTATTTTCACGTCCACTACCACAACCACAACCATAATTTCCTCTATGATTATGAAATGAGGTTCCATTCACTTCAGGGAATGTAATAGAATCGGTCGAAATGAGATTGTTGGTTTTTCAAAAAAACTCATTATTTTGTACAACTACTAAAAGCATAATTTCACTTCGGAAACATAGTTTCCTTTATCGCCAGTGGAATATTTTGTAAACTTACGCTCTCGATATTGCTACTGCAGGAGCATATTCGAGGCATGAAATATAATAAATATTTTCTCTAACATGTCTTCATCGTTTTTTCACTCAACACTTTTAAAATCTTGCAACTTCAAAAAACCAATTATAATGAGCTTTTAAAATTTTTCCTTTAAATCATTTCATAAGACAAGTGAGTCTTTCACTTTAATGTACTCAACTTTTAATTTTTCATGGAGATGATAGCGAAATAAAAATCATTTAATTTTGCATGATCCTGCGGGGATGCATGATTGCTCTTTAATTGTATCTCCAAGGTTCTTTGCCTTTATATGAATCTCAGCATCAAGATTCCATTACAAATAATTCTTGCTCGATATAAATCAAGGGCAACAAATTCAAATTTATAAGATTTGACATCTATATAAATATATAAATACGTAAGAAATTAAATAACTAAGTATAAATTTATAAGAAGACAATAAAAATATTTACCCTTCTCTAGTCACTTTCAAAGTGGGAGAATTGAGAAGTAGAATGATTATTTGCTTATACTAATACTACTACATCACAAAAGTAGTGTACTTACGTAATTTGTATTCTCAGAAACTTCAGAGTTGTCCATTATTATTATTGTCTCACGCGTCTTTTGTTAAACAAAATGATTATATGTATATCAAATTTAATTGTAATGAAACAATACGATAATCGATATTATCCTGTATATAATTGGATATCTATATCATTATTTTCAATCATTATTTTATGTTGATTTGACTAGACACCATATATATGCTGAAAACAAACTAATTAACTCTAGGAGCAGAGACGTAATTTTTCTATCAAAATATCGATATCGTATGTATATTAGACTTTGACATAAAATAAAGAAGATGAGCGTAAAATGCAACTTATACGTGATATCGATCGATTTACGGTGATAGACGTTTGCATGTATGTTTAAACCTCTCTCGAATTGAACGCCACATTTTTAAATGGTCTAAAAAATAAAAATCAACATTTGGGTTCCAAAATTTTCTACCACTTTCTTCTCAATGTAATGGGTATGATAGGGAAGTCACTACATATATGCCTAATTACTATAACTTTGATCCTCGTCAACTACCAGCTAGCATTGATGTTAATATTGCGGTGCACCAATTTTTCAAAGTTTAATGAGAAGAGTGGCTACCAGAAACCTGACATTTGTGTTAATCACAAGATCAAATAGAAACCTGATAATAAGTATCTCAGGAAATGATGCATATATAGATTGAAATAAAGTGATATGGGATAAATTTCAGAAACAAAAATATCATTTCCATACAGAAATTTAAAATCAAATAATAAGACAAGTAGTATGAACCATACTTACACTGTTGCTGCTAAATCACCATGAAAACTGAGTCCATTCTCAACTACTCAAGGGAAGCTAAAAGTTCAAGCTCCATTATTTTTTTTTTCTTCTTATCAACAAACCAAATATGATTATCTACTACAAGACAAAAGTAAAGAGCAATTCGTGCTGATAACGTGTTATAAAATATTACTAAAATCAAGAACAAATATGATTAGAAGAAAGAAAGTATTCTCATAATCTTTTGATATATATCATCAATCACTTTACAATGCTCTTATTTATAGATATAAGAACATAAATACTAAGGTTATAAATACTAAGGTTACAAAAAACTCAAAGATTATGAGTTTCACAAACTTTTTATGTGTCAAAATTGTATAATTAATTTATTATTAAATTAACTTTATGATAATGAAATTCGAAAATGACCGATACCACCAATGAAGAGACGGTGTAACGAAGACTAAACGTGACAAACCTGAGCAAAGACTGTGTGAACACAAACGGTCAACAAACTGAACCACCCATGTGAATTTAACCGGAAGCTGCCCGTAAAACAAGTACACCAGTCTGCAAGCATCCTTCGTGTCAGTCTCTCATTTGCTCAAACTAATTGTTTGGATAAATCTCACGGCAGAAGAAGCTACGCAGATGCTGGTTAAATACTCCATTCATTTAAAAAACAAAAGGAAGAGTAAATAATAATCAATATAGGAGTATACAGGTTTTTATTTTATTCATAATAAAATTTACGTAATTATATTTAAAAAATTCCAAAAATAGCAGAACTAACTTAAATATTTTAAGAGAAAAATAAATTATGCTCTCTCTGGCTCTATTATATAAAATTAATATTGATTTTAAAAATTATTCAAGATATTTTTAAATTATAAACTATCTAAAATATAATTCATTATAATATTTATTCTTTCATAATTTTAATAAATTATCTCAATTTTATATAATATCTTAAATTAATTTTCAAAAATTAACAATAATTCTATAATTTAGAACAAAAAGAGTAACATTTCAAGATTAAATTGTGTATTTTATGTAAATTTTTAGGCATAGAACACTGCATATGATTAAGTGATTTATTATACAAAAATTATGTTATTTTATATAATTAAATAAAATATATGTGTCCTCTCATTGAAGTGATTAGTATGAGATTAATTTTAATCAATTGACGAATATAATATCGACGAAGTAATCTCTTTTTCCCTATTAACAATGTATTAATCAATTGATTTACTTATCAAAAAAATTTATAAGTAACCAGATCCTCCTCTCAAATTGGAAAACAACTAAAGCAGAAACTCTGTCACTTACCTTCCGTGTTCATGCATCTTTTATCTATATAATTTATATATTATAAAGCTTTTATGAGATTTCTTTCACAAATTTAGTGTAATTGGTCATATTTTTATTTTTCACCCTTATTGTTTTAGATATATTATTATTTAAAATTTTTAATATTAATTTTATAATTTACTATTTATTCTTTTAAATTTATATATTTCTTATTTTACTCTGTGTGTGCGGCTGGCACTACTACTGTACTATAAAACAAATTTATACTTTAATTATCTATAAACGCTCTCACTAGATATAATTGAATATAGTTGGAACAATTTTAAAAAGTAAGCTTAATAATTAAGTGAGAGAAAATCGTTATTACCGAGGTGGTCAAGTGGGTAAACCGGTGGGCTACAACTGCTATATAAACCCGCAGCCAATCACCAGCTTAGATCAGAAAAAAGTGCGAGGTTGAGAGGTTTTTTCACACACTAAAACACACACACACACACACACACACAAAACACCATTTTTTCTTTTCGAGTTATTTTTCTGTTGGTTCTTAATTTTATTTACTTTTTTCCCCTCTGTAACATCCCGCTTCTCTATATCCCTTTCTGTTAATTATCTGTCTTTCAAAAAGATTATTTATTCTGGTTTTTGGGTTTGGTTTTTTATATAAATTCTGGGAGTTTTTATATATGAAATTTCAAGAACATGTTTAAAAAGCGAACTTAGAGAAAAGAATTTGGGTTTTTTGCGAAAGTATAAGAAAGTCAGGTGTTTTCAGAATAGAGATCCAGTTTATTTTTATGTATTTTTCTTATTTTCATCATTCATTTGTTCCGTAAATCTTGTGTAACTTCTTCATCTATTTCATCAACTAGAACAAGGGCTTATTTTTGGTCCCTTGAAGTTGTTTACCTTTTTATTTATTTTTATAGGAAAAAAAGGGTTGCTTATTTGAAACCATCTTTTACATCCTTCTTATTTTTCTTATTTTTATTAGCTGCATTTTAATTTTGTTATTTTAATTACCTGATTCTTTAATTTTGGTAAGAATTAGGTTTTGTTGAAATTTATGGCAACTACAATTGATTTGTGGGATAGTAATAGTAATCCATCAGATCCCTTTAGTGGTGGTGAATTAATGGAAGCGCTTAATCCTTTTATTAAAAGTGCTTCTACTTCTTCATTTCCTTTGCCAACAAATGAGGATACCTACAATTCTCATTCTCTCTCTTTTTCTTCTTCTCCTTCTCCTTCTCCCTCCACTTCGTATCCATACAGTTCATACAGTTTGTCTCCTTCAGTTTCAGCCCAGTTCAATATGTACCCAGATGGTTGCTCCACCTCCAATACCCATATATTTTCACAAGGGTGCTTGGGTCAGGTCCATGAACAGTTTGGGCTTGAGCAACCGGGATGTATTGCGCTCAACCAACTTACGCCTCCTCAGATCCATCAGATCCAAGCCCAAATCAACCAACAATACCAGCAGCAGCAGCTCCAATGGCCACCGCAGCGTCAGCAGAATCTGAACTTCCTCGGCCCAAAATCTGTCCCGATGAAGCACAAGGGCTCACCACCGAAGCCCATTAAGCTTTATAGAGGGGTGAGACAAAGGCACTGGGGAAAATGGGTCGCGGAGATCCGGTTGCCGAAGAACCGAACCCGGCTCTGGCTCGGCACTTTTGACACAGCCGAAGAAGCAGCGCTGGCTTATGACAAGGCGGCTTACAAGCTCAGAGGCGACTTCGCTCGTCTCAATTTTCCGAATCTCCGCCACGAAGGGTCCCACATTGGCAGCGATTTTGGTGACTACAAGCCGCTTCATTCCTCAGTCGACGCCAAGTTGCAAGCCATTTGTCAGACCTTGGCTGAGGGGAAGACCGTTGATGCCAAGAAGCCGTCGAAGAGACGGACTGCCGCGGCGGCTCTTTCCTCGTCGGCTGCTGTGGAGAATCCGGCGACCCGAATGGTCGTGGAGGATGTTGTGAAGGTGCAGGGGTGCTCCGCAAGTGATGGGTCGGGCGGGTCATCGCCATTATCGGATCTGACATTTCCGGAGTTTGGGGAAGCGGCTTGGGAAATGGGCTCGGCTGAGAATTTGATGCTACAGAAATATCCATCTTATGAAATTGATTGGGGTTCTATTTAGTGTGTTTTGATTTATTAAACTTTGTTATTTATATTGTTATGTGTCATTAGGGTTTAGGGGTTCAACTGCAATGGAATTTTAGATAATTGCAGGGGCTAATCAAGTCATTTTGGTTAATGGGTTTGAGGTTTTAGAAGTAATTTTGTCTAAATTATTTTGTATGCAATGTTGTACGTAATGTCTCCAATTTGGTCAGCTAGTTTTTTCTGTACTTAGACCATTGGATGGGAATGTCATATGCTTATTATTATTATTATTATTATTATTATTATTATAGATTAGTAGTGAGTTCTAAAAAGTGAAAATAAAAAATGTTTTTGTTTTTATGATTTCAAAAATATAATTTTTTGTTATAAACTATTATCAGATCATTATTGGTTTTTTGAAAAAAATTATTTTGAGATTATTTTAAATTTAAATAGTAAATTGATAATGTTAGTTATAATTATTTTATGATTAATTATCATAAATTATAATTCAATTAACATTGAAAACTTGGGTTCCATCTATTTTTTTATTATTATTTTAAAAAAGTTAAAAATTGGTGTCATGTAACATTTTTTTTGTTTAATTTTCAACTTTCCCACAATTTTGGTAAAGCTATGTAGGCAATATGAATTTTTAAAAGGAAAAAAGAAATACAAATAACTCTAAATGGCAACAAGTACACTTGTAAATTTGAATACTTTCAAGTAGGCATCTGGGCCTCTCACACCTTAAACTTTGATCAGGTCAAATCGTTGACTTTAGGTGGTCAGGCCAAACTCAAGGTTGGGCCGGGTCAGGTCAAGCCAAGGCCTTAATTGTCTGGTCTTTTTTTTTTTAATATTAGATATTAAAAATATAAATTAATAAAAAACTTGAGTATTTACAAGAAACTAATTTATTATTAATATTTAATATTAAAAGTTAGTTTGTTGGTGTATTAATTAATGTTAATATTAAACATTAAAAATAGTAAGAAATATTAATAAAATTTATTGTTAAATATTAGTAATTTAGTTTTTTGCAATAAACCAACTTATTATTAATACTTAATTAACGAAGTAAGCAACTTATTATTAATATTAAATATATTAGTTAGTTCTATTCATTGAAGATTTATATTAATTAAATGTATCTACAAGAAATCAAGAATGAATAATTAAAACTTTAAATTTTATTGATGTATTAATTAAAAATAATGTACTATAATTTATAAATTACAATAATGAATAAGTGAAAATTTTATACTTCATTAATGAATAATTATAACTTTAAAATTCAAAAATTACAAATAACTGGATAAAAAAACATGTAAGACCTCGAGGTCAGGCCAAACCAGATTTCTGTCTAAAAATAGCGGCCTTTTCAAGCCTTCCAAGTCAGGCCTTGCCCAGGCCAAATTTTGACCAGACTGGGCCCAGGCCGGACCAAGGCCGCAAGCCTCGGGCCTTTTATGCATGAGTGCATCCCTACTTTCAAGTAATGAAGAAAGTCTAATGAATGAATTTATAAATTTGAATATTCTTTTAAGTAATACAAAAAGTCTAATGAATGTGTTGAATTAAAAACTAGAATTTCTGAGAAATAATTTTAATTTGAATGTTAATATTAATTTGGGAAATAATATTTCAAAATGTAATTTTGATATTTTCATATGTGCTCCTTTCACATAAAGGTCAGACCAACCCTATTCTATTGTGAGAGAAAAACATGTGAAAATAGTATAATTATATGTGGAAATAGTGCTCCCATATTAATTTTTGTGAAGAACTTTCATGTCAAGTTAGTGAAGAATTTTCAGATTATATTGATACAAATTTTGATAGAGGAACACATGCTAATAGAGAAAGAGGGGGAAGAAAAAGGAGTAAAATACAAAAGTAACCATCGTACAATTAGTATATTTGGATATTGTGTCTTTTTTTGTTAATCAATGCAAAATAAGCCCTCTATTATAGAAAAATTTGGATAACAAACCTTTATGTGACAACTAGGTATTGACTGTAATATCCGTGAATTTTACGAATAATACTAATAATTAAATTAATAAAAGTTTGAATATTTATTTAAAAATATATATATATCCTTGTGGTAGGAGATGTGATAATTTAACTGAATGATAATTGGATAATATGGTGGAAATGATAACGAAACTTATTTAAACTTATGAGTTATGCTTAGTGTGGTAATGATGAAATAAGTAATTTATAAATTGAAATAATGAAAGGAGTAATTATACTATGTGATAGACTAATTATGATTATTTCATTTAAGTGATTTTTTATGTATGGAATTGGATTACATGTGTAGTAAGCAAAGTGGTTTTGGGACTACCGGGGTGACGGCAAATTGCCATATAAGAAGATACAAGCCAAAGTAGCGATTCTTGCCATGCTTTCGATCTTGAAAAGATTACTACTTCTTTGCTTCATGCATTAAATATAATATAAGGTGTAACATTAATATGTGAATGATTATTAGATGAGATCATGTGAGATAAGTAAGTTCAATTATATAATTTACTAAGTTGAATAAAAGAGCTTATGTGATATTATGATGTATTGTGAAATAATTTAAATGTGATATTAGGAAGAATATTATAATACGAATATTATTCCATAAGACTAAATAATAAAAATATTAACTTATTCAATTCTACCGAAATTGTCTAAATAAGCCTTCTGTGATATTATAATTCATGGTAGCCTAATAAAATATGTATTTTAAATGTAGGTAATGTAAGGTAAAATGCAAATATAAACACTGAGGTGTTTTTGGGTATTAAGCCCCTTTCTTTTGGTCAACGCAAATTGAGCCATTTTCTACTCAAAAATTTGGATATTGAGCCCCCAGACGTCACATGTGTGTTGACCTGTCTATGTGGCACACACTTGACACCTGATGTTAACTTTAAACAAATTAATTCCTAAAAAGATGCCACTACCCAGATTTGATCCCAAAATCTCAAGTTTGAGGTTTTGGCCAAGTGACAACTCCAGTACCATAAGCTTAACTACTAAATTACCCAAATAATATTGCTATATATACTAAATCAATTCATAACAACTAAATAAAACAAAAAGAGATGACGAATAGAGAGGGCGGGGAATTATTTTAATAAATATTTATAACAATACTACTACTAATAACAACAACAACAATACCAATAATAATAATAATACTAATAATAATACTAATAATAATAATAACAACAACAACAATAACAACAACAATAACAACAATAATAACAACAACAACGGTAGTAGTAGTAGTAATAATAATAATAATAATAATAATAATAATAATAATAATAATAATAATAATAATAATAATAATAATAATAATAATAATAATAATAATAATAATAATAATAACAACAAAAATAATAATAATAATAATAACAACTTGACAACAATAATAAAAATAATAAAAAAATAAAATAAAAATAAATAATAATAATAATAATAATAATAATAATAATAATACTAATAATAATAATATCAATAATCAATAATACCAATAATAATAATAATAATACTATTAATAATAATAATAACAATAATAATAATAATCATAATAATAACAATAATAAAATACCTAATTTTTTCATTTTAGAATCTACTGATTTCATTTATCAGAAGAAAGTGAATAACAAGCACATTACTATTACAACGATCAAAGAGAAAAAAGGGGGTGGAACCCTTTTACAAGCAACATCCTATATAAGAAACCCACCAAAAAAAATAACCATTGAAACACCTGTAGGAAGGGGAACCCCCAAATCAGCTCCTGTACAACACTACAACCAACACAACAATTTTAATCAACAAACAATCTTAGAGCCAAATCCTCGAAGGATTCCACAAACCTAATAGTTAAATCTGGGTAATGTTGGTGAAACAAAAAAATAGACACATCATCAGACACTTCTTTATCATTAACCGAGAGAGAGTGCTAAACAATTGACCATCCGATCGAATTGATCCAATCTTCCTTCTCTTTCTCCTAATAGGCGATGAAGTATATAAATCTAAGACTCATCTATTAAATTTGGATATTCAAAAACCTTTTTCTGGATACCTTGTAGCTTCTCCTCACCATCACTCTCCAAATCCCTAGTCGCCACTTCGAATCAGAACTTTTGAGGTCGAAACCTAGGAAATCATGTTGACGGAGCCACGTATGAGGAGCAGAGGAAATCGTAAAAGGTGTGAGGACATCCATATACAAATCATCGAACTCGTCATCGTCTTCCATGACAGGGAAAGGGAGTTTGAAGGGTGCAATTTCTTAGTTTTGGTTGTTTCATATCCCACAAAACTAGCAACACTTCTTGATTTAACAAGCCCTAACTATTTGGAGATTTGAAATTGTTGAGCTTTAGATGAGAGAGAGAGATGAAGATGATGGGGTAACTTAGCTAATCTGAAGGATCTGTTTTGTCTTTTAATTAATCCTTACAAAATATTAATAGCTAGGCCCGTGGTGCTCGGGTGGTCACATGACCAAAGTTTCAAACTGGGGGTTTTGAGTTTGAATCAGTGGAGTGATATATTTTTTGGGATAAAATTGGAAAAATGCCTATGTCAGCTCGTACACGTGTAAATTTAAATGAAAAATCCCCACGTCAGATCTGCTACGTAGGTGCCATATCTGCCACGTAGGCAGGTCAATGCTCATGTGGCGCCTAGGGGCTTAATATCCAAATTTTCGAACAGAAAGGGACTCAATTTGCGTTGACCAAAAGAAAGGGGCTTAATACCCAAAAATACCTAAAGTTCAATGGCCGCATTTATATTTTACCCTTTAAATGTATGAAAGAAAATAAATATAATTAAAAAAATGTCTGATATTTAATATTAATTTCGATATTTATGTGTAAATAGAATAATAAAGTTTTATGGAGAATACTGGGTTGTTGGTACCCAACTAAATTATATTCTAACCTAATGTAAATATTATTTGGAATAACACAATGTAAATGGAATATATAATTATGTGTATATAACCATAATTAAAACCTAGGAAATAACATTTAGTCATCAAATGTAAAGTTATAAGCCAAAGAGGAAATAAACTTAAGTATGCTAAAACTATTTTACTAAGTAATAGAGTTGTTTCAAAATCAGTGTCCCATTCTATTTCTCCAACCGTGTTATATCAAGAGCCTATCCCTTCATTGCTAGAAATCAAAAATGCTAGATTGGTGGGCAATAATGACTAGGAGGATGGAATAGTAGAAACTATTCCACCAAATCTTGCTTACCCAATTGTCCCTTCTTCTTCCTCTTAGTTTAATTCATTGAGCAAAGCCAAATTTTGGTCAAAAGCTTCCCTATAGATGGAGGCTTTTCTATTCTCAGATAAGTTGCTAGAAATTCTCTATGAATCTAAATTAGAGTGCGAGTTGCTGAGTTGAGGAGCACTAAGAAGTTAGGAAGAAAGAATTAACTTTAACAAGCTCCAAGAAGGTAATATCCATGTTCTAGATTCTTAATTTCAAGTTGGCAAATTCTAGAGTTTCCATGAATTACATATGAATTAGTTTGAAAGTTGATACCAATGTGTTAACTGAGTTTATATGCATGTATGAAACCAATGTGACTGATTTTAAGAATGTTAAAGTGAAGAAATTCGTGTTTGGTTTTGAGTTTTGTAGGAGCAGAGCCTTTCACTGTTACGCTTGAGGAAGAAGCGCTTGTTAAGACTTCTGTTCTTGCTTCAAAAGCAGGCGTAGCTACTGTGTGCCTTTGAAAGGAATTCTAACTTCTGCTATAATCTGATAGTTTTAACATGTTAGTATGACTTAGACATGCATGAAAATAGGTTTGACTTGTAGTCTTAGGTTCCTTTGCATAACATGAGTGCTCTAGCTTGCTTTAGTATACGTTTTCTAAAATAAACTAGAATTTTTGAAAACAAACTTTGATGAAACTTGTGTGTTGTGAGTTCTGACTTGTTAGCATGTATATGGCTGGGTTATGTGTATACATGAACATGAGATGTGATTCGAAGTCGCCTTGCAGATACTAAATTGCTTTAATCTTTGTTTAAAATGATTTTCAAAGGAAAACTCGGACATTTTGCAAACTAAGATTTATGAACCTTATGAAGTTATATTCTGAACATATAGGATGGCATGCTAGTGCTCTTTATGCTCCTAAACATGATCTATATATATACTCACTTTGTTAGACACAATATAAGTTAATCAAGCATTAGTTTAAACACGTTTTCAAGTGATGAACTATATGGACTATGCGTAAATGAAGTGAATACATGTGGGCATGCATATTAAAGATTGTATAACATCCTTACATGGTTAGAGGGTTAATATGGTTAGCCGTTTTATTTCTTGAACTTAGTTGGCCTTAATTTCATTGAAACTCTGATTAGTATCATTGTGACGCCCCCAAAAATAGGTCCACAAAACCCATTTTGAGTTGCCTAATACATACTATAAAATCCAAATACAAATAACTATTAAACTGTCGTTAAAATATGACCACACATATTGTGAGTTTGAATACAAATATTGCACTATACATAATACGACAATATCCAAACTCAAATTAAGTCTTCATTATAGTTATTATCACACTATTTCACATCATAGTGAAGACTTCTATAGTAACTATCTCAAAATATTACTCCACTCCCCGACTAGTCCTAGCTACACTTTCATTTCCTGAGAAGAATAATGGAACAAAAAGGAAAATGGTGAGCTCAACTAACCAAGTAAAAAATATTATGACTAAGATAATAAGGAATAAATTATCTTTAGCCTTCAACAATGATAAATCAGATAAAATATAATAGACAACAAGTTTTAGATCAACAACTGCAGAGGAACAAATAATCAATTAGAAGAGTCAAGTAGAGAATGATATCTACTATCTTCTATGATTTAAGGGTCCATCATCAATATTTTATCCTTGTAACACTAATCAATAATTATGCAAATCAACATTTTATCTTTGCACTACGGGCCAAAGATATTTATTTGTATCACCAGTGGTCATGATCATGCCAAACACATGTCCATCTATGCACTACGGGACAAAGAGGACTTTCACCACAAACCTTTATCTGTAACATTAAAGGTCATGATTATGCCAATACACAATTCCTGGTCATAATCATACCAATCAACAGTCAATCTTTGTACTACGAACCAAAGATGATTTTCACCACAATATAAGCATAAGGATGATGACAATGATATAAAGAATGAATCAAGTGATATCAAGAAAAAATATTAGAAATTTATAATTTAATTTATCCAGAGTTCAAGAATGTCCAAATTGTCAACATGATCACCAATTGTGGAGTAAAATTCAAGAATGATGTTTAAGATTCATATATCAAAGAGAATTTGGACAAAGAAAAAAACTAAATGTTGTCATGAATAGTACTCTGGCATGAATAATACCCCAGATGAATAGTACTCTGGTATGAATAGTACTCTGGTATGAATAGTAGCATGAATGAATAGTACCCCAAAATGAAAAGATTAAAATTTAATAAGAAAGTTCAACCAATATTCCAGTGAAATGATATTAGATGAAGCACAAGCCTCAAGGAATTTCTAATCATTTTAGGAATTATAGTAGAAATACTTACCATAATAAGTTTAAATTTAGGAATATGAAATGAAATAATATCATTTACATAATATGAAGTATGAAAGAAAATGATATCCCTTACGAGTATTGAAAGAAAATAACATACTTTACCTTAGTAGAAAACTAAATCTGACTTGGTAACGAATATTATCCTAAGAAAATCTTGCACTATAAACTACACTCAAAGTATTCTTATACTCAAAAGAAATACTCGCAATATTGCAGTAGGAACACTTGTGTTTTTGGTGTCTTTAGGATGAAGGGGTAACCTCCTTTTTATAGTGCAATACGGAGGAAAAAAAAAGGCAAACCTACCTAATTTTTCTTTGCCTAAACTTCTCTTTCTCTGCCTAACTTTCTTTCTTTCTTTTTATTGGTTGAAGGCCCACAATTTGGAAAAAAAATTACAGGAGAAGGTTTTGCCATCAATTAGGAAAGAAGAATTGCACATAAGTTTTTTTTTTTTTGAAAAAGGATTTCAAACTCAATTTGCTAACCTCTTCCCTATTTACTCAAATGCCAGGAAACTATACATATTAATATAATAAAATTAATGTTTAAAAAAAGCTATACAATATAGATTATGATATCATATTATACTATTATAATAATATATTTGAATGAATATTTTATCGGATAAAATAATTATGGTTTCATAAAAAAATATGCCAAACTTTCAATAAATATCTCATGCTAAAATTCCTCCATTTATATCAAGATTGAACAAATATTTACTTATCATATTTATTAACAATTTTTATTTTATTCATCAATTATTATTCACAATTAATATTACCGAATCACAATATTGACAACCAGGTCGTTCCCAGGAAAGAGGGGGATTTCCGATAAGGATTTCTTCTTACTGGCGCGTAATTATATAACATAACCCCTTTCCTCGATAGAAATCTCTAGACATTGTCAATAATGCTATCTAATAATATCATTTCAATAATATTAGTTATTGTGTCGTGACAATTATTGATTTAATAATATAAAATATTGTATAGATGTTAGCGTAACAATTATTGAATTAATAATATGAGATACTATGCAACAAATACTATATCATTATTGAATGAAATACTGAGTGACTTCTTACGTAAGAATCAATAATTAGAGATACTTTGTAATATCGTGTGTTACTGTGCAATACCGTGCACTACTGTGTAATAACGCATATTACTATACTTTTATCACCGATTATTTCAACAGTTAATGGAAAAGTTTTGTCATTATTTTATAAAAAGTTTTTTTCTATCACTTTCTATATCCGACAATTATTTTGTTATGTGGTCCACCAATGATTTCACCGTCGTATGAATATTTTTCGACACAGAATATTCCCCGACACAACGAATATTTTCTAACAACTGTTTACTTTGTATAATTTGTACATATCACCCACAAATATAACATTTATTAAATCAACACCTTACTGTTTAGAATAATATATAAAAAATCAAATCTTATTCATAAAAAGTTGGGGTCTTACAATCATAATGTGTAAATGTGAACTTGAAATATCCCTAGGAAAGGCCAAGACCTCTTAAGGTGTGTATTTGTTATGTGTTAACACCCATGCATGCTAAAAGGTAAACTAAAACTAAGAAATCAAAACTCAACTTTGGTCTGGTCAAGGGCAGTGCAGCTGTGTCGCTCCCAAGCCTAACCTCAGTGCAGCTGCATCGTAGGGCAGGTTGGCCTTACCATTTTATTTATAATCTGAACCTTGTACCAAGTGTATGATACTACTCTAAGTTATAATATATGATTATAATCATGTTTTAAGTGTTTATTGGTGTGATGGTTATATAGAATCACAAAACCTCGAAGTTTATAAATGAGTTCTAAACTAGTTTTTGAAAATAAAGTCAAAGGTGATGATGTGGTTTGATAAGATGCTACTGTGTGGTCTAATTGTGTAACTAAGATAAAACTCGACATATGTCTTTAACTTACGTGATCGAACATGTATGAGATTTTTGGATTATATATAGAGTTTAAATAACTAACGAATACGTATATGTACACAACTATGATACAATAGGAATTCGAAGTGTTGATAAGCTATAGATTGGTAAACTATGCTAAAGGCAAGTTCCTTAACTTCATTCTTATATTGAATGCAAGTATCTAAACCTTATCTCTTATTGTGAAAGTTTTGAACTGTTATCATCAATCATGTTTATATTGAGTAAATATTTACATTCGCATGAATAGTCATTCATATTCTGAAATTTGATGTAAACTATATATCTTGAAATCATGTTGAGAATTTGAAATTATTGCTCTTAAATGTATTAAGAAAGGTGTCTAAGCCAATAATTCGGCTAGACAAATATTTATGAATTAGAAAGCTATCTAAACCAATTACTTTGGTGCGAAATCTTATAAATCTACCGAGATGAACAACCCTCATTGAAGGGGAAATTGTATATTTTCGGGAACGGACGTGCGTAAAAACAACATGTTTAAATGTTATGCATAACGTAGGGTACTTTAGGCTGATCACCTATTGTACTTGTCTTTATCGAATTGTCAGTATAATATTGTTAATTCTAGTAGGAGTTCTTGGTCTTTAGTGATTGCTCAGTGTTTAATCTTCTTTAAATCTTTAAGTATTGAAACCTTTGAATTTCATTGAATATCTTCAGTCCATAGTGACTTTTATTTCAATTCAAAGGTCAGATTTGGAACAATTGATAATTCTTGCTTCTTGAACTATCATTTATTGTTATACACTTGAGATCATGAACTTTACATACCTGTTCACCCTTATTATTATATTACTTGATGGGCAAAATTATTGCTCATTCTTGCTTCCCTAAAATATTTCAGTTAAGGCAGAGCAAGGCAGTACCTTAGGTAAGGACAAAGGCAAGGGCAAGACTATGGAATAGCCTTTGTCCTTTTTAAGCTAGAGAAATTACTATTATGTTATATTGAGACCTGGTTCTGATTATGTATTAAGAATTGACTAATATTATGTTATGGTTTAAGTTATGTATCGTGTCAGTAATGGTTGCGAGACTTTGAGATGAGAATATTTATATTAAATTAATGTAAATTATTCTATTATTCCGTTGTGTGAGATTTTAATTTATTATTTGAGTTAGATCGTGAAGCACCGATTTTGAGATATAAGTGTCTGAATTTGGGGGTGTTATAGGTTGGTATCAAAGTATTAGGTTATAAACCTTAGGAGCGAGAATCCTTAGACTATAACCTTAGAATAATTTAGAGAGTATAGAGAGATAAAACTCATGTAGAGTTTCCTTAGAGAGTTAGTAGTGTTATGAAATATACTTTCATTCCATACAATGAATTTATGTTTTATCTTGTCGTTCTAATGGAGTTTTTTTTATTTGTCTTATGTTGTGGTTGTAGGATGACATATATTGTGACGCCCCCAAATTCGGGTATCTTCCAACCCGACAGATGGTGCTACACGGTATTCATAACTGTACATTCATTCTATTGAAACAACATCAAAATGTGTGTATCAACGAAATTCTTATTACATTAATAATAATAAATCCCGTTCTCAGGTTCTGAAACCGTTACATTCTTTGTTCATCATAATATAATTCATACAAACATACTAGTCTATTACAGAATAAACTAATCATTCATCTTCGCCTTGCCTTTATCTTTACTAGAACCCTCGGTTAAGCTCGAAGCTTAAACTAATCATATAATTCAAGCAAGAAGTGAGCATAACTAGCTCAGCAAGTCTAACAATATATTATATAAATACCACTTCGAGAATCATATGATTATTCTTCAATAACTGAACAAGTAGTTACAAAGTACTAGAAAACATTGAATAACACTTCTCATCTCATAAAACAATTTCGAACACTACAAGAAAATCGGCTAATTCCGACGGAACTATGTTCGACGGGCACATTCCCTCGAAGATAATATATATTCCGACGGAGTATTCAGTCGAAGATAAATCAGTCAAAACTACTTTAATTTCGACGGGTGTTCGTCGAAAATATATGTATCCCATTGACGCCAATGTTCCCGCCAGCGCAAAACTTATTTTCGACTGAATATTGTTTATTCCGACGGAACCGTCAGTCGAAGATACATTAAGTACAATGTACGTAAGTACGATGGACAGTCCGTCGAAAATAAGCCTAAAATCCTTACGTCTTCCGGCCCCCTCGTCTCTCTCACTTTTCAGATCTAATATTTCTCTTCTCTGATCTCTCATTTCTCTCTTACGCGATATCTCTCACACACATATTCTCTCTCGATCAGTCTCACTTCTCTCATCTCCACCACCACCAGCGCCGCCGCCACCACCACCACCACCACCACCACCACCGGTTCTACTACCACCACCACGTACTTCCACCACCATACTGCCACCACCGTACCACGTACTACCACCACCACCACCTTCGATTCCACCACCACCACATAATGCCACTACCACCACTACGTACTGCCACCACCACCATCACTGTCGAGCGGTTCCGGCCACCACCAGTAGCTAGACGCCACCAACACCAGGCACCATCGTCACCACCACCAGGCACCACCACGACGACCAACACCAGGCACCACCGTCAACATCAGGCACCACCACCAGGCACCACCATCGGTTAGTTTGCACATTAATTTAATTTCAAGGTTAGTTTTCTGCTAAGTATTAGATTTTTAGGGTTAATTTGTTGCAAATTATGAAATTTGTGGCTTAATTTGTTTAGGTTTAGTTTGAGTTTGAATATGAGATTAACCCAATTTGGATAATATGTTGTTGTTGTGAATTTGTGGGTTGAAAATTTGGGTCCATTTGTTGGAATTGGGAGTGATCTGAAATCTGAAATTGGAAATTTGATTTTGGGTTTGTCTTCTTGTTTATATTGCTGATTGCTGAAATTGGAAATTTGATTTTGGGTTTGTGGACTGCATATTATTTAACTGCATATTATTTGGAAATTGGAAATTGCAGAATATTGATATTATGAAGTGTATAACATATCAAATTTGGGTTCCTTATCATAATGTAACTGATTTTAGGACTATTTTTAATCTTGATATATTTGCTATTTTTGACTGAATTTATGACAGAAATTTTGTCAGAATTATGAAATTGCAGAATATTTGTGGGCCCTGCATGTATTGTATTAGTAATTAGTTTTCCAATATTAATAAATAATAAACTAAGTACCATTTACTTAGTTTCTTACTACAAAAATAAAATAAAATAAATATAATTTAATTTAGTTTATTAAATAAAATAAATTTTAAAAATAAAATAAATAACATAATATAATACAAAATAGAGTAAAATAAAATAAAATAATAAATTAAATTAATTTAAATAAAATAAAATAAAAAACTTTGATTTAATTTAAAAAATAAAATAAAATTCAATAAAAAATAAAATTAAATAAAAATAATAAAATAAAATAGAACAAAATAAAATAAATTTAAATTATCTAAAATTAATAAATTTAATAAAAAGCATTAAAAATTATATAATATAATACAAGATAAAATAAAATATAATAAAATAATTTTAATTACGAAATTAAATTAAATTAAATTAGAACTTATATAATATAATACAAAATAAAATAGGAAGTAATAAAAATTTTAATTTAATTTAGGTTAATAAATAAAATAAAATAAAATGATTTAATTTAATTTAATTTAATAAAGCAAATTTAATAAATAAATAAGCCAATTATATAATATACTACAAATTAAAATAAAAAATATAATAATAAACTAAGTATGAGTGAATGTCGAACAGTAGTCTCACACAAATACGTAAGACCTGTTTTATGAATGTTTGTATTAAGCATTGGGGAGGACCTTGGTAGAGATCCTACCATCTTAGAGTTTTGGGATCGAACCCACACGCCTAAGGACGGCGTGCTTTGTCTCGAGGCGACTTTAGCTATCTGAATTAAAAACTCATTTTACTATTTAGCTTTTAATAATATTCAATCGTAAATAAAATGATATAATTAACATACGTATCTGGGAATACATTACAGACCGATTTGAAGCTTGAGGGCAGGCGTATAGGTGAGCTAGAGACTATTAGGAGGGTTACGTGAGTTAGATTCAACCACCCCTCTTCCCGATATTGTATTAGATCGGGATGAGGAGTGAGACTATGGGTCGCGTCTCGAGATCCCCCAACCAGGCATTCTAAGATATCGAGTGTTGGAGTCCGCCGAGGATACCCGCATATACACTTCACGGAGGTAATATTTTTTTATGTTTCACGAAATTATCCGAATTTATCACATTATATAAATTATTATTAGTAATCAATTTGTATCTCTTTATAGGCTCCGGCCAGGCCAACGTCAAAAGCACATGTCGAGACTGATCTCATCTGGTACCGCTTGGATGACGATATCTTCTGGCGGCTGATAGGGGCCGTGTCGGATAGGTTCCATACCGATCCGGTCTTTCGGCGTCAGTAGTTGCCTTCCATCTCTCGTCTTCTCCAGATTGCTCAAGATATTATAGCAGGGGCCTCTGTAGAGAGTACGAGATTACCTCGGGAGCAGTTCGACGCTTGGAGCGCTGAGATGCTCCGGATGGTGATTACCCTTTTAGAGGAGGCTTTTCGTCCGCCCCCACCTACTCAGGTATTCTTATTATTTATGTTTTTCAATTAAGGCTAGTTTGTTAATTCTCTCTCACACACACACACACACACACACACACATATATATATATATATATATATATATATATATATATATATATATATATATATATACGGACTAATAATTTATATTCTTGATTCTATCAATGAGTGTGGCGATGGCGGCGAAATTTGGCGATGATGAGCGAGCACAAGGTCAAGCTTTTCCATACACAGAGCAAGCATTGTAGCTTCACCTCCACCCGATGATGATACTTTTACTAGTTTATAGTTCATTTGTATATATTCATGTTATTGTAGAACTTTTGTATATATTGTATTGTCTAATTAAAATCTGTATAACTATTGTAAATTATATTGTTTAACATTTATGTAACATTAGCTTATATTTGTAATTGGTTAGCTTATAATACGTTTTGGTGGATATTTGAATGTGAATGTGAATGATAATGAGTTGAAGATTACGTTTTAGTGCTATGTTGCATATTTGAATGTGAGATACAGGTTTATATTACTGTGTATTGGGTTGTGACATGTTACAGGTACATTAATGGGTTTAAACACCTAGAAACTGAACTTTTAAAATCAGTATTTTATAAAAAAAAAGAGTTAATTAAATTTGAATTGGGTATTTACTGACGATATTCCTGGAGATAACAAATAACCATTTTAAAAAAATACCAAAACATTCTAATTTCAGTCGTAAATAATCTAACTTCGACGGAACTTATCCATCGTAATTACTCTATTTCAAGCGTACATTCCCAAGTAAAGTAATAATGATCATTTTTGTAAATATTGGGTGATTTAAATTTTCAGTCGGAAATAATATAATTCCGAGGGAATAATCCCGTCGGAAATAGGACCTATTTTTTTCGATGAAAATTTTCGTCCTGTATGTTCTGTCGAAAATAGTTCATTTTTGACGAAACTTCGTCGGAGATAACTTCGTCGAAGATAAGTAATTTTCGACCGATTTTTTGACGGATTTTATTTTCGACGCGATTATTTACGACCGAATTTTGGACGAAAAATATCGTCGGAAATAGTTTATGTGCGACGGAATAGGCGTATGTCCGACGAAAGATTCCGTCGGAATTAGCCGGTTTTCTTGTAGTGGAAGCACATATAGTAGCTTAGAAATTCTGAGTAGGTCCATAGACCATGAACATTCTCTTTAGTTTTTATTCATGAAAAGGACAACCCGATACTAAGACCGTAAGTCCGATATTTCTTACGAGCACTTCTAGGTGATCAACCTATAGTACTCTATGTTGATCAACACTCATCCGTTAAACGTGTTTACATTTAAGTTTTGGCAACCTCACGTGCCCATCGAATAATCGATGAAAAATATATTTGTTTGTTCATACTCAAGCTTACCTTGAATCCGTACCAAATACTTGGCATAGGATAGCGTTAACAGTTCTATATTGAAAGACTTGTAAATAAATAAATCAATCTTTTAAGATTAGTCTAGCCAAGTTAAAACTGGCATCGACCCTTTCATAAAACAATTCATGCATCTCATAACATGAATCACTGAAAACCTGGCTAACACGAAGGTTAGACAAGCGTTAAGAAAACTTACCTTCAAGCGTCTTCGAATATAATATTAATCAATTCTTGGTCTTTACAGTCTCTACAATACATAACCACATAACATACCACATTAGGTCATACACAATCATGTAAAGTTTCTAATGTATCTTACCCTTCTTCTCAATCTAATTGTTCATTAGATTTATTAAAATATGTTACGGTCATCGCATTACATCGTTCTTACGTTTTATTACATTGTTCTTACCAACTTCTTTCTCTTCTATGTCTTAAGTGTAACAACCCGATATTTTCTATACAAATAAATCAAAAATTTTGCGTATAATTTTTTTTTATTCATTAAAATAAACATGGGGAATATGTGCCAAGATAATGTGTATATGTATATTTGTGATAAATAAAAATTTATTTATTACATGAATAATTTTAAATAATTTTATTTTAGAATTATTTATTATTATAAATTATATTCTTATAATAATTAATTTTATAGTAGAAATATTTTTATTAATTATTTTCCATAAAAATATGATTATTATATTAATTATTAATATATGGAATGGTTATTAGAATAATTAGAATAATAATTTTATTATATGAATTTTAGGACAGATTATTAAGTTAATTATTTTAACTTAATTAATGGTGTTATATATGGCAGATTATAAATCAGATATGGAATCCAAATCCTAATTTGGGCGTTTGATCAAGGAATGAGAATAATAATATAATATTAATTATATTTTGATTTTTCAGTGCTATAAATATGTATGTGGACTGACAGTGGTTGGTCAGTTATGGTGTATTATGACCAAACCCTAGTAATACTGTTAAACCCTAATTTCGAAGTCAAATGAGACTTTCAAATCTGTTAAGTCAATGTGTTATGTGGTGTATGATGGATATTATAAAGATTTGATGCTAATTAGGAAACCCTAATTATAGAAGACCCTAATTGTAAATTAAAACCCTAATGTGAAATATAAACCAGAGTTTATGTTCAGTCAGCAATTGTGTTAATGTGATTGATATCATGTATAGTAGATTTTAGCTAATTATGGAAAACCTAATTAGTAACTTAAAACCCTAATATCTAGAATCCTAATTTGGTAATTAGAAACCCTAATTATAATTTGGTAACCCTAATTATCAAAATTGTAAACCCTAATTGCTAAATTAGCAAGGTTAATTATATTAGTGATATTAAACCCTAATGTTCGTGTATAAAGTAATTTGAAAACCTAACTAATTAACAAACCCTAACTGTCTATTTTTAGAAATTATTTTTATTTTTATTTTTATTTTAAACCCTAAATGAAAGCCTAGAAATTCATTAAAGTGCTAAACCTTAGGGTTAAACCCTAAGGGTTTGCTAATCGACCAATGTGCCATTAAAATCTCAAGCTAGATGACCATTATACCCTTTTTGTGCATAATTGAAGCTAGCAAGTAGGTTTTGACATTAGGTGAAGTTGTTCACCAAATCCAACAACCCCATGTGACCTTATATCTCCAGCAAACCAAGCAACCTCAGCCAATTCATGCATCTAACATCATATATATATTGATTGGAGAGAGAAAATAGAAAATGCTAGCTTATTTTTGCACAAACACTTAACCAATTCTCTCTTCTTCAAAACCTACGAAATTATAAGCCAAAACCAGCCTCACGAAATCCACTAACAAATCAGAAGCCCAAATACAAGATAGATGAAAGAAAAGGTATAAATCCTAGCCATGAAATCCGACCATTGATCAGTTGTTAAATGTTAAGTTTGTTGTGTTAAATATGTTTTATGGAGTCTAGTTAAGTGAATTAGGTTGATAGATGTTAGATCCATAACATCTATAGGCTCAGATCTAGAATTTTACAAAATTTGGAAAAATTTTCTTTAGTGGTTTGATAACGAATGTCAGGAATTATATCTCTGTGATCTTTAAAAATTTTTGTGTTTTGAAAGTTTGTAGTTGTAGTCTCGTATTTGCTCTTTAATCTGGATCAAGAATCAGACTTAGATCGACTCCATATTGCAAGATAATCGTGGTAAAAAACCATTGACCAAATGCCGTCGGCGGGGAGTTTACGGAGTTTCCCAGTAACCCGAAGCGCTTGAACTCGACTTGACAACATTTTAAATCAACTGAATCTGGAAGTGTTTTGTTGTTTTGATGTTGTTCTTGTGTCTAAGTCGTAGCTTGGTATAAGTACTACAAGATTATGCCATAAAATCTCCTTAAAATTAAACGAGTCGAAGGTAGTGGATGGACAAAGTAGACCATCCGGTCATGCTTTCTGTTTCTGAGAATTTCCAGAAACTGGTTAGAGCTTATTTTTGACATTGGTTGACCGACTTGTATCTGCTTGATTGGTTGTTGTTATGACAATGTTATGTAATGGATCTGTAGTGGTACATGTTGTCTACAATCTGAAATTGTTAGATCACAAAAACATTACAAGATTAAAAAGTTATGGAAGCCCAAAGTGGACAGGTCGAACTGTTCTTCATTTCTGGGTAACCCAGAAAATGAAGAACAAGTCTGACAGTCCGTTTGAAGGCTTTGATCTAGTTGGTTTCATGTTTAATTGCCATGTTTATTGTTGGGTCATGTAGACGTGCACTAATACTACAAGATCTAAGTCTTAGTTTGTCTAGAAACTACTTGATCAGTGTTTAATCATTGGTCAAAGTAGCCAACTCGATCACTGCACTTGAGTTTCTGGGATTAGCCAAGAACACGAAGAACACCTATAGCGACGGTTCTATCGCTGTAGGTGGTCTTTAGCGACAGTTTATTTATAAAAATTATATTCTTATTAAATAACTATAGAAAATTAGTTTTTAATTATTAAAAATACATAATAAATTATTAAAAATTATTTTAAAGTCTGAAAATTAGTTTTTTTTAATTATTTTAGATATATTTCATAAATATTTAATATTTTTGGAATATTAAAGGTATTTAAATTATTTAATAATTATAAGAAAATATTTTAAGTTATTTTTAATGACTTTTAATATTTTATGATGAATTTCATTAATTAATTAATATTAATGATAAATTAGTTATTTAATAAATGAATTAAATAAATAGATTAAAATGATTTTATTATATTAAAAATTATTTTAAATAATAATAAGGTAATTAAAAATATTTTAAGTTATTAAATATAATTTTCAATATTTAAAGGTAAGTTTCATTAATTAATTATTATTAATGATATTAAAGTTATTTAATAATTATATTAAATAGTTTAGTTTAAAAATAATTTTATTATTATAAAAATCATTTTAAATAAAAATAAAGTGTTTAAAGTTATTTTAAGTTATAAAATATAACTTTTAATATTTAAAGGATAATTTCTTCAATAATTTAATATTAATGATATTAATTTAATATTAATGATATTAAATTTATTTAATAATTATATTAAATAAATGGTTTAAAAATGGTTTTATTGATTTAAAAATCATTTAAAAGGATATAAATGAATTAAAAATATTTTAAGTTATACTTAATGACTTTTAATATTTTAAGGAATAATACATTAATATTTTAATATTAATGGTAATTATTTAAAATGATTTTAAATGTTTTAAAAATCATTTAAGGGTAATATAAATGTTTTAAAAATATTTTGAGTTATTGTAAATAACTTTAATATTTTGGCAATGGTTTCATTAATAGTTTAATATTAATTAAATATTAATGATAAAAGAATTGTTTAATATTTAAATCATTTAATAATGATTCCGATGTTTGAAAATTCACGATAAATTATAATAAATGTTTAAAAATAATTATTAAGTCATATGACTGATACTTACGGATATTGAACTTCGGAATAGAGTCTTAGACTCGATAATTACCCGATAAAGCTGTCGGTACACCGACATGTTTCAGAAATTGATCTGGACTCAGATATTCTGATTGTATTAAAGTTTATTTGTGATTTAATGACTGTTGAACATGTGTGATAATGTGATTAGGTTATGTGCTGACTTCGAAATGCAGTACTATGTGTTATAGTATATTGTTCTAATCGAACGAATGATCTGATTAATGATAGGTCGTGATATAAAAGATAAAACTAAGTTGCATTTTGTAAGCAGCAGACCAGGCAAGTATCCTACCTTTGCATTTTCTTTATGCAATGGACATGAGTAAGAATGTTTCAGAATTATATTATTACTGTACAGATTATTAACCCTATTATTATATATATATACGCTCATTGATTATCAACATGCTAGTATATGGTAATTCAGATATATATTATGTTCGTTAATTTCTATAAATGGTTATACAAGTGTCCCCACTTGGATAATCATTGTATTTAATCACATGTTGATACACCTTTGTTAATTACCCGTATATATATATGTTGAATTATAGATTATTGTTGAATAAGATAAAACCTTACCATTATCCAACTGAATTGCTTTGGTTTGGAACCCCGACAAGTATGAACATCCCAAACATGGGAAAATTTTTATGTGCCCAAGGCAGCCAGAGTGAACGATAATATCGTTCTTGCATGTAGTATTGATCAATACAGGGCACAACAGGCTGATCACCCTCCGTGCCCGTAAGTTATGACGGTTTGCGGATGAAGTTCTGCTAAACCTATTCAAAAATTGAAAACAATGTTCATAGTATGTCACCTTAACCCTATTTATAGTCGGTACGTAGTTTCAAAAATTGGATAGAGAGTTGTTATGTTATTATTATCGGTTCAGATTACATCACAACTATTGATTTGTTGTAGAAGGGTAGTATAAAGAAAACATTTAATCCTTTCAGCTAATATTTATAATTGTTATTACTTGCTGGGCACTCAAATGCTCATCCTTGCTTAATTTAAATGTTTTCAGCTAAGTGTGAACAACCAGAAGGTTCGACCAAGAATAAAGGAAAAGAGAAGGTTGCTGAATGAGTTTTTATGATATGTTATGTAATAGTTTACTTTATTATGATAAGGATGATATATTATTATTATTATTATTATTATTATTATTATTATTATTATTATTATTATTATTATTATTATCATGTAATGAATGTATTAAAGGTTACGTACTTGGGAATAGACTTTGATAACTATGTAAAGTAAGTTTAATAATTATATTATTGTTATTATTATTAGTATTATTCCACTCATAGAAATGGTATCGTGAAGCACCGAGTTCGGGTTTTTAGTACCTGGATTTGGGGGCTTTATATTAAGTGAATTTATTTCATTAATAAAGGTCAATTCGACTTATTAATCTTCCTTATGGCTTACTAACGTTCTTACGTTACTAACCGAAACTCGATCGTCATTGGTTAAGTGCACTTATTGAATGTCGTTCACGTTCACGTAATTGTTAACAACTTTTAGTTGTAATTCTTGTTAGGTTTTTAATATTCATGGATGCAATCAAATTGCATAAAATAAGCGGAAACGTGAAAAATTAGATTTTTAAAATTTTACAAACCATATAACTGGATCATCCTATATGCACAATTATTAATTAAACGAAAAGATAAAGAACAAGAATCATACCCTTGAAGATTCGAGCTTCCTCAGGTACAAGTTCACCTCCAAATCCTTTCGCGTTCAACTTGAATCCACCGGGTTTGGTTCCTTCGTTTGATCAACGTTAGCCACCCAAGTGTTTGGCCTCTAGAAGTGATCCACCAAGGAAGAAGAAAGATTCAAGAAGATGGGTGTTTGATAAAACCCTAATTTTTCTCTCTCATAGAAAAAGAGCGTACTATCTAATAATTGGAATCACGTATCTTGATATCTGATATAAGACTCCTCTTATAAAGATATCAGTTAACCCTTCTAATCTAATTAGAAAATAGGGTATTATTTAATTAATTAAATTCATTTAATTAATTAAGCTCCCTAATCTTATTAGGGATAATTAATTAAACTCTTTTAATTAATTTGCCTCCTAATCTTATTAGGAATAAATGAGAGTACTTATATTAAATTAATTTCCAACTCTTAAAATAATAATAATTATAATAATATTAATAAGACTCCTCTTATTATTTATATATTTAATATTTCCAAAATATTAAATAATAAATATTAAGCTATTTAATTTATTCTATCACCATAGATTAAATTAAATACACTTAACATATTATTACGATTATGCCATTAACTTCTTAAATAATTATTCTTCCTTTTATGGTGTGACCCTCTAGGTTCTCCATATTAAACCGATTGTGAATAAATCAATTAGAACAATTCTAATCTTATTTAAATAAATAAATTAAACAATTAATTTATTTAAATAAATAATATTTATTCTACAATAGGGATAAGCCTCCCTAGCGATTAACGACTTTCCAAATAATATAGATTTCAACATTAATCATAAAAGAACCTTTGAGTAAATAATTCTTAAATGCTGAATTCAATCCTTCCACCATACAATGTCCCAATTAAATATAAGACATGGATTTACTATCAAGTCTTATTTTATTTAATTATATGTATTTCGATTCTTAAATGCACAACTCCAAATAATGAAAATTAGAAACTCCTTTCTAATTTCATTCTGCCTTGGTCAAGGACTACCGTGTTGTCATTTATCGAATCACATAGGACATTTCTCTTTTTTTAATAGAAGCGGTAGATTCTTTATTGATCATACATTATCTCCTTGTACAACTTATTATAACCAAGCATACCCTTTGATATACCCTAAGGGTCTTAAGGAATAAGTCAAAGTATAATTCATCATACATAAGATACTATGATGATCTCAAGTCTAAGGACCACTTGTACTACTATCACTACAGGAATTCCTATTGACAGGAAAGTAAAACTCCATTAGGCATTCCTTAGCGAGCCACGTTCAGTGAACTTATTCTCTAATAAGCACCTACATACTTGCTTTAGTGTCTCCACACAAATGATCATGAGATCAATCATCCTCATCCAATGAGCAAGCAACGTATGTACCAATCTATCCGGATTCACTAATCCCCAATTTAGTAATCCAATGATTGGGAACTATTTTAGTTTTAAGCTTTCTAAGAATTTAGATCTCATTAGAATGATCATCATCATTATTCTAAAAGCATTGCTTAAAACTATGGGTTTATCACATATTATAAAACAGCATCATGTAGATAATTAAAAGCCTTTAATAAATTAATAATTTTTATTAATAAATGAATAAGATTGTTACAAAGTATATGCTTTATCATCAAACATGATTGGCTTGTGTGAATACTACTTTCAATCTCCCACTTGCACTAAAGCCAATCGTTATGGAATCTCATACCCTTCTTTTCTAAGTGACGATTATCCTGTTGTTGGATAAGCTTTAGTTAATGGATATGTAATGTTGTTCTTGAGAGTCCACTATCTCTATAATGATTTTCCATCTTTCAATGATTCCTATAATCAAGTGAAAGTGCCACAACACATGTTTAGATCCAAGATGAGACTTAAGAACTATTCCTAATTCTGTAATGAACTTTTCATCCAAACAATCAACTTGCAGCTTTATTTTCAGCTATATACTTTATCTTTATCACTAAACCAGCAACTCTTTGCTGTTTGGAACCTTTCCAATTCACTGCACCACCGTTCAAGGTAACTCTTTACCTTAAAGTGGATTTTATGTCGTCTTGTTTTATCTGAAAAACTTGAGTCTGTTAAGCCCTCTAGTTTTAATTTAGACCCACCATAAATTTTAATCACATCCTTAGTGCCGGTTAAGTACTTTAAGATGTTTTTCACTTCTTACAGTGATCTTCTCCAGAATATAACTGATCAACATCAGGTCTCGTATATTTCATTATATACATGATTTTCACTCATGTGATCTCTCTTTTAAGGAGTTTATGGGGATTATTAAGAGAGATACACTCCATGACTCATCAATATGAGACATCTCTTGGATTTTGCCATGCTAAACAACTTTAGCATCAAATGAATATACGTTCCTTGGGTTAAGTCGAGTATCTTATTAAATCTATCTATATAGATTTGTATTCCCAATAACGATACTCTTCCCAAATCATTCATGGAGGAATGTTTAGACAACTTTATCTTTACTAATTATAGCATTGGTATGTCATTCCTTATCCATAGTATATCAACATATAATACTAGGAATGTCACGACGTTCCCACTGACCCTTTTTGTACACACTAGGTTCATTCTTGTTTTTGATAAAATCAAACTCTTTTGATTGTCTCATCAAAATGAATCTTCTATATTTGAGAAGCTTGCTTCAATCCATTTCTCTGAGTGTCTACAACTCTTACCTCATCGTATGTAACTGAATCATCATCTTTTATGATACGTACCTCATCATCATCATCTATGATGAATCCATACCTCCTAGGTATCTTCGGTACTATTCCAGATTTATGATTCAGTTGTGGTACAATAGGTCTATTTACAAGTTCCTCTTATTTGACTTATAGTATTTTGTGGTTCTTGAACTCTTCAAGATCTATTATCCTCCCACTAGCCCTTTTAATGATAAACACCTTTATCTTAGAAGGTAGCGTGTTTCGCAACAAACACCTTTTGCTAAGTAGGATTATAGAACATATACCCTAAACTTACTTTAGGATGTCCCACAAATCTGTACTTGTCAAATCTTGTCCCAAACTTATCCCTTTGAAACATTTTCACATAAGTTGGACAACCCCTTATCTTAACTTACTTAAAATTAGGAATCCTTCTTGTCCATAACTTTTATGGAGTCTTGTGGCCGGATTTTAAGGTTACCTTTTTCATAGATATGCAGCCATTTCTAGGACATGATCCCAGAGGGATACTGGAATGTCAGTAAAATCATTATGGACCGCACCATATCCAACAAGGTACGATTTTTCCTTTCAGATAAATCAATCAATTATTGCGTATCAGGAGGCGTTCATTGTGAGATAACCATTTGAGATGATCTAGAAACTCATTGCAAAAGTATTCCTTCCTTGATCCGATCAAAGAATCCTAATACTTTGCTAATTTGTTTCATTTCTGAATTCTTTGAACCTTTTAAATAATTCACAATTTTATTTCAGCAAATACACACATTCAACCTTTTGAATAAACATCTCCTTTTTATTATACTAGTTTATTCAATTTGCAAAATAATTTTTCATGTAAGTCAAGTATACAAAATTCATTAAGTGATATTCTAGTTCTATACAAAACATTATTATTATAAATAGAATAACGATTGTTCTTAAATATAATACCAAAGATTTCATTGTCCAACAACAAAAATGGAAATAATGTTTCTAACAAGAACTGGAATACAATAACAACTTATTGACTTAATAGATTTGCCCGTAGGCATTGCTAAACTATAAGTATCTATGTCTAATGTAGCAACCTTTGTTTCATTTCCTACACATAGGATTACTTATCTTTGTTTAGCTTTTTACTTATGCTTGGTCCCTTCATAAATCTAAATTTATCATAACCAAAGCCGGTATCCAATACCCAAGTAGAACCTTGACTTAAAGAAAAATTTATTTCAATCATGAATAAAAACTATATTTGTAACCAAAACTTCACTAAGCTTCTTCTTGTTATCCTCTGCAAGATGCTTCTTGTAGTTTCTTTCTAGTGTCCAGGCTTATTGCAGTGGAAGCAAACTCCTTTGCTATCCGTATCAGTTTTGTTCTTATTATCCTTTGTTTTTGCCTTTCTATTTACCTTCTTTGAATCGTTCTTCTTTTCAGAAGATCATTTGTCCCTTACCAGTAAGACATGGTCTTTCTTGGTTGGAAAGTGACTCTCAACATTTTTCAACATGTTAAGCAAATCAGCGAGGCTGATATCTAGCTTGTTCATATGAAAAATTCACAATAATTGTGACAGAAGTTCGGGACAAAAACCGTTGTCCTAATTGATTAATCAAATTGATAATGTTAAGAACTTTTATCTGTACTGTAGTGTCATCGGTTTGACACCCCCAAATCCAGATACTCCATTCCCACGGGATTTGGTGCTCACTTATCAAAAACTACTACATCTAACTACCCATTATAAAGGATAAAGACATAATTAAAATAACTTAAACAATAATCTTTCCCCTTAAAGGGTTACATCATCATCTTAAAAACAATCCCAGGTAATCTAACCTTAAATTTATTACATCAGTTTGCGGAATACATCATAAAATAAAACAAGTCTCATAACATAAAACATTTAAATTCAATAAGTCTTCAACACTTGGACATCTTGCCCTTCCCTTTGCTAGTAGATGGCTCATCGACTCTTTCTACCTTAACTGCAGTGTTAATTGCAAGAGTGAGCAAACAATTGCTCACCGATATAGAAAGTGGTAATGAAAACAACATGATAGTGAACAACCAATGCTGAACAATAATGAACTTGCTCTACGAATCAAAAATAGAAAACAAGTTAGAACTTTAATATCTGAGGGTCTTAAGACCACGAACTATGTCTCCGGTATTTAGGTATTATTACCTCAACCTTAACAGTCATTTAGACTATACAGACCCATCTTAATGTACTTAGGGGGATCAGCCCTTCGTACCATGTATTGTTCACAAACATCTAAACGTTACACGTACAAAATCCCCTATGTTAGGGTTGTTCGTCTTAGTTTGAATTTAGAATTTCCAAACTAAGAAAGTTTAGTTTGGAACTAACTTATTAGTGTTTCTAGAATTTTAGAACACTATACAATTTCCATTAATAAAGGTTTAATACAGGAATGTATAACTGAACAAGGCTATTAAAGTCAAAGATCGGATATCAACAATATATATAATTGAACAAACATGATATACATGCAAAGTTCTATAACCAAAAGAGTTAGAACAATCTTATTGGAATCGATGTATTAGAACAATTTATGCTTTGTATAATAATTAGGAAAGTGAAACTCGCTCGATGTAACGAATTAGGTTACAAGAGCTTATTCAATTGTACATAAGGATAGAATCAATAGTCTTGCCCAATAAAAGTTTAGGATAAGAAACTTGCTCAATCGTAACGAGTAAGAATTAGAAACTTGCGTAATTGTAACTGAGATAGGGTAAATAGACTTGCTCAATAATAACAAGGTAAAGTTAGGAAACTTGCCCCAAGCATAAGCTATAATATTAAAACTCACGTTCACCTACACATTTTAGTGGAATCACAATATCTATTAGACATGTTAACATCCACTTACAAAACAACACCCAATTCTAGCTAAACTTGTAAATTTTAGAACAAGTCTTATCTTACCACACATATTTCAGAACCACAAGTGTACATTTCACAACACTTATTCATTGCTCACTAAGTTCCTTAAATCATACATATCATTTTCATAACTTATTAACTTTGCATTTAAGAATTACTAACCACATGATACGCTTATGTTTTAACCTTGTTTTTACACATTTAACACGTTAACAGAATCATTAAGCCATGTTATAACGAATGACCAAAGTCTGCAGAAGTAGCAGACTTTACTGTCTATGACTGAGTACTAGTGCGACATCGCCCGCTTTTACATCGGATAATAGCGCTACCAGCGCCAAGTTACAAAAGACCCAAGAAGTTGAAGAAGCTACCGCCGACGACCTTGCTCGATTTCGATTTTTACTGAGCGCTAATTTAGACTCTTTTATAAGCCAACAATCCCAATTCTACAAAATTTCACCGCACTTCAACATCTAGAACTTTGGAATATCCTAGTTAAGCATGTTATACACCATTCTATATACAAAAACATCACATATGCATCATTTTGAGGAATCAAAACCATAGTTTTTCTAAATTTCTTCATTTTTACACTTTTAACGAATTCGATCACCATGAATTCGTTTCTTAATCATTTGACACGATTCGAACTACGCCGCTTTCGATTCTTCACTTATTAACACAATCCAACTTCAATTTGTAGATTACAACACATATAAGGCACAAAATTTGGTACTTTTTAAGGCCATATTATATGAACATAAACACTGATATTTCAACCCCTTCCTCAAACCCAAAATTCATACATTTAACAAACAAGCATCAACCATATATGATGATTAACAGATTTTACAAAGCTATATAAACACACACACACACACACACACACACACACACACACACACACACACACACACACACACACATATATATATATATATATATATATATATATATATATATATACCACAATTCACGTGATTTCCAAATCACATAGAATATATATATACCAAAACTAAAATTTAGAATAGGGATAGATTATACCTTGAATTTTCTACTAGCAAGATGATATAATCCTTCCTCAACCCTTAACAATTCGCAAAGATTACACTCAAATTCTCTCTAACCCCTTGAGTTATCTTCTTCTCTCAAACCTTCTCTGTATTTTCTATATTGTCTAGCCTTAGGGAAAAATAAGACGCGTAATATAACTGGCCTCCCACTAACCCACGCACACTTTAGTTATAAAAATAAAAAGTTTGCGTCAGTTGAATAAGCCAAAGGCCACAAGGCTTTGTTTGGCTAACCAAGAATTTCCCCAAACTAAATTATTTAAATAATCTTATATTATATAGTTTCATGTGACACATTCTAGTTAATTAAATAACTTTAGTTTAGCTAATTTAAATAACTTAAAAAAATAAAAAATAAAATTCTTATTATCATTATACCTTATAATTAATAAATAATTATATATCTAATTCAATTAATAAATTAGACACATCACTTTATTTAATTTACTTATTTCCATTAAATTAAACAATTCATTTAATTTAATTATTTTCTTAAATATCAAGCAATTGATTTAATTTAATTATTTCCTTAAATTAAATCATTCAAATAAAATTATCATTACTCAATTTAATTAATATTAACCCATTTAGTTACTAAATTAATTCACCACAATTCCTCAATTATTTATTTTCCTCAATAAATAAATTATTTAAAATATTTATTTAATTCAATAAATATTTAAATTAAATTACAAATTTCTCGATCGTCACATCCTTCCCTCCTTAAAAGGATTCTGTCCCCAGAATCACAACTCGAAAAAATTTATTCGTTATATTCTTCCCTCCTTAACAAGATTCTGTCCCCAGAATCGCTATACAAAATCAAGCAAACAACTGAGGATAATTCTTCACCATAACGCTTTCAAGTTCCCACGTGGCTTCTTCAGCATTGTGGTTTCTCCAGATTACCTTAATAGAAGGTATCACTTTATTCCTCAGTACTTGCTCTTTTCTGTCAATAATTTGAACAGGGACTTCTTCATATGACAAATCTTTCTCAAACTGTAAGGGCTCATATTCTATAACATGTATATAATCAGGCTTATATGGCCTCAACACTGAGATATGAAAAATATTATGAATATGCTCCAACTCTGGAGGTAAAGCTACCTCGTACGCTACTTCACCAAGTCTCCGAAGCACTTCGAAAGGTCCTATAAATCTAGGGCTCAATTTCCCCTTTTTGCCAAATCAAATTTTCTCCTTCCAGGGAGACACTTTCAAGAAAACATAACTACCGACATCGAATTCTCTATTTTGTCGATGATGATCGACATATTTCTTCTGTCTATCTTGTGTGGCTATCAATCTTGCTTGAATAACCTTTATGATCTCGACAGTCTGTTGTACCAATTCGTGACACAATAGCTGACGTTCACCTACCTCATCCCAGCATAACGGAGTTCTGCATTTTCTGCCGTATAACGCTTCGTAAGGCGATATGCCAATACTCGCATGATAACTATTATTATAAGCATATTCCACCAATGGTAGATGGTCATCCCAATTTCCCTTGAAATCCATGATACATGCTCTGAGCATATCTTCTAGTGTTTGGATGGTTCTCTTACTCTGTCCGTCGGTTTGAGGATGGTACGCGATGCTCATTCTCAGCTGTGTCCCCAAGCACTCTTGTAATCGTTTCCAATAATTAGATGTGAAACGTGGATCTCTGTATGATATAATGGACACAGGTATACTGTGTCTTGAAACAATTTCCTTCACCTACAGTTTTGCTAACCGATCTAGGGTAAATCAAAGCTTGATTGGCAAAAAGTGTGCCAACTTCGTCAGTCGATCGACAATCACCCAAATGGCATTGTAACCTTGTTGGGTTGTTGGAAGACCTACCACAAAATCCATTGTGATATACTCCCATTTCCATTCTGGTATATCCAACGGTTGTAATAATCCGCTTGGCCTTTGATGCTTAGCTTTAACTTTCTGGCATGTTATACATTTCGCCACGCACTCAGCCACTTCCTTTTTCATATTCAGCCACCAAAAATGATGTCTATGATCTTGGTACATCTTTGTACTCCCAGGGTGAATCGAATATCTTGAGTTATGAGCTTCACTCGCAATTTCCTCCTTAACTTTTGGTACTTATAGACCCAAATTCTCCTTCAATCAAAGTAACCCTTCTGAATCGATTTTGAATTTGTTTTCCTCACCTACATATATTTTCTGTTTTATCTTTTCGCAGTCTTCATCCTGAAGTTGTGCATTTTTCACCTTTTCCACCAACGTTGAACTGTTACCTATCTGGAACAACTTTTCATCGGATTTTGTTGGATATTTAATTTCCAACTCCATCTTAGCCATTTCCAACACTAGCTTCTCCTGAGCAGTTAACAATATTAACTTCTCATGTCCCTTCCTACTTAGAGCATCAGCAACAACATTCGCTTTTCCAGGATGATAGAAAATTTCGCAATCATAATCTTTGATCAGCTCCAACCATCTTCTTTGTCTCATATTCAAATCTTTTTGTGTAAAGATATACTTCAGACTTTTATGGTCGGTATATATCTCACACCTCTCTCCATAAAGATAATGTCTCCAAATCTTCAGGGCAAACACCACCGCTGCCAACTCTAAATCATGAGTCAAATACCCTTTCTCGTAATCTTTCAACTGACGTGATGCATACGCAATAACTCTGCCATTTTGCATAAGCACACAACCTAGTCCTTTATGCGATGCGTCACTATATACCACAAAATTTCAGATCATCGTGCAACGACAACACAGTGCAGTAGCTCAAATCTTCTTCAATTCTTGAAAACTTTCCTCAAACTTTTCTCGTCCAAACAAACTTAACCGCCTTCCTAGTTAAGTTCGTCAATGGAGTCGCGATCTTGGAAAAGTCTTGAATAAAATGCCTATAGTAACCCGCCAAGTCTAAGAAACTCCTTACCTCTGATGGTGTCTTTGGCTGATCCCAGTTTATTACAGCTTCAACCTTTGATGGATCTACCAAAATTCTGTCCTTATCAATAACGTGCCCGAGAAACTATACACGTTCCAACCAAAATTCACATTTTGAGAACTTAGCGTATAACTTCTCTTTTCTCAACATCTCCAACGTCAATCTCAAGTGTTCCACATGTTCCTCTTTAGTTTTGGAATATACCAATATATCATCAATAAACACCACCACAAATTTGTCCAAAAATGGTTTAAACACACTATTCATCAAATCCATGAGCGCTGCAGGTGCGTTGGTTAAACCAAAAGACATAACCAGAAACTCTTAATGACCATACCGAGTTCTGAACGCTATTTTTGGTACATCCTCCGGCCTCACCTATAGCTGATGATAACCACTCCTCAGGTCTATCTTAGAGAAATACCTCGCTCCCTTCAACTGATCGAACAAGTCATCGATTCTAGGCAATGGATACTTATTTTTAATCGTGACCTTATTTAATTCTCTATAATCAATGTAGAGCCACATCGATCCGTCTTTCTTCTTAACAAACAACACCGGTGCTCCCCATGGTGAAACACTGTGATGAATATACTTCTTGTCAAGTAATTCTTGTAATTGCACCATCAACTCTTTCATCTCTACCGGGGCCATTCTATATGGTGCCTTAGATATCGGGGCCGTTCCTGGTAGTAAAGCAATCACGAACTCGATTTGTCGATCCGACGGAAGACCCAAAAAATCATCTGGAAATACGTCTGCAAAATCTCTTATGATCGGTATCTCTTTTAGCTTCGTACTCTTCTTCTGTGTAGCGACTATGTAGGCTAAGTATCCTACACATCCTCGTCTCAACAACTTCTTGTCTTGCATCACCGTCAGACAACTTGCTTGTCGAGGTGACTTGTTGCCAAAGAACATAACCTTTGACGGAGTCACAAGGTTAACACACTTCCTTTGGCAATCAATTACTGCTCCGTAATTGAATAACCAATCCATTCCTAGTATAACATCAAACTTGCCAAGTCTAATTGGTATCAAATCTACCACCATCTCATGACCTTTTATATCCACTCTATAATTCCTATATATGAACTTAACAGGAATCACTTCTCTAATTCCCAATCTCTATACTTAAGGGAAATTCTAATTCTTCTTGAGGCAAATCTAAATTCTGAGCAAATTCATCGGATATAAATGAACAAGTAGCACCTGAATCAAATAGTACATAAGCACTAATACCATTAATCAGAATGATACCTGACACCACATCCTTAGACTGCACAGCATCCTGCACGGTCATATTGAAAGTTCTCGCAGTAGGTCTGCTTGACTGTGCTGGACCAATGATAGTCAATGCACCACCACTGTTGTTGTTTCCTTTTCCACCACTTGCACTTCCCGTTGGCTTCTTAGGGCAATCACGAGCCATGTGATCCTTTGAACCGCAGGTAAAGCATGCTCCTTTCTTCGGACTAAACACTGCAAGAAAATCGGCTAATTCCAACGGAACTATGTTCGACGGATAGATTCCCTCGAAGATAATATGTATTTCGATGGATTATTCAGTCAAAGATAAATCAGTCGAAACTACTTTAATTTCGATGGATGTTCGTCGAAAATATATGTATCCCATTGGCGCCAATGTTCCCGCCAGCGCGAAACTTATTTTTGACTGAATATTGGTTATTCCGACGGACTAGTCAGTCGAAGATACATTAATTACGACGAAGGTAAGTACGACGGACAGTCCGTCGAAAATAAGCCTAAAACCCTTACGTCTTCCGTCCCCCTCTTTTCTCTCCCTTTTTAGATCTAATATTTCTCTCTTTCTTTGATCTCTCATTTCTCTCTTACGCGATATCTCTCACACGTAGATCTCTCTCAGTCTCACTTCTCTCACTTCTCTCATCTCCACCACCACCAGCACCGCCACCACCACCACGTACTGCCACCACCACCACCACGTACTGCCACTATCGTACCACATATTTCCACCACCACCACCTTTGATTCCACCACCACCACGTACTGCCACTACCACCACCACGTACTTCCACCACAACCATCATTGTCGAGCGGTTCCGGCCACCACCAGTAAACGCCACCAACACCAGGCACCACCGTCACCACCACCAGGCACCACCGCCACAACCAACACCAGGCACCACCGTCAACACCAGGCACCACCACCAGGCACCACCGTCGGTTAGTTTGCACATTAATTCAATTTCAAGGTTAGTTTTCTGCCAAGTATTAGATTTTTAGGGTTAATTTGTTGCAAATTGTGAAATTTGTGGCTTAATTTGTTTTAGGTTTAGTTTGAGTTTGAATATGAGATTAACCCAATTTGGATAATATGTTGTTGTTGTGAATTTGTGGGTTGAAAATTTGGGTCCATTTGTTGGAATTGGGAGTGATCTGAAATCTGAAATTTGGGTCCTATTTTTCTTGTTTATATTGCTGATTGCTGAAATTGGAAATTTGATTTTGGGTTTGTGGACTGCATATTATTTAACTACATATTATTTGGAATTTGGAAATTGCAGAATAACATATCAAATTTGGGTTCCTTATCATAATGTAACTGATTTTAGGATTGTTTTTAATCTTGATATATTTGCTATTTCCGACTGAATTTATGGCACAAATTCTGTCAGAATTATGAAATTACAGAATATTTGTGGGCCCTGCATGTATTGTATTAGTAATTAGTTTCCCAATATTAATATATCATAAACTAAGTACTATTTACTTAGTTTCTTACTACTAAAATAAAATAAAATAAATATAATTTAATTTAGTTTATTAAATAAAATAAATTTTAAAAATAAAATAAATAACATAATATAATACAAAATAGAGTAAAATAAAATAAAATAATAAATTACATTAATTTAAATAAAATAAAATAAATTTGATTTAATTTAAAAATAAAATAAAATTCAATAAAAAATAAAATTAAATAAAAATAATAAAATAAAATAGAATAGAATAAAATAAAATAAATTTAATTTAATTTAAATTATCTAAATTTAATTAATTTAATGTAATTTAATTTAATTAAAAGCATTAAAAATTATATAATATAATACAAGATAAAATAAAAAATAAAATAATTTTAATTACTAAATCAAATTAAATTAAATTAAATTAGAACTTATATAATATAATACAAAATAAAATAGGAAGTAATAAAAAATTTTATTTAATTTAGTCTAATAAATAAAATAAAATAAAATGATTTAATTTAATTTATTTTAATAAAGTAATTTTAATAAATAAATAAGCCAATTATATAATATACTACAAATTAAAATAAAATAAAAATATAATAATAAACTAAGTATGAGTGAATGTCGAACAGTTGTCTCTAGCTATAGATTCCAAATAACAATTTTCATAAACTAAGTCCCACTTACTTAGTTTATCATCATTGGCCAAATAAACTAAGTAGCTAGAAGTGAATGTCGAACAGTAGTCTCTATAGATCCCCAAATAAAAATTCTTATAAACTAAGTAACACTTACTTAGTTTATCATTGGCAAAATAATCTAAGTAGCATTTGCTTAGTTCGCTACAATTTTTAATAAATAAAATAATACTCTCGCTATATATATGTACTCTTTCTTGTATGCAGGTTTCGACATAGCAGTTGTAGCTAATAGTACTCCAACTGGTTCCTCGACAACAATTAAAAAAAAAGGGGTCGTAGTTCCTGTTTGTGTCCTATACTCGAATAATAAAGGTAATTGAATTATCGCAGACATTCCTCAACTGCTCCATCATAATAGATGGCAACATCCTAAGGAGTGCCAAGAAGTTGTTGAATAAAGTTCTAGGTTAAGCAACCCTCTAAATGAAGCGAATAATCACTTCTCTCATAGATTGAATCATCTCCCATATGGGTCCAATCCATGATATAAATGACTTCTCACCACTCAATTCCTCGGATGGATAGTTCTCACGTAATGTCTCACCTTTTGTATGAGAACTATCCATTTGAGGAAATCGGAGTGGTGAGAAGTCGCTTATATCATGGATTGGACCCATATGGGAGATGATTCATTCCTAGGAGAGAAGTGATCGCTCGCTCATCTAGAGGGTTGCTTAAGTCAAAACTTTGTTCAATAGCTTAATGGAACTCCGTCGGATGTTGTCATCTCATTATGATGGAACAATGGAATGTTTGCAATTAATTGAATTAACTATATTATTCGAGTATAAGACAAACAGAACTACTGAATTTTTTTTTTTTCCCCTAATTCTTTACTCAATTATATATGTACTATACTTTGAAACTTAGAAACCCATTTGAGATACACTCAGTAGGGGTGAATGTCGAACAGTTCCCAGTTTGGGCCTGTTATTGGATGTTATGTCTCTCACTTAGGCCGATGCAAATACGAAATGGTACATTTGTTGTTATTTTGAGGATTAATCGACTGTTATCTCTATATGTTTTCCGAGTGCATACTTAGATTAAGTTATCTTAGTCTATTTCGTGTGCTTGGAGACCATGGGGAGGTGCTGCCGAAATTTTCTTGAAACTCATGAAACGTACTCAACGTGTTTGCACTAGTGACGAGATGGATCCAATAACGGGATAGAAGTCTTACCCCTATCCTGTAGAGATACTAGGTAAATCTAATTTGCACATGAATATCCAAATTAACTTAATGCGTACTTCTGTGTAGTTAAAAATGCCAGCCGACCGGAGTTGGATGTATCGTAGGATCCCTAGTGATGGGAGGGGATTAGTCTCAGCTTATCGTGTTGGGGTTTTAGATTTCTTGAACAAAGCACTAGAACGTACGGATGATCCGAACGGGAAGATGCGATGCCCGTGTGTCAAGTGTAAAAATCTAATTTGGAAGAAAGTCGACGAGATTAAATTCGACTTATTTTCTCGTGGATTTGTGGATGGGTACTTCGTATGGACTCATCACGGGGAATCAGAAGTGATTGAAAGTATTATGGAACAACCAATTCCACGAGATTCATACGTCGAACACTATGATCCAGTTGAGATGTTGGTCGATGCTTATGGCCCTACTACTATTAACTGGGCTAAATATGAACCTTCTTCAAGCAGTGCGAAGCAAGTGCCAAATGATACAGCTGCTGCCTTTTACCGGTTGCTATCTGAATCTGGGGTCGCGTTGTATCCGGGAAATTATACGGACACCAAACTTTCTGCAGTGACGAAGCTCTTACACTTCAAGAATGAGCACGACTATAGTGAGAGAGGTTTCAATGATTTGCTCGCTATAATTGGACAGTTCTTACCCAAGGATCATACTCTTCCTGCGAATTATTACGAAGTGAAGAAGATGGTCAAGTGGTTAAATATGGGGTATCAAAAAATCGATGCTTGTGAGCAGGATTGCATGTTATACTATGGGGAGGACAGAGATAAGGGACAGTGTGATATATGCAGCTTATTGCGCTATAAGGTTTCAAAACATGGGGGGAAGGGGAAACAGGTTCCTAGGAAAATCTTACGCTACTTTCCACTTGCGCTGAAACTTTAGCGGCTATTCATGTCGTCTCATACGGCGCAACATATGAGTTGGCATCGAACAAGGGATGTCGTGCCTGGTCAGATGACTAACCCAGCGGATGGAGATGAATGGAAGAGATTTGATGTAAATTATCCTGAGTTTGCGGATGAAGTTAGGAATGTTAGGCCTGGGATGGCTACTGATGGCTTTTGCCCTTTTAATAATTTTAGCCAGCCGTACTCAGTTTGGCCAGTCATTATGGTCGCTTATAATCTTCCACCGGCAATGTGCATGAGGCATCGATATTTGTTTTTGACTTTACTCATTCTGGGGGATAAAAGTCCTACAAAAGACCTTAATGTGTACCTTCGATCGTTAGTGGATGAACTAAAGATGTTGTGGGAGACAGGGGTTCAGACGTATGATAAATCGATATGCGAGAATTTTGTGATGAAGGTAGCCTTGTTATGGACTATCACTGACTTTCCGGCTCTTGGGATGGTTAGTGGTTGGTTAACTCACGGGAAGCTGTCATGTCCAATGTGTATGGGGGATGTGCAAGGCAACCAACATTGCGAGTATGGGCGAAATGTAGTTTCTTTGAACCGCCGTAGATTCTTGCCTCTTGATCACAATTATAGAAAGATGTCCCGCATACGCTTCAACGTAAAGATAGAGAAGAAGGGATTGTTGGTCACCGTTTGGGCGGGAGGTCTTAAATCGGGTTGAATCAACTTGATTTTCCTTTCACGGGAAGGAACACACAATAAATTGAGAAGCGGTAAAGTGCACGGAAGACTCATAATTGGACACACTTGCCTATATAGTTTGAGTTGCCGTATTGGGGCACACTATCAGTTCGTCATTATATAGATGTCATGCATACCGAAAAAAATGTTTTTGAGAACTTGTTTTACACCGTGTTAGATGCGAGTGGTAAAACTAAAGATAATGACAATGCTCGAAGAGATTTGGAGGCATTGAACATTAGGCCAGAATTATAGCTTCACCCTAACATTACAAAACCTAAAGCTCCATTTTGTCTTACTAAGCAACAAGTTGAGGACATCTGTAAGTGGGTTAGTGGGTTGAAGCTACCAGATGGATATGCGTCGAACATAACACGTTGTTGTAAGGTTGAGAAATTGAAATTTTTTGGATTCAAGAGTCATGATTGTCATGTATTCATGCAGAAGTTGATTCCAATTGCATTTCGTGAGATGTTACCCAGAAAATTTCTGGATGCATTGACCGAACTGTCAAATTTCTTTCGAGATATTTTCTCAACTATAATTAAGTACAGTGATGTAGAGCAGATTGAGAAGAATATTGTGCTTACCATGTGCAAGCTTGAAATGATCGTCCCACCAGGATTTTTTGACTCGATGGAACATCTGCCTATTCATCTGCCGTATGAACTCAAACTTGGAGGACCGGTGCAATATCGGTGGATGTATCCTTTTGAGAGGTAATATATAAACTGCTAATTGCTCTATCCTGCTCATATTAATAATACTTCAATTTATCGTAGGTATATGCGCCGATTAAAACAAAAGGTCAAGAACAAAGCACAACTTCTGCTCATTATATTTTGACGATGTTGTCTCAACGAAGCACAACCGTTTAGGAAGGAATGAGGTTGTTGGTCCAATGACTGATCATGCTGATGATGAGTTAGTTGTATTCACATATCCGGCTAAACCATTTGGCCCCTCGAGATCTTTTTACTTAAGCGAAAAAGAGTTGAAGATTGTATCTACATACGTGCTTCTAAATATGCCCGAAGTATCATCATACATAACGTAAGTCTAAGCTTATTTGCTCCATTTAGTACAATTTACAAGTGTAGTCATCCCTATATATGTTAAAGACATTTTACTAATATCGCAGTTCATTCGAAGAGGAAGCGTATGCTTCTAACCCAACTTTTACTGCAACAGAATTAGAAACATTCACTAATGCTAATTTCCAACAGTGGTTTAAGAAAAGGGTTGAAGCGGAGAATATTTCTGGCGTTTTATAGATGTCATTCGAGGACCTTACAAAGTTGTTAGTTCTTTTCCTGGTTGCATCGTGAATGGGTACAGATTTAGAGTCGATGACTTGCATGAGCTCACATCAGTCAATTCTGGGGGTTGTGGTGTTAGGAAGCTGCTACCAAGATTCTGAGTCCAATTACTATGGTCGTTTACAGGATGTAGTTGTGCTCAATTATCACGACGGCAAAAAGGTAGTTATATTTAAGTGTAGCTGGTTTGATACTGAAAAGGGGGTTAAAGTTGATCGTAATAGAATCACAACCGTGGATATCAAGTCGGTGTTAAAGTCTGATGACGTGTACGTATTAGCAAGTCAAGTGACTTAAGTGTATTACGCTCCTAATGTCGTAAATACTCGAAGCCCCTGGTACACAGTAGTCGCTACTAAAACACATTCATTTAATGCTGATAACATGTTTGGTATAGATGAGGCGTTGCAAGAAGATGTGAGCAACCCATTGGCCATAGTGTTCCATGCTGAAGATGTGGTGAGTACTGATGTCATTGATGTACCTAATGATGAGGATGTCGAGGCCAACATACACATGAATGATTATGTAGTCGTTGAGGATTATAACGATGAGGAAACTGATCTCGAAATTGAGGATGAGGAAGATACCGAATCCGAGAATGATATACACGTTGATTCTGATGGGTTTGATGACGTGCATAATTGAAAATGAGCATTTATATTAGTACTTACCTCATATTGTTAAATCTTACATATTCGTAATCTACCAATTTTGTTATGTTAGTAGGATATTCATGGCTAGACATAGCGGTGGAGGTCGCCGAGGTGGTGGGCGATCCGGTACTGGAGACGGTAGCCACGATGGAGGCTCTTCTTCAGGCGCGAGTAAGTTATCTTAACTAGGATTTAAATATATCTCAGGCTGCATTAATTACAATGATTATTAAAGTACTATGTTAAATACAATTATTACAGATGCACCTCGTCGATTTACACACAGGGACGAACCCCAGATCTTTGGTCGTCTGTGGCAGCGCCACTTACAAGATGCCGGTGGATGTTGTTTCCCAGCAGTAAGTGTTACTATATTCGTACTATTTCTATTAGTTATTGCAAAACACAATTCACATAACACATTTTGTTTTACTTTTTGTGTAGTATACTAGACCCGGTGGCTAAGCACACCCTACACGCGATTTGTGTAACGCATCTCCCGAGAGGGTGCATGCGGTTTAGTCAGTATGCGCGGTACTATGCCACTTTTATGCAGACCGTCTTGCGGGAGTTCTACGTAAGTTAAAGCATATTATCACCACATAGTTGTATTGGGATGAAGAAATCAATTGTTCTTAATTTTAAATAATCTTTTGTTATAGGTTTATTATCGATTTGACTCGAGCATCTCTCAATCAGCTGGCGATGCTGTGATTGAGCATCACATCGCTACGAATTACTCTGGATGGCTGTATGAGATGCGACAGAAGGCAGCTCGGGCAGTTGTGGACCAGCCCGGGACCACCATAAGAAATCATCAGCCCCGCATAATCTCCGATTTATCCTGGGAGGCTATGTGTGCGCATTGGGAGGCTGATGACTTCAAGAAAAAGTCCGAGCAGGCGAAGAAGAACTGTGGTCAGCTTCGGATAGAACACACTACTAGTTCTCAATCGTTCGAGGAGGCGAAGATGGTAAATGCATTGTATTTAGTTATTTATGTGTCAAGTTCTCACACAAACACTTAAGACCTGTTTTGTGAATGTTTGTATTAGGCATTGGGGAGGACCTTGGGCCGAGATCCTACCACGCTAGAGTTTTGGGATCGAGCCCACACGCCTAAGGACGAGCGTGCTTTGTCTCAGGCAGCTTTAGCTATACGAGTAAAACTCATCTTACTATTTAGCTTTTAATAATATTCAATCGTAAATAAAATGATATAATTAACATACGTATACGGAATACATTACGGGACGAGCGTATAGCTGAGTTAGAGACTATTAGGAGGGGTTCTGAGCCGTTAGATTCCGCCACCCCTCTTCCTGATATTGTATTAGATCGGGATGAGGAGCTGAGACTATGGGTCGTGTCTTAGGATCCGCCTAGTAGCAGTACCGACAGATATCGAGTGTTGGGTCTGCCGAGGATACCCGCATATACACTTTCTGGAGGTAATATTTTTTTATGTTTCACAAAATTATCCGAATTTATCACATTATATAAATTATTATTAGTAATCGAATTTGTATCTCTTTATAGGCTCCAGCTAGCGCCAGCGTCCGAGAGCACATGTCGGACCATCTCATACGGGCGCTGGCTTGGATGACGATATCTTCCGGCGGCTGATAGGGGCCTTGTCGGATAGGTTCCATACCGATCCGGTCTTTCGGCGTCAGCAGTTGCCTTCCAATTCTCGTCTTCACCAAATTGGTCAGGATATTATAGCAGGGGCCTCTGCAGAGAGTACGGGATTACCTCGGGAGTAGTTCGACGATTGGAGCGCCGAGATGTTCCAGATGGTGATTACCCTCTTGGAGGAGGCTTTTCGTCCGCCCCCACCTACTCAGGTATTCTTATTGTTTATGTTTTTCAATTAAGGCTAGTTTTTTAATTCTCACACATATATATATACGGACTAATGATTTATATTTTTGATTCTATCAATGATGAGCGACGATGGCGAAATGCGGTGGCGATGATGAAAGGAGCACGAGGCTGATTTCCATACACCAGAGTAGCGCCGTCGTTCACCTCCGCCCGATGATGATACTTTTACTAGTTTATAGTTCATTTGTATATATTCATGATATCGTAGAACTTTTGTATATATTGTATTGTTTAATTAAATTCTGCATAACTATTGTAAATTATATTGTTTAACATTTATGGAACATTAGCTTATATTTGTAATTGGTTATCTTATAATACGTTTTGGTGGATATTTGAATATGAATGTGAATGATAATGAGTTGAAGATTATGCTTTAGTGCTACGTTGCATATTTGAATGTGAGATACAGGTTTATAATACTGTGTATTGGGTTGTGACAGGTTACAAGTACATTAATGGGTTTAAACACCTAGAAACTGAACTTTTAAAATCTGTATTTAAAAAAAAAATAGTTAATTCCGACGGAATTAGGTAGTTACGACGGAAATTCCCTCGGAGATAACAAAAAACCAATTTTTAATAACTGTCAAAATATGCTAGTTTCAGTCGTAAATACTCCATCTTCGACGGAACGCATCCGTCGTAAATACGCTATGCCCGACGAAAATTCCGTCGACCTTAATAAGCAGTCATTTTTCATAAGTATTGGGTTATTTTAATTTTCAGTCAGTAATAAGATAATTCCGAGAGAATAAGTCCATCGAAAATAGGGCCTTTTTTATCCGACGAAAAGTTTTGTCCTACATATTCTGTCGAAAATAAGTGATGTCCGACGAAAATCCGTTGGAGATAATTTCGTCGAAGATAAGTTATATCCGACAGAATTCTCGACGGATCTTATTTTCGACGCGAGTATTTACGACCTAATTTCGGACTGATATTTTCGTCGGAAATAGTCTATGTTCGACGGAATAGGATTAGGTCCGACGGAATATTCCGTCGGAATAAAGCTTTTTTCTTGTAATGAAATAGTTTGGTGCAATGTGTCCCTCCTGAACATAGTTGAAACACACCCTCTTTCCCTTCAAACATAACCTAGTATGGTTCTTCCTGCACGTTGCGCAAGCTTCAAAATTCTTCTTCTGCTGATTTCCCTGCTGTCCTCCCGCAGTCAAATTCTCGCTCCACTTCCTCTTCTGACTGTTACTTCCAACGTTACTTCCACCAGCCTTATTCTCATTCTCATTCTCATTCTTCCTCTTCTTCTGTTCTTGATTGTACTTGGTTAAGGCATCACTTCCACCTTCCGCGATAATTGCCTTCTCCAGTACAGCCGCAAATGTATTCAACTGGAACATTGAAACCTTGTTGTAAAGTCAGGGCTTCAATCCTTGTTCAAACCTTCTCGCTTTACGCTCGTCGTATTGACTTGATAAGTGGAAAACCTTGCAAACTCGTTAAACTTCGCAGCATATTCTGGCACCATCATAGTTCCTTGTTTTAGCTCCAGAAATTGCACTTCCAGCTGATTCCGAGAACTCGCTGGAAAGTACATTTCAAAGAACATCTCCTTAAATCTATCCCACGCTATCACTCCTTGTCCTCCACGAACCTTATTTGCCTACCACCAGTAGCTAGCTTCAGACTTCAGCATGAATGTTGCGAACACAGTCTTCTGATCTTCGTTAACTCTAGCAACGTCGAACACCTTCTCCATTTCCATGATCCAGGTTTGGGCTTCCACTGGATTCATAGACCCTTAAAACTCTGGAGGTCCAACCACTTTGAATTCCTAGAAGGTCGTGACTTGAGCTTGCGGTTGATTCGCAAGTGCGCCTGTCAACAGAACTACCAACTGCTGAACTGGATTAGCATTGGTCTCGTTGTTATTATTAGTAGACCCCTTAGGAGGTGCTTACTGACGTGATTATCTTCTTCTAGGAGGCATTTTCTGTTAAAATATGCGCTTTAGTAGTTTATTACTTAACTTCTTGGGTATTTGAAGTTTAACTTAAACATTCTAAGATTAAAGCTTTAACACATAACATTTCAAATAAACTTTGATATTTTATTCATTCATAACGTTTTAAAACATATTAAGGATAGCATAACCGCTATTAATATTCATTTTCCTGAACTAGACAAGTTTCAGGATTACATACTTATACTATCCCTTTATTCGTCTCAAAATAAGGGATTCACAATTTATTTATTCACATAATTAACCACATGTTATTATCACTCATATTTTATCTAGGCATATTAAGACGTCGTAAGGCTTCTCGATGCTCTTCCTCCATGATACGATAAGCCGTTCTACGATCCATCACGAACCAGGGCGAGTCTTCAAACTGAGGTAGATAATAAAAGACTCGATCCTGGGCCCTATCAATCGCAGAATTAAAAGCGTAATCCATCTCGTTCATCTTGGCCTTCTTCATTTGGACCTTAGCCTCAGCACGGTCTGCATGTTGAGTCATCTTCATCCAAGCATCCTCTGCCCTTGCACGCTTAGCTGATTCCTCCTTGAAATCATCTTTCAATTTCTCCATGTCAGTCTTCATCTTCTCGTTTACTGCAAATAGGTCTTCATGCTGACCCTTGGTATGAACTAGGTCCCACTCTGTGTTTCCAAGGCGTGAGTCGAGTTCCTAAATCTCCGCATCCTTCTGCTTCATCGAAGCGTGATGCATTTCGACCATCTCCTTTAGCTCCTCAACTTTGTCCTATAATTCTATGTTACGATCGTACAGAACGTCATACATCTCAGCTGATATGGAGTTTTGTGGAAACTCCTCAGGATCCTCTTCCTCCTCATCCTCCTATAACTCCTCTGAACTATCCTCCTCGGGATCGGTCACATGCTCATCCTCCTGGATCAACTGCTCTCGTACTACGTGAATATCTCGGGGTTTGTCGTCTCTAGGTATCTGAGGTATTGCTTCCCTAGCTAGACTGGATCCTCCTTCGTTAGACATCCTGACAACAAAATATTTTAGGTTTTTACTTAACATTTTCGATATTCGCAAGCACATAAGTGATTAACACATAGCACATAATGTCTTTTATTATTTAGCTTCAATGGATACCTTAATCCATTCCTTAAACTCGATAAGAGTTAGACACCTCTATATTTTCTGTCTCCTTAAAGGTTACTTCCTAAGGTTTCCCCACCTAAGATTCATAACCTAAGGCTTTGATACCAACCTGTGACACCCCCAAATCCAGGTACTCCATTCCCACGGGATTTGGTGCTCACTTATCAAAAACTACTACATCTAACTACCCATTATAAAGGATAAAGACATAATTAAAATAACTTAAACAATAATCTTTCCCCTTAAAGGGTTACATCATCATCTTAAAAACAATCCCAGGTAATCTAACCTTAAATTTATTACATTAGTTTGCAGAATACATCATAAAATAAAACAAGTCTCATAACATAAAACATTTAAATTCAATAAGTCTTCAACACTTGGACATCTTGCCCTTCCCTTTGCTAGTAGATGGGTCATCAACTCTTTTTACCTTAGCTGCAGTGTTAATTGCAAGAGTGAGCATACAATTGCTCACCGATATAGAAAGTGGTAATGATAACAACATGATAGTGAACAACGAATGCTGAACAATAATGAACTTGCTCTACGAATCAAAAATAGAAAACAAGTTCAAACTTTAATATCTGAGGGTCTTAAGACCACGAACTATGTCTCCTATATTTAGGTATTATTACCTCAACCTTAACAGTCATTTAGACTATATAGACCCTTCTTAACGTACTTAGGGGGATCAGCCCTTCGTACCATGTATTGTGCACAAACATCTAAATGTTATACGTACAAAATCCCCTATGTTAAGGTTGTTCTTCTCAGTTTGAATTTCGAATTCCCGCATTAAGAAAGTTTAGTTTGGAACTAATTTATCAGTGTTTCTAGAATTTTAGAACACTATACAATTTCCATTAATAAAGGTTTAATACAGGAATGTATAACAGAACAAGGCTATCAAAGTCAAAGATCGGATATCAACAATATATATAATTGAACAAACATGATATACATGCAAAGTGCTATAACCAAAAGAGTTAGAACAATCTTATTGGAATCGATGTATTAGAACAATTTATGCTTTGTATAATAATTAGGAAAGTGAAACTCGCTCGATGTAACGAATTAGGTTACAAGAGCTTATTCAATTGTACATAAGGATAGAATCAATAGTCTTGCCCAATAAAAGTTTAGGATAAGAAACTTGCTCAATCGTAAAGAGTAAGAATTTGAAACTTGCATAATTGTAACTGAGATAGGGTAAATATACTTGCTCAATAATAACAAGGTAGAGTTAGGAAACTTGCCTCAAGCGTAAGCTATAATATTAAAACTCACGTTCACCTACACATTTTAGTAGAATCACAATATCTATTAGACATGTTAACATCCACTTACAAAACAACACCCAATTCTAGCTAAACTTGTAAATTTTAGAACAAGTCTTATCTTACCACACATATTTCAGAACCACAAGTGTACATATCACAACACTTATTCATTGCTCACTAAGTTCCTTAAATCATACATATCATTTTCACAACTTACTAACTTTGCATTTAAGAATTACTAACCACATGATACGCTTCTGTTTTAACCTAGTTTTTACACATTTAACACGTTAACATAATCATTTAGCCATGTTATAACGAATGACCAAAGTCTGCAGAAGTAGCAGACTTTTATTTGCTTATGATTTGGTTCTACAAGCAATGCTGCTAGTTTTATCTTCGATAATAATAAGCGTCGAAGATACAAGCTGATCTTGCATGCAGCGATAGCGCACTGCAGACGGTGAGCTCAAGTGACGCATTAGTTTTAGTTTTTACAAAACGCGAACTTAGACTCTGTTATAGGCCAAAAATCCCAATTCTACAGAATTAAACCACACTTCAACATCTAGAACTTTGGAATATCCTAGTTAAGCATGCTATACACCATTCTATATACAAAAACATCACATATGCATCATTTTGAGGAATCAAAACCATAGTTTTTCCAAATTTCTTCATTTTTATACTTTTAACGAATTCGATCACCATGAATTCGTTTCTTAATCATTTGACACGATTCGAACTACGCTGCTTTCGATTCTTCACTTATTAACACAATCCAACTTCAATTTCCAGATTACAACACATATAAGACACAAAATTTGGTACTTTCTAAGGCCATATTATATAAACATAAACACGTTGACGATTGAGGCGTTCTTGTGGGACTTCTTATGAATTGTTGTGAGGTGATTTGAGTTGAAATGAGTTAGATACATCTATTTGAAATGAATATAATGTTTTCTCAATATAAATATCACCGCATATTTGTTTCCATTTTATTGCTTAATTAAAATGGTAGCATTGTGTTATTTTAAATATGTTCTAGAGGATTATTTAATATGTAGTCTTTGATTTTGTATACTTATGAGAATCGATGAATCAATTTCTTTTATTGTGGTTCATAATTAATTTTCAAGATAGTATTCAATTTCATACGTGCATATTTTCATATAGTTTAGGAAGCTTAGAAACCTGTTTGAGATTCACTTAGTAGGAGTGAATCTCAAATAGTCCCCATTTTGGGATTGTTCTTGTATGTTTCAATCTCACTTAGGTCGGTGTTAACGACTTGAGCACATCTTTATATTTTTTGAATTTTCGGTCAGTACATATCTCTACATGTTCTTCGGGTGCATATTTAGACTACGATGTGTTAGTCTATTTCGTGTACTTGAAGACCATGGGAGGTCTTCTTAAAATTTCTGAAAAATTTAAATATGTGTTCAAGTTGTTGGCATCAGTGAGGCGACACATCCGAGAATGGGATAAAAGCCTGACCCGTTAGAGTGGGAGATGAAGTTAGGAAACTCATAAGCATGCATATACATTAACTTGGAGACTTGATTGTGTTTGTCTAACTTTCCATATATATAGCAGACAGTTGTTCGAGATGTCTGTTTATCGAAGTTGGATGGAACGTAGCGTAGCCACTGATAGGAGTGGGCTTAGCTCTGAGTATCGTAGTGGGGTTTAATAGTTTCTCAACTTCGTGTTTGAGCAAGTCAGCGGCGATGAGATCAGATATCCTTGTAAGAGGTGTGTGAATGAAGTGTGGAAGGAAAGGAGTGATGTCATGTGCGACTTATTTGCGTATGGGTTCAAGCAGGGTTATACGACATGGAACTATCATGGGGAAACCTGGTAACCTAGTTGGATGAACATGAATCAGAACCGGAATCCAGAGGTAATGAAACCTTTGACTGTACTAACATGATAGTCGAAGCTGTTGGTTCATACTTCCAGTGGAATACAGACAGGGATGGAAGTAGCGTCGAGCAAGAGCCGAATGACGGGGCTAAGGGTTTCTATGAGTTATTGCATGAAGCAGCGATGCCACTGTATGACGAGTACAAAAAGCACACCGTCTTATTTGCCGTAACTAAGTTTTTATACTTCAAGAACGAGCATGACTGTAGCGAGAGAGGTTTTAATGAACTGTTAAGCAGTGTGAAGGAGTGCTTACCTGCAGGCCATAAGTTACCGGAGTTGTACTATGATGTGAAGAAAATGGTCAAAAGGCTCAATCTAGGGTATGAGAAGATTGATGCTTGTGAGAATGACTATATGTTGTATTACGGTGATGTCAATAAAGATAAGAGGTCGTGTGATATTTGTGGTACAAGTAGATACTGTGAACAGCGTAAGAAAAAGGGAAAAGACGTGCCGAGAAAGATCTTACGTTACTTTCCCATTGCCCCGAGGCTTCAGCGCTTGTTCATGTCAACACATACCGTTGAGGATATGAGGTGGCACTCTACATGGGACATAGTCGAAGGTCAACTGATGCACCCGACATATGGGCTTGAGTGGAAAAATTTTGATAACAAGCACCCCTCGTTTGCTGAAGAGGTTTGCAATGTTAGGCTTGGACTTGCTACGGATGAGTTTAATCCATTTAACGGGCCTTACACAAAGCCCTACTCAACTTGGCCAATGATTATTGTGGTGTATAACCTCCCTCCTTCGATGTGTATGAAAGATCCCTACATGTTCATGCCTTTACTGATTTCGGGTGATAAGAGTTCGAGTAAAGACATCAATGTATACCTCAGGCCGTTAGTTGATGAGTTGAAGATGTTGTGGGAAAAAGGGGTTCAAAATTACGATGAATCTCTTAAGCAAAACTTTGACATGAGGGCAGCTTTACTGTGGACAATAAATGACTTCCCGGCGTTAGGAATGATCAGTGGATGGTTGACTCATGGGGGCTTGTCATGTCCCGTGTGCATGGGGTCAGTTAAAGCTGTGCGACTCAAACATGGGGGGAAAATGAGTTTCTTTGCAACATCCAGACAGTTTTTGCCGATTGAACATCGTTATCGACGGATGAGTAGACAATTCAATCGAAAAACAGAGAAACGTCAAGTACCTGGCAATCTTTCTGGGTCAACAGTGTTGAGTTGGATTAGTCATTTGAAGTTTCCACTTCCAGGGAAGAATCATAGATTAGAGCGAGCTTATGGTTATGGCAAGGTTCACAACTGAACACACAGATCCGTGTTCTTTGACCTGCCTTATTGGGCTACACTCTGCATCCGTCATTGTTTAGATCCGTCGCATCTTTGAGAAGAACGTATTTGATAACATTTTTTATACAGTCCTAGATGCCACTGGTAGGACAAAGGACAACAACAAGTCGAGTCTTGATTTGGTAGAAATGAACATTAGGGAAGATCTGTGGCTGTATCAGGATGGTAGTAAGACGGTAACGCCTAAAGCTAAATATACTTTGACCAGGGAACAGTTGATATTGATATGTAATTGGATCAGTGGACTGAAGCTCCTAGATGGATATTCTTTGAATATAGCAAGGTGTTGTAAAGTCGAAGAGTTGAAGTTTCAGGGTCTCAAAAGTCATGATTGTCACGTATTCATGCAGAAGTTGATCCCTGTGGCATTTATCGACTTGTTACCGAAACGTGTGGTTGAAGCACTGACAGAGCTTTTTAATTTCTTCATAGATCTATGCTTGATGAAGGTTCAGGTCAAAGACATAGATAAAATGGAGATGCAGATAGTGGAAATAATGTGCAAGTTAGAAATGATCTTCCCTCCATCATTTTTTGATTCAATGGAGCATTTGCCTATTCACTTGCCATACGAAGCTAAGTTTGGCGGTCCCGTACAATATAGATGGATGTATCCATTCAAGAGGTAATGACATGAATGTGTTTAATAAGGTAAAATGTTCATTTTTTCTTGCTAATCTATATATCACATAGGTATATGCAACGTCTAAAGCAAAAGGTGAAGAATAGAGTCCGTGTAGAGGGGTCAATTGCTGAAAGTTATGTTATGGAGGAACTTGTTAATTTCTGCTCATTATACTTTGAGCCGAATGTTCAGACAAAGCACAATCGCGCATGTCGAAATCAGGCTATTGAGCACGAGGAAAATGGAGAACTAACGGCCTTTAGTCATCCTGTTCGTCCATTCGGCGGTAAAAAAAAAGGCGATTCTTGACCGATAGTGTGTATGCAGCTGCCACATTGTATGAACTTGTCAACATGAATAAAGTAGCGCCATACATTAAGTAAGTAGTTATAACTATATATGTCTGGTGTAATTGTGTCAAGTTCCTTTACAAACACATTGAGTATATAAGCGTCTTTGCCCGATATGATCTTTGAAGTGCGTAAGCGAATCCGAGTATATCGGACGGGGATTTGCAAAATTTGAGAAATGGAGAATTTGTGCAATGGTTTAAAGATCATGTAAGTCTAACCTTTACAAGTTCAATGAATCTACCATCATAGATTTATTCTTATGGCGTAATTAACATTTGTGCAATGTTGTGTTAATGTACATTAGGTCCTCACAGATGAGTTAGCTGACAATCAGCTAAAGCTTATAGCCGATGGCCCTAAAAGATATGTAGATACTTATACATGCTTTGCATTGTCAATTCTGATTTTAGTGTTGCGATATTGGGGTCAGTCATTGATTCGGTGTTGTGGTGAAAGGTAGTCATTTGCTATGATAACATTTGGGATGACCGGTATGGACGATTGCTAGAAGTTGTCTGCTTTCAAGTATTGGGGTCATAAAAGAATTAGTTTGCTTCAATTGTCATTGGTTTGATGTTGAGAATGGAGTTAAAGTAGATAAAAAATCGGGATTCGTGATTGTTAACGTTAAGTCAAAACTAAGACTGATGAGTGGTATGGACGAGCCTTTTATTCTAGCAAGTCAAGCAACACAGGTGTACTACGCGCGGAGTGTTAAGACTCCTGCAGGTGTACTACGCGCGGAGTTTTAATTATTTTATTTTTTTAATATATTTCCCATGACTATGCAATGTCTCATTCCATTAGGCTAACAGTGCTACCCGTTAGCGAGCTTTCAACCAACGACTCCCAGACCATTAAGACCTTAGGGCGCTAGGTGTAGAGACAATCCCCTCGGGCGTACTTACTCAAGTAACAAAGGCCCCGAAACAAGACTAGCCACGGTGTTTATTTAATTTTTTATATTTTTTTATCTTTTTCTTTTTCTCTTTTTTTTATATATATATAGCAAGCATACCCATGCGTTCCCAAAACTTGAGTTTCAGTGTCTTCATAGTCATTACTCACTTCCTACACAATTTTAACATTAAAAATAACATTTTCCTCTCATCAGACAAGCATGCTAATCTTAACCAACAAGCAAATAGGAACATTATCGTGCTACCTGATAACATCTAAACAGCAGGCATGAATTATATCATGTATAAAATTATAACTAAGCTCAAGATATCAACCAAGTTCAAAAACCTATCAAATTTCTATGTCATCATTGGCCAAATTAGAATTAATTTAACTAAAAACCTAGGATTATGCAATGTTATGCAACTAAACACATACTACGTAAACAAGACAAAAGAAAACTAAAATAAATAAATAAATAAATAAAATAAAAAATTCATACTAAAATACCCCTACTATGCAACTTAAACATGCAATCAAACTATATGCAACTAACTATATGCAACAAAAATACCCCTATTATGCAACTTAAACATGCAATCAAACTATATGCAACTAACTATATGCAACAACTACTCACTACAACGCAATACCCCCAAACTTAAAATAAACAATGCCCTCATTGTAATTAAAAGTGAAAGAATACTCCCCTAAGTGGCAATGTCATCTCTGTTCGCCTCTTCAAGATCTGATGGTATATCAGGCAATTGCTAAGTTTGAGATATTATATAGTTGGAAACTGAGTGTGGGCTTCTAACTGTCCGAATGCTTGAGTCAGAAATTCTTCAAATTTAGTAAAAAAAAAAACAGGATCGAGCTAAGCTATGGCGCTACATGCAGCATTTAGCTTAGGTTATGGCCGTGGCGACCACACCTTGGCAACTTCAATTTTTTTTTTTGACTTCTGTTTGATCCTGAAGGCTTATAACAATTAGGTTGAACTTGAGAGGAGAAACAATAAAACTAATATTAAGACTTTACCACTATCTAACATCTACTAAATATGGAAATGTAAATAAGAATTAAACAAGGAGGGAGAAAGATTGGATGGGGTGCCTCCCATCTAGCGCTCGGTTTATAGTCCGTTAGCTGGACTCTTTTCTTTACACCGCTATCCAATTCCTATACGATAAGCTAGGAACCCTCCATCCATTAGATCTGCAATGTGTATAGGTAGGTTCCCCATCATGAGAGTCTGTGAATTGAAGCCACCTATCATATTTCTTGTACATGATGTTTCCATTTCTATCGCATCGCCAGGTGCTTCTCCCGTTATATTTGTGAATAGATTTTTGAATTGAGGCATAAAAGATACACTATGCTTTTCTTCTTCTATTATCTCTTCCTCAGCCCACCATGGTTTGTAAAAGGCCTCATAATCGCAGAAATTCTTGCTTTGGATGTGACTACCAAGGGGGCATGGGTGTGCAAAATTCACTGAATTTTTCAACTCTAACTGAGAAGGCACTTGGGGTATTATACAAGTCAGCTCATGTTCTTCATTTTCCATGCCCCCAGTTGTCTCCTCAATATCCACTCCTTTCAGTTCATTTAGTGGCATGTACACTTCTGGCTCTCCATCAGTTTCATCGTCCATGTCATAACACCAATTATTTGGAGGGCGATTGTTCAAGGCTTCGAACATTAGATCCAGCTGATTCTGAAGATTTTGAATTGACCTCTCTTGCTCAATCATCTTCTTCTCAGTTGATGCTACAAATTTGAACCACAAATCCTCCAATCTTGAATTATCTTTCTTAGTTTTGAAATCCATGTATTGAAGACCATTCATTGAGGAATTAATGATTTGTTCCATCTGTTTGTTAAGATTTTGGCTTGATAACTCCTGACTAATCATCATCTCTTCATGGTCTGCTATTCTTTTTAACATGAATTCCTTCAACTCTAAATTTTCTTCATGTTGCACTGGAGGTGGATATGAGAAATCTGATGGATATGTTGGACTTTTGATGCAGTATTGATCTTTATAGTTATAACCCCATTCATAATCTGGGTGATACCCCCAACCATCATTGTTGAAGAAATCACCCCCAAACTGCACTTGTCCAACCTTGATGTTGCACTGATAACTCGAATGCTCGCCAACACAGTACTCACATGTAACTACTATCTCTCGAGTGCGTTGGGCTGCAAGAATATCCAACCTCTTTAAAAGTGTTGCAATTTGTGCTGACAATGTAGAGAATACATTGAGTCCCTCAGTGCTTATGTCCCTTGGTTGAGTCCTATTTACATAAGGCCATTGATAAGAAAAGTCACCCATGGTACCTGAAAAGAGAGAAATATAAGAAGATAATTTAAACAAAAAAATGTTTAAATTAAGACCAATTTGATTGAAATTAATGTTGGCGAAAATTTATTAAGCTAATTCCCCGGCAATGGCGCCAAAAACTTATTGCCTCTTTTTCAGTTATGATAAAAGAGCTCTAACTCATGCAAGTATACATGCGTCAACAAGTAATACAAAGTAAGTCGAGTATCGATCCACGTGGAATTAACTAATAAAGTTTACCAAGCATTAACCCATAACCATTTCAGTCTTATTTGAACGAATGATAGTATATTTTATATTTAAACTATGAAATTAAATAAATCTAAATATTCCTAGAGTGAGATTAGATAATGAAGACCTGAGATTACAATTTCATCTACTGAATAATTTAAATCCATACACTTCATGTAAGCCAAACTAATTGTACCAGCTTGTTAGTCGAGAACACTAAAGTAAAGTATAGCCATCTTTCAATGTACCATACCCATATCACATATAATCCACAATTGATAGAATACACATGAACACCCACATTACCTAAATCACTATATGTCTATGTGATTTACAAATAATTAGGGTTTAAGCCCAAGTTCTCAATTGACTCACGAGTGGCGCTTTGGTATATGTCTATCCTAAGCACAAATCATACATCCCATCACAATGTAGAATATACAATCACAAGCTATCAAGATCAGATCTAAACTCATACTTCATCTTTCAAGTTCATATGGGTTATCACAGTAATTGATGGCCAATCAATTAAGCAAATAAGCATAAATCTTAATAGACAATCCCATAACAATCAATAAGGCTAACAATGAAATATATCAGATTAAACTAAGCCATAGAATCCATTGCAATCTCAGAATAGAATTTAAATCATAATTAAATTAATGTTATTATCCACATATTGAAAACGCATCATGAGATACAATAAGCAATCAAAGAGAGAATAAGGGTAGAGAATTGTAGTGCAAATCTGTTCTCTTGAGCCAAGGTTGAATCTCTAATGATTTCCAATTGCTTCAAGTCTCCAATCCAATCAACTCTAGAAAATACCTACACTAATCTACTCTATTCTATTATTGAAATTAAAGAGAGAAGATGACAATAGCTATCTCTTCCCCCAAAGGGTGGAATATCCCTTACATAATGAAAATACGTCCAATATATAAGCCCTAATTGAACCCCTGTCTCGATTAAGCTTCAATTGCTCTGTTTAATGAAAAGTCAATTGTGGTCATCGCCCGAAGTCGCGCGGCCACGCAGGAATTGGTCTGAAGGGTCGCGCGGGCGTGCAACATGCAGAAAATCGCGTTTTTTGCTCTAGGGTCGCGCGCGTCAAGCGCTCAAATTCATTCCGCCTTGCGCAGATCCATTTTCTCATTTGCAGGTGTCCTCTGGAAAAATGGTCATAACTTTTGATCCGGGAAGAGTTACAGGGCTTGCTACCTATCAAATCGAAGATATCGATGAGATCTACAACTTTCATTCTTTGAGGATTGAGAAATTCTGGACGAATAAAGGTTGAAATTGGGATGGTAGGGACTGCTATGAAAATGGCTAACCAAAACAGCGAAGTTTGACGTCCGTTGGTACAAAGATCATAACTCTTGCATCTGAACTCTGATTAGAATGATTCAAAATGTTCTGAAAAGCTACAAAGACGCTCTACAATGTAAGCTAAGTTCAAAACCAAGAACATAAAGTAAACATGAAAGCCCAAATGATGTCCGGATTGCTTTTCTTTGCATTTTCCTTACTTTTCCTTGCGTTTTCATACCAATAATCGCTCACATTGTTCCCAAGCATAAGATCTACAAAATAAACACAAAATGCATGAAAAGTAACTAAGACACATGAATATAAGCAACTAATTCAAGTAAAAGATACCGAATAAGTGGATATAAAATCCACCTATCACTACATTGGGAGTCAGTCGTACGACCTCTACAGGGAGAGACTCGAGGCGAGTCTAAAGCACCGACCTTCGTGTCTCGAGTTTTGGTGGCACGCTCACCAGAAGAAAGGTGACGGTTGTTATATCTCACCTGAGGCAGAGCGCATTGCGGTAAGTAATTTAATTATTTCATTTAGTATGTATTTGATGGCTTTGAAATTCTTTTGAATTTTTTGTGTAATACTTGCTTTTCACCTATTTTTGTGTTTTTTCAGACAGGGTTCGAGGACCTTTCTGTGGCCTGGAGCACCCAAAGAGGTGATACTCCAGTGGCTGATGCTGAGCGTGAGGACGAGGAGATGGTGGACTAGCTGGAGGCTACAGGGGGCCCGAAGAAGGGTATAGTTGTCAGCATCCCCCGTGTCCCAGCCTACACTATAGTCCCTGCTGCAAGATCTCGACCTCGTCCACCCACCAGAGGTAGTGGTGCGAGTGGATCAGGCGTTGGCCCTTCATTATCTGACGACTTCTTGAGCGGATCATAGAGGGTGCATGGCGGCGATCATGCGATCGAGCGCACCATCACGCTGAGCAGATCTACCGACTTTTTCGGGGAGGTTGTCCACGGCTCCATAGATTCTCTGTTGCCGGCCAGCGACCTCATGGGTGTTGTCCCGAGGAGGCCATCCGTGTTTGTCACGATTGTCTTGCCAACATCTTTCCTCCACATATTCGACATATAAAACTTATTATTGATGTATTTCTTTATTTGTTTATATATTGCTAATATAAACTATCAAATAACTAGTTAACACGCCTAGGCATAGGCAATAGACACAGCGTTACATAACCGACGGACTCGATTCCATATCTGAGCCCGAGTTCCATTCTGTCATACCAACACTTGGTCAAAAGTCAAAAATAGGTCAAAACGTGCTTGATGCCTCCTAACGCCACACAAACACACACATAGCACTGAGTAGGTATTAGACACGCGTTAAAACTTACAGGACTCGATCCTGACATACAAAATCCGAGTTATCTCCCAATTTGCAAAACTCGCCAACACTTGGTCAAATAGCCGAAAATAAGTCAAAACCTGCTTCGGTTGCATGAACGCCACACAAACACACACATAGCACCGAGTAGGTATTAGACACGCATTAGAACTTATGGGACTCAATTCTGATATAAGAAATCCGAGTTATCACCCAGTTTGCAAAACTCGCCAACACTTGGTCAAAAAGCCAAAAAATAGGTCAAAACGCGCTTCGATTGGCCAAACGCCATACAAACACACAATAGCACTGAGTAGGTATCAGACATGTGTTAAAACTTACAGGACTCGATTCTGACATACGAAATCCGAGTTATCTCCCAGTTTGCAAACCTCGCCAACACTTGGTCAAAAGCAAAACAGTCAAAACCCGCCGGTCGCCGCCTGAACGCATACACAAACACACACATAGCACCGAGTAGGTATTAGACACACATTAGAACTTACAGGACTTGATTCCGACATACGGAATCCAAGTTATTACTTAGTTTGCAAAACTCGCCAACACTTGGTCAAAAAGCCAAAAATAGGTCAAAACCAGCTTCAGTCACCCGAACGCCACACAAACACACACATAGCACCGGGTAGGTATTAGACACGCGTTAGAACTTACTGGACTTGATTCTGACATACGAAATCTGAGTTATCGCCCAGTTTGCAAAACTCGCTAACACTTGGTCAAAAAGCCGAAAAAGAGCCCAAAACCCACCCCGGCCGTCTAGTTAACACGCGAACATAGGCAATAGCACCGCATAGGCAATAGACATGCGTTATAACTAACGGGACTCGATTCTGATATACGGAGCCCGAGTTCAAGTCCCGTCCGCCTAACTTGAAGAACACAAACTAAAATAATGTAAATATGTTTTCATTTTTATTTTGTTATTAATATTTTAATTTTGTAGGGTCTTGTTGGCGAGACTCGTGGAGGTGGAGGTGGAGGCCTTTGGCGATGACCGCCCGAAATGATGATGAAGCGGACCTCCTCCAATCTGAGCGATGATGAATCGAGTTGATGACGAGCGACCTCCTTCATCTGAGTATGCGATGGCCGTCGAGTTGATAATGACCTCCTCAAAGTCTAAGGTGATGATTGCTAAACTAAATGACATGGAGACGAAGTGACGGGTTGTAGTTAGTTTAATTTATGTTATATTCTGAGTTTTATGTATGTATTTGTACAGTTTTTGAGTTGTACCGACGACCATTATATTTTTTATCTATATATTTGATTTGGGTTACTAGTTTATAACATGTATAGTTGTGATTTGATGGTTGTTATTAGTTTATAACATGTGTATATTTGTAAATGAACAGGAAAATTTTAAAATTTTAAAAAAAATCAAAATATATGTGTAGGGTCATTGCCGATAGCTAATAAGGCATTGTCGACGACCATGTCGTCGGTAATGAGTTTTTCCCTCAAAAAAAATATGAGGTCTTTGCCGACGGCCTTACCGTCGGTATAGCCGTCTGTATTGGCATAATGTCGTCGCCAATGACCCCCGTCGGGAATTACAGTGATGACGACGGTGGCGGCGGCGAGGCAGAGGCGACGACACATAGAAGGGCGGTTTGTGATCGACAGTCGTTACCGCCATCGCCAATGACCTCAATGCTGACGGCAGTATGGTCATAGGCGACGGTTGTGCCCGTCGGCAATGACCCTTTTTCTTGTAGTGTAAATCAGTATGGATCGTCGATTGAAATTTTAATAGTAAATCAATATTGACCGTCTGTTTAATAGTAAATCAATCTAGACCGTTCGTGAATCAGTTACTATTTAGTCCATTTTCCTATAAATAGAAGCTCATTCCTTCATTATTTCTTACGAATTCACTGAAACTCTAGAGAGAGAATAAGAGAGAAAGAAGAAGAGTATTCTGCTACTATATTATTGCGATATCTAATCTTCTACTAAGGTAAGGGATGTTATTTTTTGTATCGTAAGGGATATTATTTTTAGTATTTGTATGGGGTATTATTTCTTTCGTATTCGTAATGGATATTACTTATCGTATTGATAAGGGATGTTATTTTTCATATCGTAAGGGGTATTATTTCTTTCGTATTCATTCTTTATTAATCTACAAGAGTAACCTGTCTAAGTGGATTACCGCATGCATGGTGAATGACCCTTCATATTCATTCTTTATTAATCTGCGGGAGTAACATGTCTACGCGGATTACAACATGCGTGGTGAATGACACTTCGTATTCATTCTTTATAAATCTACGGGTATAACCTGTCTACGCGGATTACTGCATGCATAATGAATAACCATTCTCATTCATTCTTTATTAAATTGTGGAAATGAGTTGTCATAATCTAGATGTGATGCATATTGAGAAGAATGTGTTCGACAATGTGTTTAACACCGTGATGGGTGTTGCGGGCAAGACAAAAGATAATGATAAGGCATGGTTGGACATGAAAGATATTTGTAAGCGTCCTGGATTAGAACTTTATGAATCTAGTAATGGTAAGATGGTCAAACCGCATGCAAGGTACACATTGTCCAAAAAGCAAGTTGAAGATGTGTGCACATGGATAAATTCTCCAAAAAGCAGGTTAACAGGTTGTCGTAGTTAACTAGTTCATATAATTACTTGTCATTATTATCCTTTTCTATAAAATGTATGTTTAGTTTTAATTGTATTACAATAAATTACATATATACATGTTCTCTATATCCTTGACATGTTTATGTACCTTTCATTTATAGTTGTCGTAGTTAACTATTTCATATAATTACTTATTTATGAATGTCATTTTATTTATATATGTAAATTATTTAACTCATACTGACATCCTAAATTTTTTATTTATTGATGTCTTCTAAACCAGCACAACGAAAGTGCGGGTTGGGTCGGGGCCCTAATCACATGTCGAAGACCCCGACTATTCCGAATGATCGCATTCTCATACAAATCGGTCCTCCTCCAGAAAGAACGTAAGTTAAACATCGTGTGTATATAACCATTTTATATTTCAATTGTTATAAATATATTTTAAAGTAAATTATTGTATATTGTAGTGATTTTCAAGATATTAAAATTGTGAAGTGCATTTCACAATTATGCTTACAGAACTGGCCTACGCCAGTGATTACGTGGGCGAGCACACCTCTCGCTCATAAGGATGAAGTTTGGGCTGAATTTCAGGTATATTGTTTTATCACTCTGATAGATAATACATAGTTAATCAAATAATATTGTTTAGTAATGTTGGATTATGGTAATATAACCGTTTTAATATTATTATTGTTGTTTTACTTGGAGAGAAGGTATAGATGGGACGACGCATAGGCATCAGTTATTCAGACACTATTCTGGCAGAAGTGCGCCGTCCAAACTAAAGATAATCTGAACAAGGAAAGACAGAAAGCCCTACATAATGCTGAGATTGACCATCCAGGATAGGGTGAGAAATATATGCATGAGCATAGCCCCTGGTGGTGTGCACAACCCATATGGGTGCAGATGTGTGACTAGTGGAGAGCTAAGAGCTGGGTTAAGAGACACAAGACTGCCTCCTCGAACAGATCCTCAGGTGTATCAGAAAGCAAAAAGGCAAAAGGCACGTATCGGGGCGACAATATATCACAGCTGCAACATATTGCTGCCAGGGTATGTATGTATATCACAGTTTTGTTTTCAGTCATGTTTTGTAGCTAAAATATCATATGTTTACATATTAATATGAGAAAATGAATTGTAGAAGTCTCAGTCTAAAGGTCAACCTATCAATTGGTTAGATGTATATGTGGCCACTTGCGATGGTCTGCTTGAGGCTGTTCAGATAGCGATAATAAGTTAACTTTATACTAATATGTTGTTTATAAATCGCGACGACCTTGTTTAGCAATTTTTTATTTATTTTTAACTATTTAATTATTGACCTTACTTATAAGGGCTTGATGAACGAGCGTTATCCTGAAGGCACCCCACGTCCATCGATTGATCAAGAATTGTGGGAGAGGGCGTCAGTCATGAAGAAAAACTATCATACTCCTGCTGACTGTGTGAGAGCGATCTGTCGGGATTGTGATCTTCTTCGTATACTAGGCGGGCATTTGTAGTCTCTGAGTCTTGATGAGTTGGCGGATGCAGTGGCGGCAACAACAGCAACACAGCAGCAGGATGGCGATGAGGTATACATAGATATTGTTACTGTCATTGTCTTACTTATATATTTCACTACATTTTCTATTGTTTAGCTTTCCCTAAGTCACAGCAGTATCAACACATGTAACATGTTTTATTCTTTTGTTAATTACAGGGTCCTAATTTGGATGATCAATGAAGAGCTAGACTTGTTTTCTAGATATTTAAAGCCTTGTATTTTTATATTCATTCTTTGGACAATTGTATTGGTTTACGATTCTATTATATGGATGTTTATGATTGTATTGTGTTGTGTTCGTCCTAACATTGTATTGTGTTGGTTTATGATTCTATCATTTGGATGGATGTTTTTATATATTATTGTGGATGTTGTTGGGATATATATGCATGCTTATATATACTGCTGTGTGTTGGGATAGAAAGCAGATTCAAAGCAGGGTACTTTTGGGAAATCCATAAAACAGGAAAAATATTATATAAAAAAATCAACATCAGCGAGCGCATGCGGTCGCTACTACTAAATCGCGGTCTCTGATAACTCCTTGGAAACTAGCGACCAACGCAATCACTATTTTCGGTCGCTGACACGTGTGCCACATCATCCCTGACAACTGACTCAACATGAGTCAGATTAGCGATGGAGTCGATCGCTGATGGCGGTCGCTGATAAGTCGGTCGCTATTAATGGTTGTTGATGTCCATCCAGCGGCCAGATTACCTGCGACTAATATCAGCAACCGCATTCGATCGCTAATACTCATCTGCGACCATATGCGGTTGCAGATATGCGGTCGCTGATAAGCCTTTTTGTTGTAGTGTGAGATCAAGGATAAATTTTAAAGATTTATAATTCAATTTATCCAGAGTTCAAGAATGTCCAAATTGTCAACATGATAACTACTTTGTGGAGTAAAATTCAAGAATAATATTCATATATCAAAAATAATTTGGACAAAAGAAATCAATTTTAGTCGTGAATAGTACCCTGGGTGAATAATACCCGAGTGAATATTACTTCGTGAATATTACCATGTGAATAGTACCCTGTGAATAGTACCGTATGTATGAATAGTACTGTATGTATGAATAGTGTCGTATGTATGAATAGTACTCCGGCATGAATAAAATTTAACAAGAATGTTCAAAAAAATATTTCAGTGAATTGATACTAGATGAAGCACAAATTTCAAGGATATTCTACTAATTTCAAGGAGTATAGAAGCAATACTTATCAAAATAAGTGTAGAATTAGGAATATGAAACGAAATAATATTACTTACATACTATAGAGTATGGAAGAAAATATTATTTCCTATGAATATTGAACAAAATAATATTCCTTACGAATATTGAACGAAAATAATATTCCTTACGAATATTGAACGAAGATAATATCCCTTAAGAATATTGAATGAAAATAATATTCCTTACGAATATTGAACGAATATAATATTTCTTACGAATACGGAAAATAATATTACTTATGAATATGAAATAAATAATACCCCTTACCTTAAAAGGAGAGTACTTCTGACTGGTATAGCGGAGATATTCTGTAACGCCCCAGAAAATCGAACCTTTGTAAATACTTTTAATAATGAATAAAATATTATTATTTATTATTATTAAATGTTGATAAGATGAATGTCGTTCTATAACCTAGAAAGGTCGGAACGTCATAGTATTTTAACTACGTGAGAAAATTAAAGTGTTTGAATTTCTAAGACGAAAATAAAAGGTTTTCGAGAAATTTTCTGAAAAACACTATTCATCGATTTCTGCTCGAGAATTATTTTTGAACTTCTGAGAAATACGCAACGTTATAATATCGAGGTGATATTGATTATGTAATAATAATCTAAGTATGGAAAACGTAATATTTCGCATGCGGACCTAATTTGGGAATGTTAGGTTTATTAAGCGTTAAGGAAAGAAAGTAGTAATTATATGATGCATATGCATTGTACGAAGTAATGAACGTAAGTATAATACGACATATTATACTATTATGTATGAAGAATGGAATGATGTATATTACAATTGATTATACGAGCTAGCATATGAGAATTATACGTGGTGTATATATGTTAAGTTGTTTAATTAAAGGTAATGGACTTGTATGATTATTAGCTTAATGGTAGAAGTCCAATGGAAAGTGATACTCAAGCCCAAGCGTTTGATAAGTCATGAGTCCAAACTATTGTAGTATAAGCCCAACAAGGAATTAGCTAGATTAATTAGCAAGCCCAATGAATTGGACATGATCCATGGAGCAAACCAAGTGAGAAATGGGTAGACTTGATGGGCAAACATGTTGTGTGGTGGCCAAGTGTTGTGCTAGGCAAGTTACTTGGTTGCTAGGTTATGAATAGTAAGGAGGTGGAAGTTGAGGAGGTTAACTAAGGAGGTGGAAGGTGATATTGACTAGTATGCCCTCACCTTGGCTCTCCTATAAATAGGAGAGGTTGTTAGTCATTTTTCCATTGTTCAAACTTTCATCCAATACCAAACAACTTATTTGTTATAGAGAATAAGCCACATAAAGCACTTATAAGTCATTTCAACCTTTGCTAGATTTTCCAAAGTGATGTGAAGTAATAGTCTTCAAGGGTAAGACTCATGTCTATTATCTTTATCTCTTCTATGATAGGATTGATAGAGAAGTGGGATTGTATGATAAGAACATATAAGAAGTCATTGATGAATGAACTTAAGCCGAATAAGTTGAATAAGCAACTTGAACTTGGATAAGTTGACAAACTTATAAAGAACTTATCATATGATGTTAGTATGTTCAATATGTTATGAAAACATTGATTGATGGACTTAAGTTCATATTAAGTCATAAGTATGAGAATATGTAGTTAATAAGTTGATTAAGTCATTGACTTATGAGAATAAGTCAAAACCTACTTTGATAACAAGTTGGTGTAATAAGTAACTTGTAATGCTTATGTAATAGTTAAAATCCATTTAGAATCATTAGGAATAAAGTTTTGCCGAAATTCACACGATTAGACGATAATCGTCGAATTCGTAAAATTCTCGGAATTGAGGTCGTATTTTGTGTTTGAAGTCGAAAACATTGGTTTTCGATGGAGACAAGTCATATTTGGCATTATAGAGTTACGGACTAAATAAATGACCGAATTCCAACATAGAACGAAGAAACGAGCGTTGAACGTTCACGGACGTTTATCGTTTTCGTTGAAAATGAACTAATAGGTGAAATTTTAGCAAATGAAGTCGAATAGATAAAATTGTTACATGAACACATAGAGTATGTAATTTGTGAACCGTAGGCTTTTGAACGAGCCAATTCGGACTTATAACAAAGAAGTTATGCATCCGGGAGTTTCGCAAAATTTACAAAAGCTGCAAATTTTCTAAGGCACAAAGTTGGCCATGGCTAAGCTCAACCCAAGGCCAAATAGTGGCAAATACATGCAATTGCACTGATGTCTGAGCACACTGCTAACTCGCGCCACAGCGTTACATGAAGAACAAAGACTCATGTTGCAAATGAGTCCGGTTTATACCTCTCTCGTTAACTTTCGGGTAGCGGTCTAAGTGAAGAAAACAATGGATGGCTATTTGTAGTGCCAACCCTAGAATGTGGATAGTAAAGAATGGTTATGAGTACAACTTGAACAGTAACTTAGTAATAATAAACTAAAGAACTTAATAAGATATTATAAGGTACTTTTAAACCTTATGTATGATGATTAAGAGTTAATAATCACTTGAATTTGAACGTAATATGAATGACGTAATAAAAAGCCGGAATAAATATTAACAGATCTAAATCAGGATTTAGATTGAGATTAAGGGTAAGATATAGTATTATACATCCTTGATTATATATGAACTAATGTGGCACGTTATATGATCATGTATTGTAGAAACTTAGAGACCTAAAGTGTACGTGTGATAATCAGTAAGCAGACGCTGAAGAAAAGTATTCTAACCCTTGTTCTAGTTCAGTCTGGACAAGCTGTGTAATTCATATATTCTTTGGCATGAAGTTTTGAGCGATGAAGTCTAAGCCAATTCTTTTGGCTAGACTTATATTATGATTTTGTCAAGCATGATTAATGTTACCGAGTTATATTGATGTGGTTTTCAATCAAAGACTGAGTATACTAAAATGTTTTTGTCATTTAACGACAGGCACGTGAGGTTGCCACAACTTAAACGTATACGCGTTTAAAGAATGTAGTGTTGATCAATATAGATTACTATGGGTTGATCACCCAGAAGTGCTCGTAAGCTATGACGGACTTACGTACTTAGTGTCGGGTTGTCCTTTTCAAAAGAAATTATGAAATGCTCATAGTCTTGAGCCATAATTGATATTCTACTGAATATTGTTATTGTAAAATGTTTTGAATGGACAGAAGTGCTATTTTAAATTATCGATAGTACTTCATAACTATTGTTCAGTTACTGAAGATATAAGAGTTCTATGTTTCAAGCATGTTGTTTATTAGAATTGTAGTACTTGCTAAGCTAGTCATGCTCACTCTTACTTGAACCATATGATCACAGCTAAGATCGAACGGACCGAAGGCTCCGACAAGGACAAGGCCAAGGCGAAGACGAACCCTTAGATTACTTATGTAATAGAATAGTTGAATGTCTGTAATATAATGAATATTATAACAAGAACAAACAAATGGGTTATAAAGAACCTGGGAAATGTAATATTATTTTGAATATATAGAGGATATATTAGCTCTTTTGAGATATTTCAATTGAATGAATGTATGAATGGTAGTATCAGTATGTAGTACCATCTGTCGGGTTGGAAGATACTCGGATTTGGAGGCGTCATAGGTTGGTATCAAAGCATTAGGTTATAAAACTTAAGGGGGGATTTAAAACCTTAAGTCATAACCTTAAGAAAAGTCAAAGAAGTACAAGAAGAAAATAACCTTATAAAAATGCATTATGATTATGTTATGTGTTTTTATTATTCTATTGACGTGTACTAATCAACTTAATTATTTTGTGTGGATGTCAGGAGTAAACGGAATGTTTGTAGGTGGTCAAGCCATTAGTGATGAATCGGTGAACCAAGTAGAGGTTTTACCGAACCCCATAGAAGCAGATCCAGATGTAGTGATTATTGAGTCTAGAGACTCAGAAGATGTTGAAAACATGTCAGTATTTGATGGGATGATCGAGGAAGAAGTAGAGACAATGTCCTTTAATCCAAAAGCTATATCAGCGGAGATAGCTCCTGGGGGGTTGATGATATCTCTGTTCATGTCAGTATTGGATAGAAATATCCATTACTGTCAGGAAGTCAAGGAGCTGAAGGCAGAGCTCCAAATGGTTATAGAGGACAAGACTGCTGTCAAGTCCATGTGGGAGTAGGAGCATGATGAGAGAATTTTGGCTAAGGACAAAGTCCACGAGTTAAAGCATGAGGTCTTTGAGCTCAAGGAGGAGCTAAAGACCAAGGTGAAAAAGATAGTGAGAATGTCCTATATTTATAGGAGTTCTCATACAGACTTCCAGCAGCTGGATATCTTATAGAGGTGGGGCAAACACGGCATACTATTAGCCGTGATATCATTGTCGGTCTTGCCAAGGTAGATTTCGAGAATGCCTTAAGGCAGATGTAGATTAGTGGTAGCTAGAGTAGTATGTAAATATTTTTTAATTAGTAATGACGTAAAGCCCTCTTTGTATAGTGAAGGGTAGTCTTTTGTAAATCCCAATTTTTGGGAAGCGATAGCAGGAAAGTAATGTAATTAGCTTAGGCTATAACCGATGTAGTATTATACTACAAAGAATGAATATAAGTCCTTTTTATGGAAAACAATGAGTAATGGATGTTGGAGTTATTGTTTAATATTAATGATAACTAATAAAGAAAGGAATCATAACGAAATGTGTTTTTTGTATCAGCAAAATGCCGCCGAGAAGAGTGCAACATAATCAAGGTGCTAACATGAATCAACCAGAGGGAGGTCCGGTTAACCCGATGCAGGAGTTTGTTAATTTATTAACAGCTGCTTTTAATAGAACAGGGGCTAATATCCCCGTAAATCCAGTAGTAGCACGAGCTACCACTTTTAAGGATTTTAAGAGCGTGGGTCCGCCGGAGTTCAAAGGAACTACAGACCCTATTGAAGCCCAAACGTGGGTTAAGGAGATAGAGAAGGCATTTGTGATAGAAAATGTTGACGAGGCCCAAAAGGTTGCCTTTTCAACCTATATGATGAAGGGAGAGGCCAACTTTTGGTTGGAAGCCAATCAGGTTAGGGACGGGATAACAAATCTGACGTGGGAGAGGTTCAAGGAGATATTCTTCGAGAACTACTTTCCCAAGAGTATGCAGGGAAGGATGGAGATGCGGTTTTTGGAGATAAAACAAGGGGACATGACAGTTCCCCAATACGTCGCCAAGTTTAATAAACTGGCAAGGTTTGCTCCACATCAAATGGATACTAAGGTGAGGAAGGCGCAACGGTTCAAGCAGGGCTTGAAACCCTAGCTCTATAACCATATTTCGGTGTTCCAAAGTACTTCTTTTGGAACCATTTTAGAGAAGGCGATAATCGCCGAGGGTGGTAGTGAGGCTCTGAGTCAATACCACAAAGACAGGAAGAGCACGGGGAAGGTAGATGGGGAAGTAAAGATCGAGGGAGTTAGTTATAGTGGCGAGGGTCAAAAGAGGAAGGTATTTAGCTCTGGAAATATCGGAGTGAAGCAAGGAGGCCCAAAGAGAAGAATGGAGGCCTGCAAGACCTGTGGGAAGACTCACTTAGGAGTCTGTCTCAAGGGGAAGGTCGTCTATTATAATTATGGACAGGAGGGGCACATTGCACCTAATAGTCCGAGTCTGAAGAAGAATCACAGATGCTTTGTGTGTGGATCAACTGACCACATGGTAAAGAACTGCCTAAAAAAAGGGATGGACGAGAATCAGAGCGCTAATAGAGGTAAGTTAGCTATTAGTGGTCCAGCACAGTCGGGTAGGCCGATGGGTCGTACCTTTAACATGACAATCCAAGATGCAGTTACATCAGGGGACGTCGTCACAGGTATTATTTTGATCAACGACATAAATGCTTACGTGTTGTTTGATTTGGGTGCTACTTGTTCGTTTATAGCATGCGATTTTGCTAGACGATTAGGATTACTTTCCGAAAATTTGCCTATACCTTTAAATATTAAGATAGCAAATGAAGAAATAATTCCTATTAAAGATGTTCATAGGAGTTATTGCGTAAATATACGGGGTTGTAAATTATCGGTAGATTTGTTGCCGATAAAGTTAGGAGAATTCGATGTAATTCTCGGAATGGATTGGTTAGTTAACCATGGGGCAATTATAGATTATCAAAAGAAATGTGTGAACATTAAGACATTAAAATAACCTCAGGTAGTATTTTACGAGAATAGATCGTCGGGACGTTCGTGTTGTCTAACCATGACACAAACTAGGAAATTACTGAGGAAGGGATGCATAGGCTATTTGTGTCATGTTGTTGATACCCATAGAGTGGTAGCAACCATGGAACAAATACCTATAGTGAGAGAATTCGCAGATGTATTTCCGAGTGAATTGTCGGGTTTTCCGCTGGATAGGGAGACAGAGTTTGTAATAGACATCGTGCCAGGAGCGGTACCAGTTTCTAGGGCACCGTATCGCATGGCGCCAGTGGAGATGAAGGAGTTGATGGTGCAGTTACAAGAAGCTGTTGGACAGGGAAGTATATTTAAGCGAGAGTGTTTCACCGTGGGGAGCACCTTAGGTTATTATTGTCAAGAAGAAGGACGGATCGTTAAGACTTTGCGACTACCGAGAGTTGAACAAGTTAACGATAAAGAATAAATACCCATTGCCCAGGATCGATGATCTTTTTGATTAGTTGAAAGGGGCTAAGTATTTTTCTAAAATAGATTTAAGAACGGGGTATCATCAGTTGAAGGTTAGGAAGGAGGATGTACCAAAGATAGCATTCAGGACTCGTTATGGTCACTACGAGTTTTTGGTGATGTCGTTTGGGTTGACAAATGCACCAGCTGCATTTATGGATATGATGAACATAGTGTTCAAACAATATTTGAACAAGTTCATTGTGGTGTTTATAGATGATATTCTAGTCTATTCTTAGACACCAGAAGATCATGTTGAACACCTAAGATTAGTGTTGGAGACACTAAGAAAGGAGAAGTTGTATGCGAAATTCACTAAGTGTGAATTTTGGTTGGAAAAGGTACAATTTTTAGGTCATGTCATTGACCATGAGGGAATTTCAATAGATCCAGCGAAGGTGGAAGCCGTGATGAATTGGGAACAACCGAAAATGCCAAGTGAGGTGCGGAGTTTCCAAGGGTTAGCGGGTTACTATCGAAGATTCATCCAGGATTTTTCGAAGATAGCTACTCCATTGACTAACTTGACAAGAAAGACGGTGAAATACACTTGGACTGACAAGTGTGAGGACAGTTTTCAAGAACTGAAGAAGAGGTTGAGTGAAGCGCCTAGTTTGTCATTTCCCGATGACACAGGAAATTTTGTAGTATATAGCGATGCTTCGCATAGAGGACTTGGTTATGTGCTCATGCAGCATGGCAAGGTCATTGCGTATGCATCTAGGCAGTTGAAGAATTATGAGAAAGTTTACCTACTCATGATCCAGGAATGGCCGATGATTTTTGCTCTAAAGATATGGAGACATTATCTTTATGGAGAAAATGTGAGATATACATGGACCACAAGAGTCTAAAATATATCTTCACACAAAAGAAGTTGAATATGAGGCAGAGGAGATGGCTGGAGTTGATAAAGGATTACGACTGTGAAATCATGTATCACCCAGGAAAAGCCAATGTAGTTGCCGATGCCTTAAGTAGGAAGGGTCGGGAAAAGTTGTCTTTGTTAACGGCTCAAACTGAGTTAATAACAGAGATGGCTAGGATGGAGTTGGAAGTGAAGCTACCAAGTGAAGGAGAACAAATGTTGTTTACGATGGAGATGCAATGTACCATCGTAGAGAGAGTTAAGGAGGTACAACTCAAAACTGATGAGTGTGACCAGATGAAGGAGCGGCTGGCCAATAAAAAAGATAGTAAGTATAGTCTTGATAATGAGGGATTATTAAGATTTGAAGGAAGAATTTGGGCTCCGAATGAGACAGAATTAAAGGAGAAGGTATTACACGAGGCTCATAGTTTGAGGTTTTCGATTCATCCTGGTATCACTAAGATGTATGAAGACCTTTGACAGAGTTTTTGGTGGTTGAACATAAAGAGAGAGATAACAAAGTATGTGAGTAGGTGCTTAACTTGCCAGAAAGTTAAGGCCGGAAATCAACGACCAAGTGGCTTGTTACAGTCATTGGAAATTCCGGAGTTGAAGTGGGAGAATATCACTATGGATTTTGTGGTAGGACTTCCAACTACAACCAAGGGTTATGATGCGATTTGGGTAATAGTAGACTGATTGACAAAGTTGGCTAACTTTCTGCCAATTAGGGTTAAGTATAACTTAGACCAGTTAGCTAGACTCTATATTAAGGAAATAATCTCCAGACATGGAGTATCAGTATCGATTGTGTCAGATCGTGATTCACGATTCACATCAAACTTTTGGAGGAGTCTACAAAAGCAGTTGGGAACGCAATTGAAGCTGAGTATGGCGTATCATCCACAAACGGATGGACAGAGCGAGAGGACAATCCAGACGTTAGAAGATATGTTAAGATCTTGCGTCATGGATTTCAAGGGTAGCTGGGATGATCATCTACCATTAGTGGAGTTTGCGTATAATAATAGTTATCATGCAAGCATAGGTATGCCGCCTTACAAAGCTTTGTATGGGAGAAAATGCGAGCATATTGTATTGGGATGAGGTAGGAGAAGCGCCAATGAATGTTGGGACCAGAATTGGTACAATAGACAGCGGACATTGTCAAAGTGATACAAATGCATCTTCTAGCAGCTCAAGACAGATAGAAGAAGTTTACGGATCCGCATAGAGAGAATCGAGAGTTCAAAGTAGGTTCATACGTATTCCTAAAAGTATCTCCCTGGAAATGAAAGATACATTTTGGGAAGAAGGGAAAGTTAAGTCTGAGGTTCATAGGACCTTTTGAGGTATTAAAACGGGTGGGTGAGCTAGCATACATGATAGCCTTACCTCCAGACCTAGAACGAATACATAATGTATTTCGCGTATCCGTATTATGTCCTTATAAGCCAGATTATAAGCATGTGATAGAATATGAGCCTATTCATATCGAGAAGGACTTAACATACGAAGAAATGCCGATTCAAATTATCGATAGAAAAGAACAAGTTCTGCTGAATAAAGTCATAACTTCCGTGAAGGTGATATGGAAGAACCACGATGCAGAAGAGGCAACGTGGGAGTTAGAAGAAATGATGAAAAAGAATTACCATCAATTATTTGTGTAATTTTTTTTATATATATAGCGAGATTCTGAGGACAGAATCCTTATAAGGGGGAGAGAGTGTAACGCCCCGGAAAATCGAACCTTTATAAATACTTTTAATAATGAATAAAATAATATTATTTATTATTATTAAGTGTTGATAAGATGAATGTCATTCTATAACCTAGAAACGTCGGAACGTCGTAGTATTTTAACTACGTGAGAAAATTAAAGTGTTTGAATTTCTAAGATGAAAATAAAAGCTTTCCGAGAAATTTTTCGAAAAACACTATTCATCGATTTCTGCTCGGGAATTATTTTTGAACTTCCAAGAAATACGCAACGTTATAATATCGATGTGATATTGATTATGTAATAATAATCTAAGTATGGAAAACGTAATATTTCGCATGCGGACCTAATTTAGGAATGCTAGGTTTATTAAGCGTTAAGGAAAGAAAGTAGTAATTGTATGATGCGTATGCATTGTACGAAGTAATGAACGTAAGTATAATATGATGTATTATACTATTATGTATGGAGAATGGAATGACGTATATTACAATTGATTATACGAGCTAGCATACGAGAATTATACGTGGTGTATATATGTTAAGTTGTTTAATTAAAGGTAATGGACTTGTAGGATTATTAGCTTAATGGTAGAAGTCCAATGGAAAGTGATACTCAAGCCCAAGTGTTTGATAAGTCATGCGTCCAAACTATTCTAGTATAAGCCCAACAAGGAATTAGCTAGATTAATTAGCAAGCCCAATGAATTGGACATGATCCATGGAGCAAACCAAGTGAAAAATGGGTAGACTTGATGGGCAAACATGTTGTGTGGTGGCCAAGTGTTGTGCTAGGTAAGTTACTTGGTTGCTAGGTTATGAATAGTAAGGAGGTGGAAGGTGAGGAGGTTAACTAAGGAGGTGGAAGGTGATATTGACTAGTATGCCTTCACTTTGGCTCTCCTATAAATAGGAGAGGTTGTTAGTCATTTTTCCATTGTTCCAACTTTCATCCAATACCAAACAACTTATTTGTTATAGAGAATAAGTCACATAAAGCACTTATAAGTCATTTCAACCTTTGCTAGATTTTCCAAATTGAAGTGAAGTAATAGTCTTCAAGGGTAAGACTCATGTCTATTATCTTTATCTCTTCTATGATAGGATTGATAGAGAAGTGGGATTGTATGATAAGAACATATAAGAAGTCATTGATGAAGGAACTTAAGCCGAATAAGTTGAATAAGCAACTTGAACTTGGATAAGTTGACAAACTTGTAAAGAACTTATCATATGATGTTAGTATGTTCAATATGTTATGAAAACATTGATTGATGGACTTAAGTTCATAGTAAGTCATAATCATGAGAATATGTAGTTAATAAGTTGATTAAGTCATTGACTTTTGAGAATAAGTCGAAACCTACTTTGATAACAAGTTGGTGTAATAAGTAACTTGTAATGTTCGTGTGATAGTTAAAATCTATTTAGAATCATTAGGAATAAAGTTTTGCCGAAATTCACACGATTAGACGATAATCGTCGAATTCGTAAAATTTTCGAAATGGAAGTCGTATTTTGTGTTTGAAGTAAGAAACGTTGGTTTTTGTTGGAGACAAGTCATATTTGGCATTATGGAGTTGCAGACTCGAAAATGACTGAATTCCGACTTAGAACGAATGTATGAATGGTAGTACCGTGTAGCACCATTTGTCGGGTTGGAAGATACTTAGATTTGGGGGCGTCACATATTCTTAAAGAAAACTTGCACTATTTACAGCACTCAAAGTTTCCTTAAACTCAAAAGAAATACGCTCAATATTATAGAAGAATAATTCTCTAATTTTGGTGTGATTTTCATTTCTAAACTAAGCATCCTATTTATAGGAGAATTGAGGATATTATATTTTTTAAAAATAATCACGTGTGAACAGTCACCCAATTCACGGGCGCACCAGCGAAGAAAAATTTGATTTTACTATACAGCACTATATACAGTAGTATGCAAACACTATGCAGTACTATGCAATAAAATAAAATATAATATATTCTATTTAAAAAAAGTATTCTATTTTATATAAATGTTTTATGTTTTATTACTATAAAACATAAACTGAGATAACTTTCAACCGATAATTTTGAAAAATGAGTAAGTGAGGGTCCATGTAATAAGCCAAATTTATAACAAATACATCATAAAACCCCCTCTATTTATCACAAATCTCTTGACTTTAATAAACATATTTTTGATCAACAATTATTCATCATTAATATTATAACTCACAATATTAACAATCAGATCATTCCTAGGAAAGAGGGGGCTTTCCCATAAGGACTTCTCCTTATTGGCGCTCAACTAGATGACCAAACCCCTTTCCTCGACAGAACTATCTAGACATTGTCAATAATGAAAATAATAATATGAATAACTGTGTCGTCTCAATTATTGATTTAATAATATAAAATAATGTGTAGAAGATATTGTGACAATAATTGAATCAATAATATGAGATATTATGCAGTAACTACTATTGCAATAAATGAATAAAACTAAGTGACTTCTCACGTAAGCATCAATAATCAAAGATACTGTACAATACCATGTGCTACTGTGCAACCACGCATATTACTATACTTTTATCACTGGGTATTTCAACAGTTAACGATAAAAATATTGTCGTTATTTTTATAAAAAGGTTATTTCTATTGCTTTCTAAATCTGACAGTAATTCTGTTGTGGGGTCCACCAATGATTGTGTCATTGTACGAATATTACCTAATAAAATGAATATTCTCCGACCAAACAAATATTTTATTGCAACTTACTTACTTTGCAAAATTTGAAAATATTACCCACAACTATAACATTATATCAAATCCACACATTATTATTCAAAATGATATTTAGAGAAAATTAAATCTTTATTCATAAAATTTGGGGTCTTACATGTACTAAGAGCTTAAAGGGTGTGTTTTCACTATCATACATGATGTCTGACCTCATACAAACTCGTGTTATCATAAGATATGGTTGTGCACATCCACTTGCTGACTATATCTACAAGCATTATCAATATAATCTTGGAGTATGGTTGGAATATAATTCTCAATTTGAGACAATGGAGATAATTATATGGCAAGAAAGTACACACCATTGCAATGAATAGGATAATAATCTTTTCATTCTTTTTAGGGTCTATTAGGTCAACCAAGGTTAATGCTCAAGTCCTATGATATCTATTATAACTTAGATGCATGGCCTCCCATGTATGAAGGATTCCTTGAGCATTTTCCAAAGATTTTAATTCCTAAAAAAGTTATCGACTGTACCTTTATGTATAGTATCATTTTGGAGTGTGAGTACTGTTATTTGTATTGAAACTCACAGCTTATGTGTTGTCATATTTTGTACAACAGTTTAATAGTTGTATAAATGAAGTTTGTATTTGATTTCTGTACCTATTTTGGGGCGTCACAAATAACATGGTTATCTTGTACATCATAAACATCTATCTAAACACGTTATAAATGTTGTACATCACAGATCAAATAAAGATTGAGTCCCATAACCTAATCAGCATTCTTTACTCAACCGATGTAGTCATAAATTGACCTTAACGTTTGATACTTACAACATAAGTAATTCATCATGCTCTTTGCAATACAGATTAAAAAAAATTCAGCAACAAGTTCACATAAAAAATAGGAACCGAAAGACTTGCCTTGATCATTGTTTTCCAATAACAGTTTAAGAGCTTACAGCTATCTGCACTTCACGTGCCCTACACAATTATATAATCATGCACATCAACTATTAGTCATATAGCAACGCACAGTAGTTGTAATGTAAACTTTACTCCACATCTCATAACCCTTCCTATTAATCAATACACAATGTTCAATTTGATTGTGTTAACTTTCGATATATATCTCACTATATTTCTTCTTAGTCATACTCGAAATTCATTCAAGTGTTTAAGTCTTGCTAGGACTCCTTATTGGTTTATATTAACCCCATTCCATATCTTATAATGTTCATTTCATTTTAATTAAAACACTTTTTAAGTTCATTAACACTTGACATGACGTTTTGACGTTCATTCGACGCACGCCCAATTCGTCTCTCTTGCGTACGCTTAATATGCTTATACAACTTATCTAATACATTATTTATTAATGTTAAACATCATTATATTTACTAATTTTCATTTTTTATAACTTAGGACAATATCTTTTACCGTCAGAAGCACTACACTTGCATACGTGCATGTCCGACGCCCTCCGATTGCCTCCGAAGACACATCAGTCCCAAAGATGACCATTTTAACCCCTGCTAACGATCTCAAAATGAAAAACTTAAAGAAAGAAAGTTGTAGGTCTACTCGTCCTTGTTCCGGATCATATTGCATCGCCTCAATCAGAGTTCGTATGAAAACGTTATGGCCGTTTTACTACAGGAGGTCAAAACAGTCAAGCATGGCACTACTCTGGCACCGCGGCACCCCAATTAGCCTTAGGGGTGGTGCTTCAGTGCCCAAGAGCAGTTTGGGTTGCCCAAGTTTTTTTGTTCGCAATTTTTAGACATTTTCCCATTCCGAACTTCAGAACTCGAGTTATACCCATCTAAATTATTCCTTTTTTGACTCTATAGATTCGTAATTCATAGAAATACAACATACCAAAGAATTAACAATTTATAGAAACATTAACTAACCCAAATCTTAACCCAAAACTTATGTTCATACTAAATTTTCATGTTTTAACATGTTTAGCATAATCATTCACTACGAGTTCGTTTCTTAACTAAATTAATTCATTCAACTTGCGTTCTTTTCATTCTTCAATGTTCTTACAACATCCATCATAATTTTAAGGTTTCCATCATGATTTCAATACTAATATTAGTCTAAAAATTAACCAAAACTTATATGTATTTCAACAAAACTCTAATTTCTCATCTTTAACATGTTCTCATGATTTTGATAACCCCAAAACTAATTATAGATTACTCATAATAGATTATATATATCTAATAACATATATACCCATCACAATCAAATTTCCCAACTTAACATTCATAGAAAACTTACAAAAACTCAGGAAAACTCAACCAAGGGTTTTTATCTTTTAATTTCTTCTTGGACTAGTTAGAAGATAAGAATTGCTTGATTAATCCTCTTCTTCTCCTTTGAATTCCCAGACTTCCTCTCAATGATTCACAGAGAACTTCTTTTTCTCCAAAGCTCTCGCTCTTTATTTCTCTCTTCTCTACTATGCATTTGCACATAACGTAAAAGCCAACCCCTTATTGCAATTGGGAGTTATTCCCACGTAATTTACTTAGCAGTTATAAAACCAAAAGCCAGAAGGCCCTGTTTGGTTTACACAAATAAAACTCCTTTCTATTTATTTTTATAATTCTCTTATTATAAGACCCATTTAACACACCTTTATTTAATTTAATTATTTAATCAATACAAACTCCATTAAATTCAACAAACCATTAAATTCACTAATTTAATTATTTAATTAAATTAGAATATTACCATCACATTAAGCGTCATCAAATACACACAAATTATAAAATTATTTATCATCAATTTATTTAATATCATAATACTTAAATAAATTATTCCATAATAATTTCCATTGAATATTTATTTTATTCCATAAATATTTCAATTAAAATATTTATTTTATTTGATAAATATTTTAATTATTTACTTAACCTCACAATTGTAACATATTAACATATTACATTTATATGTAACATATATTACTCTCTCATTTTATTAAAACACGCTATAATAAGCATTTTATCCATTAAATTCTAATTTAAATTATTTTACATTAATTCACTATTTTAATTAAGTGAATTACTCATATTATTAATGAGATTTAATTCATAATAAATTCATTGACATTAATGCATAATAATCAAATTATATTATTCCATAATACAATTTTTAACTTAGTTAACTTAATTCCCTTTTCAAACAATTTCATTTACCTTCTTCAATAGTTAAATTTAATTAACTACTAACATCATTCTCCCAATATATATATATATATATATATATATATATATATATATATATATATATATTCTACATTCACACCAAATCACATATTTCACAATATATAACACATATATACACATACTCAAACTCAAAACATCTTATAATAAGAATTTAATCTATTAAATTCTTATTTTAATAACTTCTGAAAATTTGGGTTGTAACAAGACTGGTAGCCAAAGGATATTCTCAAGAAGAAGGAATTGATTATAAAGAGACCTTTGTTCCTGTTGCCAGATTGAAAGCTATCAGAATGTTTCTAGCTTATGCAGCCTACATGAAGTTCAAAGTCTTTCAAATGGATGTTAAGAGTGCATTTCTTAATGGAGAGCTTTAAGAAGAAGTCTATGTTGAACAACCCCCAAGTTTTATCAATCCAACTCATTTGAATTATGTCTACAGATTAGATAAAATATTTTATGGTTTAAAACAAGCACCTAAGGCATGATATGAAACACTCACTATGTTTTTAATTGAAAATGGATTGACTAGAGGTAGAGTAGAAATAACACTATTTCTTAGGAAGCACAAAGATAATATTCTATTAGTAGAAATCTATGTGATGATATTATCTTTGGGTTTACTGATAAAAAATTGTATGAGAGATTTGCCAAGCTTATGCAGAGCAAGTTTAAAATGAGTATGATGGGAGAGCTGACTTCCTTTCTCGGACTTTAAGTAAAGCAAATGAGTGAAGGAATATTTATCAACTAAGCCAAGTACATTAAAGACTTGCTTCAGAAATTTAGCATGGAATCAACCTCTCCCATGAAGACTCCTATGGCATCTGCTGCAAAGCTTGATAAAGACGAATCTGGTAAAAGTATTGATATAACTTAATACAGAGGTATGATTGGATCTCAACTGTACTTAACTTCCAGTGGACATGATATCATGTTCTCTACTTGTATTTGTGCTAGATTTCAAGCTAATCATAAGGAATCTCATTTATATACTGTTAAAAGGATCTACTGATATCACAAGGGTACTTCACATTTGGGACTTTGGTATCTTAAGGAGTCTCCCTTTGATTTAATTGGATATTCAGATGTTGATTATGCAAGATGCAAGATTGACAGGAAAACTACTAGTGGAACTTGTTAATTGCTAAGGAACATACTTGTGTCATGGTTTAGCAAGAAGCAAAATTTTGTATCAACTTCAACTACAGAAGCTGAGTACATTACTGTTGGTAAGTGCGGTGCTCAAATTTTATGGATGAAGAATCAACTACCTGACTATGGCTTTAATTTCAAGTTTATTCCTATATTTTGTGATAATACTAGTGCTATTTAAATTACTCAAAATCCTATCATGCATTCTAGGAAAAAGAATATTAAAATCAGATATCATTTTATTAGATACCACGTTCAAAATGGAAATATTACATTACATTTTGTCTCTACTAAAGACCAGCTTGCTGATGTGTTTACTAAACCACTAGAAGAATCTAGGTTTAATAAATTAATGAGTGAGTTAGGAATATTAAATTTGAATTCTTAAATACCATGTTGTTAGACGATTTTAATAGTGAAGGATGGAATTCCTATCCCTAAGGGCACGTTAAGTGAAGAACCATCATAGTATGGGTCGTAGAGCAAACTAAATCGTAAAGTCAATATCTCAACTTTACTTTATGTCAAAGTTGATGTAGTTACTTGATGGTGAGTGATGAACACGCACATGCTAAGCGGGTGTGCACCAGAAGTTACTGCAGAATAGCTATAATTCGCAGAAATAAAGTGACCTTCAACCTCTACTTATCTCCCATGTATCCCATGATGAGTGGGTTTTATACCTATGAATTGAATATCTTTAGTTTGATGAATTGTTAGTTTTTGAGTATTTTTCTTTCCTTTTTATGTGTTTAATTGATTTTGTGTAGGAAAAGGGGAAATAGAATAAATATATGAAAAATGAAGCTACTTGGCTAAAACGGTGTCAAAGTGGAGCAAAGTTGTTAGAGCTAGGCACGACGAAGCAAGGCACAATTAGGCTATAACATGACATTGGCATGAAGAAGAAAGGAAAAGCAATCCAGACATCTTTTGGAGTACAATATGCAAGCAAATGCAAAAATGAGGAGATTACAGGGCTTTTAATGCTAAGTTGGATGAACACTCTTGTCTTGGAACTTGGATTTTATTGTAGATCTTGTCGAGAGCTTCGATTCGATAAGTGGTACATCTTGTAACCCTTTTTGGATCAAAAGTTATGATCTTTTTATCAACAGACATTGAACCTCAAAGTTTGGAGTTGCCATTGACATAGCAGCAACTTAAAGCCCAATTTTCAACCTTGACTCAACCAGAATCTCTCAATTCTCTGTAAGAACCAAGAAATTCACGAATAAATAATTATTTTAATATAATAAGAAAATAAATATTTATTTAAATATAAATATTGATGTGTAATGAGATGAGTAATCCAATTGGTGGATTTTGAATATACATGAGGATTGAGAATTGTGAAATGCCTTGTGTGGCATAATGAGGAATGAAGAATTTCACTAAGTGAATCAAAAGTGAAATAACTACTAAGAGGAAGATTAATTGCGTATAATTATGTGATTCCATATAAGGAATGGATACAATCTTAGACAAGTAATATCACCAATATGGAGGTTAATTCATATCATGTAAAACTAGTGTGGTGATAGAAGTTGGAATTGGCTTACAGCTAAACTATTTTGACATTTGCCGGGGGACCCAAGTAACATTGCGCCCTCCAACGAAGACAAATCGCCCAAATTGCTACCAAATTAGGTCGATCTGATAAAGTTAGTTTTTACTGTAGAAATGAAATGGAACATTATTGTAATGTGTGACATGAATAAAATCATATGATAAGAATACATTTTTATGACATGAAGTAACAAATAGTACAATGAAATCATATGTAACCTTTAATACAGAAATAATTAAATATCTATGTATTTTAAAAAGTGGGAAAAGAATTAAAATTTTAAAATAGACATTTAATATTAAATAATGTTATAATGTAGTTAGGTGAGAAATAAAAATAATTCTGGGATATACCCGAACAATAATACCTAACTGCGTTATTTTATAATGTGTATCTAATGTACATGGATTATATGATGTGAGTACATAAATAATCCCTAACTTTCCTAATATGGTAACAATTGTACATTAAAATTACATTTTTGGAAATTAAAGGAATTAAGCTAAGCATTATTACCCAAATTGCCAAGTATTAAAACTATTGTTACAAGCTTAGTCGAACAAAAAGTGCTCAGTTTTTATTGCGTAACCTCCAAGAAGTGTACAGTAGCTATGGAGATAGGTGATGATGGTTGGGAAGTTGTAGTTAAACTACTCTTAATTAAACATTGTTTTTTTCTTATACACCATGGATTACAACCTTAGTATAAACACATTGGCCAGTCCAAGTTTCCTCTATAAATAGCAGTTCAATTCTCAGTTTTTACGTTACTTTGTTTTATCTGTTGAAACTCTGATAAATTGAGTTTGAGTGTTTGTGGTTCAAAGAAGAGTCTAGAAATAGCAGAAGGAAGAAACTAAGTATACTAAGCTTCAAAGAGGTATAAAATCCTAACTTTGGTACTTAGTTGGGTTTTGATAAATTCTTAGAATTTCTTGAAATTCTCTGTCAATCAATGTGAATTAGCATGCTATCATGTGTTTAGGAAGTATCTGTACATATATGGAACCTTTAATGATGGAATTAAACATGTTTTAACCAATTAGAATCATTGTTGGTTGATGCTCAGAAAAACAAGCAAATTATCGATGTTGTTCGGTAGAAGTAATTGCGTCGTTTATTATACTAGGGTGCGAGGCAATTGCGCATACCCCAGAACCAATTTCTGCTTTTTGTTATGCTATGTGTTGCTAATTTGGTATTATGACTTATATATATACCTGAAAAGAAGTATAGTATGAGATATAAAGCTTTCTTATGTAGTATGAAGTGATCAACATGATTTAGTGAGGAATTTATAACAAAAATTTAAGTTTTGAAAACAAACATTGTTGAAATTTATGTTCTGCAAATTTTGAGCTTAGTAGAGTATATACATGACTGATTTTAAATATAAATGAGCATGAGTTATGATTTATAGTTCTTGTATTCATGATTAACTTGTTAGACCTTGTGTTAAAGAACTTTTTAAAGGCAAAGCTTGTTATATCAAAGCAAATATCCATGAATACTATATGATGTACATTTTGATCTTGAGAAGATGTTAACATGACTTAACTACATATGATAAGAGCTTTAAAGTTTCCTTGTATGTGTTAAATTGCATAGTTCAGTTTAAAATGATTTCAAAAGTAAACTTGAATATGTTTTCAAACCAAGTGCATTAAGTATGAGAAAAGAGATTCTGAAGATTTAAGATGTCATGTTTATGTTTATTATGTCTCTAAACATGATTTGTATGTATTGGACATAATTACAACTACATCAAACATAAGTGTAAAGCATGTTTCAAAGTACTAAACAATGCCAATTTTAAATTAATGATTTGAACACTATGAGCGTGTGTATTAACAGATTTTGTGATCTCTATGGGGACATATGGCCAAGTTATAGAGCACGGTGACTACATGACCTTGTTATGCTTTAATTCCATGTAAATTGTAAACTAAAACTTGTAAAAGTGAACTCATATGTTTATGTGAAGACCTCTAGCACGTATGCATGTTAATTGTAAGTATACAGGTATATTAAAGTTGGACTGAAATCAGGAGAGCAGAAGCTCAACTCTAGCCAGGCTAGAGGACAGCGCAACTGTAGACACTCGAAATTTTCTGCTCTCCTATTACTAACATTGCAGGAGGGTAGATTAATCTTTTGGAGATAACCCTGAAAGACAGCTTACATCCATTCCGGACACTACCAGAAGTTCAGCTCTAACCCGGAACACAAACCGGGAACTTCATCTCAAACCCGAAACACACACCGGGAATGTCATTTCCAATCTCGGAGATAACCCCGAGGTTTGCAAGATCAAAATACCGACAACAACACCTGAGAGGACAGTTTTGTCTCGACGATAACACCGCGACGCCAGCCCGATCCCCCAAGAGACAACACTTGAGTAAGAACCCCATCCTTGGTGATAGCCCCAAGCGATGTCATTGCAGTTTCGGCGATAACCCCAGAAATGCTTGCTTCAAACATATGCAATCAGCTTCAACCACAGACATCCCCTGGGGCGCACACCCTCGGACCGGAGATAACAACGGGTAAATAGGAACATCCACAGATGACAATGAGACATATAAACAAGCAGCATTCCAATCTCAAATATAACCACGAGCAACGCTCTGCTTCCGCTTAAGAATTTAGACAATTTTACAAAATCTTAAAGATTGATTTAAGGTCAAATATTAGACCTAGATAGAAAATAAGTGTATGCGTTTGATGTTATTGGGAAGGATTTTGAGGATTTCAAAATTTTGTGAAGGATTTAGGTGAATTATTCAGATTAAGGATTTTGTGAATATGTTCGTGTTTATGATTATGTATGTGTTCGTAACGTGGTTAAGGGTCAAGGGTTGACCGGATAAATTATATCTGTGACAAACCCTAAGTTTATATTAAGAACGTCAACGTTCAGTTAGAAAAAACCCTAACGTCGATAAAGAAAACCTAGAAATCGGTTCTGGAAACCCTAGTTTCAGTTCCGTGAGTCCGAAACCCTAATTCGGATATTAAAAACCCTAGATTGGGAATGCAATGCTATATATAAGGTTTAACGTTATTAATTATAAATTAATTAGGGAAAACCCTAATGAATTACTGGAAACCCTATTTGAGTATTAGAAAACCCTAATACCATATCTGAAAATACTAATTTCAGATTTTGAATATTGAAACCCTAATCTGAGAATATAACGAAGAATTATAATGCTCAAGTGATTTAGATTATAAGTTTAATAGGGTAAAGCTTAATTATTTAGCAAACCCTAATTTCCAAAATTTGAACCTTAATTATTCTGTCTGAAACCCTAAATCGGGATATTAAAACCCTAAGTGGGAAGCTTGAAGTTAAGTATAGAGTTATATGTTATTAATTGTAAGTGTAATTAGGGATAACCCTAATTGATTAATTGGAAAGCCCTAATTTCAAATATAGAAAACCCTATACATGCAATTAGAGAAAACCTAATTATTAACTTATAGAGTTTAATGTTAATTAGGAAGCCTTAACCCTAATTAGCAAGCTTGAATGAGATTAGTAAACTTTATTGTAATTAGGAAACCCTAATCTAAATTAGGAAACCTAATTTCTAAATTGAAAGATTATTTTCTATGTAAAATCCTAATTAGTGGGTTATAAACTCTAATGACCAATTATGATCCTAATTGCTAAATTAGCAAATTTAATTAGGAAATAATAATCCTAATTGGCAAGCTTAATTTATGATTAGGAAATTATAATATAATTATCAAATCCTAATTATAATTTAGAAATATTAAATTTCTATTTTTGAAACCTAATGATTATGGGAAATTACCAAGTTGCCATGCACTTTATGAGCCAAATGACCAAAATGCCCTTTTAGCATTATTTAATATGATAACTTGTGTAGGTTGCCATAACTTTAGTTGGTGACCAACCTTTGCTAGGCATGTGGTCTATGGGCTAGCCTTTAATCAACCAACATGATCAGCCATTGCATCATATCATATTATATATAAATTGAGAGAGAGATAAAATGCTCACTTTAATTTTCAACCTATCCAAGTCTCTCTCTCTCCCATCCAAAATTTTAGAGTGATAGTGAGTGATAAGTTAAGCTAAGATCGGTGTTAGCTTGCCAAGAACAAACATCAAAGGTCGTAAATCAAGATCAAAGCCTAATAAAAGGTATAAACCCTAAATTTTAGAAATCATGATTTGATGTTAAATGTTGTTGTTGATTGGTTAAAGTTGTGTAATAGGGTGTCAATTGATGATCCGGGTTGTCAAAACACGGATCCATAACATCAAAGTGCTCGAAATTAAAGTTTTCAAAATCTGAAAATGTCAATTTTGTGTTCTCGACAACGAATGTCGAGGTCAGTAGATCTCAAATGTTAAGTGTTTTTGATGTTTAAAGCTTGTAGCATGTAGTCTGTTATATGGTATTTACACTGGAATTGAAATCAAGCCTAGTTGATGTCTAGATCAAAAGATATGAGCAAATCAAAACATGGTTGATTTGCCACGATCAAGGTCAAATCGGGCAAGCCTGTAAAATTGAATGTAGCGTCGACAAGTTTTGTTGGGTCCGGATCACAAGATGTTTAGCTTTTGATGTTGTTAATTGGTAAATGTTGTAGCTTGTAGGATGGACTACCGATCCGGGTCAATAGAACTCTTATAAATCGCTTTTGGATTGATCGTAAAGTGTGGTCAAAGTAGGCCTCACGATCCGATTTTTAAATCTGGGGAGAAACCTGTAAATGGGCAAACGAAATTTCCGGCGACTTTGGCCGTTTGATAAGTTGTGATTTTGATGTTGTTAGACCTAGATCTTGTTATGATGTTGTTCCTTGACATAGTGACTACACATTTGAACCATAAAACCACCAAAACAACGACTAGAACCTGTGTTAATCTTGGCTTGAAAATGGTCGCTTTCGGTGTTCGGGTTTCAAGAAAAACCCAATTGGGTCTGATGACTTCTTAGAAGCTTTAGATCTTGCAAGGTTGTTATTGTTTGATCACGATGATGATTGTGGGTTGTAGTATTACATTTTTACTACACAATCACACTTCAAACAAGTCCAGAAACGATTTGAGCAGAGAATTAAGGCCGGTCAAACATGACACCATGAACATTGACCTTGTCAGTGTTCTTGAGGCTCAAGAACACCTAAGGCGACGGTTGTCTGTCGCTAAAGGCTTTAGCGACGGTTTTAATTATTTTTATTTTTATTTTCTGGAAATTCCGAAAATGATTTAAAAATTAGAAAAATTAGTTTTTAATTATTAAAAATACATAATAAATTCTGAAAAATTATTTTAAAGCCTGAAAAATAGTTTTTAATTATTTGGAGTATATTTCGAAAATATTTAATATTTTTGGAATATAAATGGTATTTATTTATTTAATTATAATATTAGATAAATTATTTAAAAATAGTTTTAATTCATGAAAAATCATGAAAAATTATATTATGGTGTTAAAAAATATTTTAAGTTATTATTGATGACTTTTGATATTTTGTGATGAATTTCATTAATATTTATTATTAATGGTAATTAGTTTATTTAATAAATATATTAGATAAATTATGGAAAAATAGAATTAATGATTTAAAAATCATATAAAAATGATTTAAGTGTTATAAAAATATTTTAAGTTATAAAATATAACTTTTGATATTTTGTCATGAAAATATTAATATTTTAATAATTATAGCAATTATCGGATAATGGATTTGATTGTTTAAAAATCATAGAAATGTGATTTTAAGGTATTAAAATACTTTGTGATGTTATAATTATATTATAATATTATGTTATGATTTTTCATTAATATTTGGTATTTAATAATATTAATGATCAAGGAATAATGTGGTACTTATATTAATATCGCTTATTGATTAATGTTTTAATTACTTTAAAAACATTTAAAGGAAATAATAATGTATTGAGATATTATAAATATGATATAATATTATGGCATGTAATTCATTAATGTTTAGCAATAAATAAATATTAATGACTAAGGAATTATGTGATATTTAATTCATTTAAATACGAGTTTAATGATTGGAAAATTATGATAAATGATATTAATTATCTGAAAATTTTTACCGAGCCTATGAAAATTGTTTTGATCGATATGATTTATCTAAGATTATTGTTAATTGTTTAGGCAAGAGTTTAATTGAACGTAAACTCGATAATTGTCCGATTAAATCGCTTGGGATGATTGAATTGTGTCGGGCTTCAACTTAGACTTAATTAGTCTGTTTGATGCTAAGTCTTATGTGTGTTGTATAGATCGATAGGATTATGTGATAATGTGTTTAGGTTATTTTATACCGTGATGATATTATTCTAATATTTGGAGATCGGTATTATCTCAGTATTAGGTCTTCTGATAAAGCTAAGTTATATTTCATATCGGTAAATCAACTTAATGAGCAAGTTTGTTTTTCTTAACTCTACTAAGAGTGTTTCATTCAGATTATGCTTATGGTTAATCATTCTTTGATTACCATGTAGAATTGTACTCTGTACATCTTGTATGTATAAGTCGTATGAAAAGGTCGATCACCTTCATTTCCAATTGGTCCAGATATATATTGTTCATGTTGAATACTTGTTCACCAAATGTTTGTTCATGCTAATTCACAACTACATTGTGAATTATAGCCACGGCTTTATTATTACTAAATCTTTCAATCATGATATATCCTTAAATTGTATTTAAACTTGTTTTGGCAACTTTACTTTCATGCTCACCTTGCTATATCATGATAAAACATTGCATATTAAGATGAATGCTTAATGTATAAAAAATTATGTTTATATCTACAAGGAAAGTTAAAGATGGCCCTTTTTAAAAAGTTAATGTATATATATATATATATATATATATATTTACGCGATTAGTTTTGTAATAGTCTTGTATGATGATAATATCATGTGTCGATAAGTTATGAAATGTATAAGTTATGTTTATATTTTACACTCGACCTTAGATATGTATAATGTTTAATGTATAAACAATTTATGTTTATATATCTTCGCACTACTTTCAAATAACTTCACATTGATCCACACACACACACACAAACACACACACTCATATAACAATTTCTTTGAAATTGGGCGGTCACCGTGGTAACACGGATGTCGGGGGGTGCCTAACACCTTCCCTTCGCATAATCAAGCCCCCGGACCCAAAATGAATCTCGGTTTCACAGACCCGTCTAGCAATGTCAAAACACTGGGTCAATGTGAAAACCTTTTTGGCTGCGTTAAATCGTCGACATTATACATGTTGGACCTTTTTCACTTATTTTTTCAAACAAATCTCACATTAACATGAGAACACCAAAGAACAAGTAACGAAAAGGGACACTCAAAAATCCCGACGTCGACAAAAAGCGACTCACTGGGGACTCCAAAGAAGAGGGCTTAAGCCGCTATTTCAAGCTTTTCAAAATTGTTATATGCTTGTGTGTGAATGTTTCATTTACATTTATGATGAATGTGTACGAATGCATCTTAATTACTGCACTGCTAAATATCTATCTGTGATATTAGTGCTTCAAGACATGTTATCATTTTGCATAAACGGTGAGACACGTTGTATGTGAATGTATGTTGTGTGGTTCCTCCATCGAGGAGGCTATCATGTTTGTTTGATTATCGGACTCGTGGGAAGAATGATTCCGGGGCTCGTGAAAGGCACCACTCAGATTAAGCTTCCAGCTTGAATCGTAATCGGATTAACTTCACGTCAAGTAGATTGCGATGATCTGGGAACCTTCATGCCATAAAGCCATGAGAGTACCCTTAAGATAGGTCAGCCTCTGATAAACCAAACGCGGAGGAAATTCTCTTCATATTTTCCATTTTCAATTACTTGTAAAAGCATTTACTTTTAATTCTATTCCATGTTCATTCATATGTAATGGAAAATATGAAGAATATCTGTGCATGCATGACATATTATCAATTAACAACCGGTTTTGCAAGACAAAATTCCTAAACGGACATGTTATGATAACATTTACATTACCCTAAGACTAAACTACGTAAGTCTTTTGTAGGGAAGCAATTGGGCCTGCTACCTGCTCAAAGTCCAAAAAGGCCGCAAGCCTATAGCCAATCATGTCTTCTTCTGACCAGTCTAATACTGTCTCTCGAGAAGACTTTGACGGATTAAGTAAACAAATCACAGACTTGGCTGTTCTACTAAAAGAAATACACTAGTCTGCTCAGGGTACGAAGATACCTACACATACAGAATCCTCTACACAAGGAGGAGTTCAAGGTCTGGAAAAAACAATTCCAGAACATCAGTTGGATACAACCAACAAAGACCCTGAAAACACCCATCTCAAATGAGATCCAGACATCGGTGATATCAGGAAGAGGGTCCTCCAAATGGATGAAACCATCCACGTTCTCAAAGGGATTGGAACCCATGACAGTGTTTCATATACAGACCTTTTCATATTCCTTGGTGTTCAATATCTAGAGAAATTCAAGACCCCTGATTTTGAGAAATATGACGGATTAGGGGATCCTTATACACATTTAAAGGTGTTCATCGGAGAACTTGGGTCTTACGCAAAAAAATGAAAAGCTCTAATGCGCTATTTCGTAAAAATCATTTCGAGAAGCTTGCCTTCATGGTATACCAGATTAGACAACTCTAAGATCCATAGCTGGGAAGAGCTGGCTCACGCCTTCCTTACTCAATACAGTTTTCAATCTCAGATAGCTCCTAACCGGTACCAAATTACCAAAGTCAAGAAACAATCTAATGAGTCATTTAGAGAGTATTCTCAAAGGTGGAGGCGCCTTACTACTCAAGTTATTCCTTCCATGACAGAATTAGAAATGGTCATGACTTTCATAGATGTACAGGAAGCTCCTTTCTATGAAAGTGTTCTAGCTGGTATTGACAAACAATTTTCTGAAATGATTAAACACGGCGAAATGGCTGAGATGGGATTGAAGTCTGGTAAAATTCAAGACCTAGCCGCTCTTAAAGTCATTCTTTGAACACATCCATTGGATCTTATGGAAACAACTTTCGGAGGGTCCATAAAAAGAAAGAGGAGGATGTTTCCTTGTTACTACAAGGACAAAAAGGCAATCAAAGCATGCCTATACTGCAGGAGAAAACTACTCCCTTTTCCAAAGACAATCTTCAAACCCTCCATTGCTTAAAAGTGGAGAAGTGAAGCGACCTCGAACGTTCACACCCTTAGGGGACTCGCCGAGAATATTCTTGCTCTTCCGATTGCTCGAAGAAGATTATTACATCTTCTTCCACCAGCCAACCCTAATGGGAGGGGTTTTAATGCTACTCAGAAGTGTGCTTATCATTGCGAGGCACCTAGACATGATACTCAAGATTGTTGGGCCTTGAAGCATAAGATTCAAGATCTAATAGACAATGGTGAGATCGTGGTCACCAAACCAGATCAACCTCATGTGCAAGACAACCCTCTTCCTCAACACAAAGAAGAAGAGGTCAACATGATTAGTTGGAGCACTGTACAAGGTTCCAATTCTAACGGCAAATCATCCCAACCCATCAAAGATGGTGTTGATAAATGGGATTATGCAAAGTTCCAATTTACCATGGAACGAAAGATAAAAGCTCTTTCAAAACAAATTGAACAATTGGCAGAACTGGTGACCCACCAGCATCAAGTCACACGCCAATTAATCAGGCATGAGCATGCTTATCTCATTCCTTTTGTTATGAATACCTCCTCACCACCTTCAAAAAGCGAAGCTATGGAGGATAAGGTTGTGAAGCGAGCAAAAGCTAAAGCCCGTCGGGATTTTGCCAATCAGAGGGAATTCACCTATTTGGGCCAATCTATGGAGGAGATACTTTAAATGTTGATCAACGAAGGAAGAATTACCTTCCTTCTCCCTCCCATCAATCCCCGCTCAGGGCGGTTCAATCCTGATGAAATGTGTCAATATGATTCACATTCTCGCGGTCACATCATAGAAGAATGCTGGGGACTCCGCCACCTCATTCAGAATCTTATTGATAGCGGTGTCCTGCAAATAGCAGATGATTACACTGTGCAACTTAAGGGTGGGAATGTATGTCCTACCAAATGGAAAGGATAAGTAGCAGTTATATTAGAAGTGGATGATGAGACTGTCAAAGTATTTCTCATACAACCAATTCAACTCAAAGGAGCTGACAATCCTTTGAAAGTGGCCGCACCAGAGCCAATTCCTTTACCTTTCAGACCACAACATCCAGTTGTCAGCTTACACAAAGTTCCATGGGATTATGGAGAAGCTGAAGGATCCACATCTCATACTACTGCTACAGTGTTGAAGGAAAATCCACTGTATCTTCCTCAACGGGTTATTAAACCTACTTGAGAAGAAAAGGGGAAGTTGCCCATGGAGAAGATTGAAAAATTCCTCCGCACTATGGGCCAAAATGAAGCCAGAGTTGTTTTGAGATTGTGAGAAGCTCCACACCAGATTTCGATACTGGATTTGGTTTTCTCTTCTGAGGATCATCGAAAGATCTTACTGAAGGTTTTAGAAAAGCCTATGCCACCTTGGTGAAGATGAATGTCAATCTCAGGAGGATCCAAAGTAGCCATACGGTTATTAGAGCTTTTGATGGATCCCAACGAAATGTCGTGGGAAAGATTGAATTGCCAATTGAGATTGGTCCAAATACATTCAATGTATCCTTCCATGTCCTCAAGATAGACTCAGGATACAACCTGCTATTGGGGAGACCATGGATACACATGGCTGGAGCTGTTCCCTCTACCTTACATCAATAACTCAAATACATTATCAACAACAGTCTAGTCATTGTCAACGCTGAGCCGGATTGTCTTGTACAAGGAACTCTACCAATTATCAGCTTCAATTCAGAAGTTGAACCGGCCAGTTTCCATACTCCGGAAGTGAGTAACACGCAACACCATTCTATTGGAGCGCCACTTCCCGTACCCAAGATTTCTGTAGAAGTTATGTCGTCCACTCAAGAAATGATGTTGTTGGGTCATCAACCTGGATAAGGGCTTGGTAAGGATAAACAAGGTATTAAGTACCCTATCCAAATATGCAGTCAAATTGGAACAGCCGGACTAGGCTATTCTGCCAGTTCCAGTTACAAGAATCCTCATAAGCACAAGCAGGTTCCTCAAGCTTCCACCGCACGGCGATTCTCTATACCTTTACCTCATGAGTTGATGCAATCTCTAGTAAAGGTTCCAGCCCATGTTGTGGCTATGCTATTTCAGAAACCAGTGCCAATCAAAGCAAAAGAGGTGCTGATTCCTGATCCCGAGGCGGAAGAAAAGGAACAAAAACGTAAACATGACCTTGCCTTGATGATAGTAGGCATTCGTGTCATTGTTCATGATGAACATACAAACAGATACACCCCAGACGATGATTTCCCAGATGTCATAGTTATCATTCGGGAGAAGGAAGACAATGACGATCCTTCCATTATCAAGATCCATCAGACTTTTCCCTCGACAATTGGAAGCGAAGACTCCATTCATCGGTCGACGAGGGTAAAATAAAGTAAATCCCTCCTTCCTCGTAGATAACTTTAATTGCTTGCTTTCCTTTACAACATTAGCAGTTATTTTATCAAGTACATGCTAACACTTTTGTATAATCGAACAGTTGCATATATTAAGTGAAAGCATCTTTTGTTTCAGGACTCTGAATTTATATGTGTCTGTCCTTGTTGATGACATGCCTTCTCTCCACAAGGGTCAGAATTTTGATGCAAAGTTGACTCTGACTTGATGGACATCAAAGAGGACATTGAGACACCTCAAGAGATTAAGGAATGGGTCGTAAACAAACCCAAACCCAATCTTGATCAAACCACTCCTTTCAATCTCGGAACCTTAGACAACCCTAAGTTAATCCAGATTGGTTCAGACCTTACCACAAATCAATGGAATGACATTGTTGCACTATTAACCCAATTCTAGGATGTGTTTGCATGGTCTCATGAAGACATGGTGGGTTTGTCCATGGACATTGTTCTTTATCGCCTTCCCATTAAAGAAGGGTTCAAGCCAGTTAGGCAAAAGCTCAGGCGATTGAAACCTGAATGGAGTTTAAATGTTAAAGAGAAAATTATGAAACAATTTCAAGCTGGCATCATCATGGTGTCTACATATCCAGAGTGGATATCCAACATTGTTCCCGTGCCTAAACCAGGGGGAAAGGTGCGAGTTTGCGTGGACTATCGGGATTTGAACAAAGCTTGTCATAAAGATAGCTTTCACGTGCCCTTTATCCACATTCTTATTGACAATACTGCTCAATACGGCATGTACTCCTTTGCTGATTGCTTTGTGGGGTACCATCAAATTATGGTCGCTGAGGAAGATCGTGAGAAAACTGTTTCCATCACGCCTTGGGGAACCTTTTGCTATAGACGATTGTCATTCGGCCTCATCAACGCCGGGGCAACCTATCAACAAGCTATGATGGCTCTTTTCCATGATTTAATGCATAAGGAGATAGAGATCTACGTGGATGACATCATTGTCAAATCCCGGAAGAAGGATGACCATTTAGACCATCTCACAAAACTTTTCAATAGGTTGCTTAAGTACAACTTGAACTTGAATCCCTCCAAGTTCGCCTTTGGTGTTAAGTCAGGCAAGTTGCTAGGTTTCCTAGTCAACCACAAAGGGATTGAACTGGATCCTACCAAAATCCAGGCCATCAAGAAGATGCCCATTCCTCAGACAGAGAAGTTGATACGGGGATTTTTGGGAAGGATCAACTTCATTAGCAAATTCATTTCTCAACTCACAACAACCTGTGAGCCAATCTTCAAGCTGTTAATGAAGAACTCCTCCATGAAATGGAATGATGAGTGTTAGAAAGCCTTCCTCACAATCAAAGAGCAACTGATTAACGCTCCTGTTTTGGTACCACCCAGGGATGATGTTCCCCTGTTCATGTACCTGTCCATAAATGATAATGCCATGGGCTGCATGCTAGGGCAAAAAGATAATAGAGGCCAAGAACGAGCTAGCTATTACCTCAGCAAAAGATTCAGCATTAGTGAACACAAGTACACTCTGATTGAGAAGACTTGTTATGCTTTAGCATGGGCTTCCATGAGGTTACAACATTACCTCCATGGTCACACAACCCATCTCATATCCCGAATGGATCCTCTCAAGAATGTGTTTAGCAAGCCCATACTGAATTATCGACTGTCCAGATGGTAGTTGATCTTTCAACAATTTGACATCATCTATGTGATGCAAAAGTCTGTCAAAGGTCAGGGAATTGCGGATCAACTGGCCGCCGCACCTGCAGGGGATTATAAACCCTTAGAAACATACTTTCCTGATGTAGGAGTAATGATAATTCAGCTACAACGTCAGTACGATACATCCTGTACGTGGAAAATGTATTTTGATGGAGTCATTAACACGTATGTTCTAGAAATTTGGGCAGCTTTTAATATCCCAGACGCAGGGGAGCGATATCCGTCGTCAGTCAATTGCGATTTTTCAAAGCACCAACAACACAAATTGAGTATGAAGGTCAGATCATGGGCTAAAACTTACCTGCTTCAATGGGCATCGCTGATTAATCGCCTTTGGGGATTCTGAATTGGTAATCAAGCAATCCACATGAATCTATCAAACTAAAGAATTACATTTGTTGCCTTACCATCGACAAGTTCTACAGATGCACTCTACAAAAGAGATGTTGGATTAGGTCTCCTCAGATGACTGGATAAAGACCAAGCTTAGAGACTCCTGGATGAGATCCATGGTGGAGTATGTGGCCCTCACATGAGCGGACCCCTACTTGTCAAGAAAATTCTCAGAATATGGCATTATTGGCTTACACTCAAAGATGACTATGATGATCACGTCAAGAGGTGCTATAATTGCTAAATTCATGGGAATGCTATCCACGCCCCTCCAAGGGAACTCCACAATATGAGTTCACCATGGCCTTTCTCAATGTGGGGAATGGACGTGATCGGGACCATCGAGCCCGAAGCCAGTATTGGACATCGATTCATATTCATCATAATCAATTACTTCACTAAATGGGTAGAAGCAGCATCCTTCCCCAGGGTTACTAAAGAAGTTATCATTGCTTTCATCAGAAACAATGTCGTGTGTCGATATGGACAACCAGAGGTCATTGTGTCAGACAATTCTAAGAACCTCAACAACAAAATAATGGAGGAGTTATGCAGAAAATTCCACATCAAATATCTCAACTCTGTCATCTACCGTCCAAAGATGAATGGTGCTGTTGAAGTTGCTAATAAAAACATCAAAAAGATCATGTACAAAATGTCCGCCAATCACAAAGGATGGCTTGACCTCTTGCCTCTGACTTTATTAGCCTACAGAACTTCCATGCAAACTTCCACTGGGGTAACCCCCTACTCATTAGTCTATGGGATGGAAGTAGTTCTCCCCATAGAAGTGGAAATGGAATCCCTCATAGTATTGATGGATGCTCAGTTGGATGAAGACCAATGGGTACAAGACATGTATCACCAATTGTCTCTGATAAACGAAAGGCGATCCGCGACTATCTTCCATGGTCAGTTATATCAGCAAAGGATCGCACGATCCTACAACAGAAAAGTTCAACTACGGAAATTCAAACGACATGACTTGGTTTTGAAGAAGATCATTGACAACCAAGATCAATCTAAGGAAAAATTCGCTCCTAACTGGGAAGGCCCATTTTTTGGCAAAGAAGTATTGACAGGAGGTGCTCTCATATTGCAAAAAATGAATGGCGATGAATTTCCACAGCTTATCAACTCGGACACCGTGAAACGGTACTATGTCTGAAGTTACCATCAAACAAACATCCTGGTTTTGATCATCAAATCACCAGTCATTCCGGTTTTGAACCCCTTCCTTTTCGAATACTCTTCTGCCCCTCAGGGAAACATACACTTCAAGCTAGCAGCCTGGTTTTACTTCATGTCAAACCTTTCAAACAATCTCAGTTTTCCTAAAGACAGGATTTAACCTTTGACAATTTCGGTTATCCTGAAGACGGGATTGAACCTTTCACACCTGTAGTTTATCCTGAAGACGGGATTAAACTTTTCATGCCTGCAGTTTGTCCTGAGGACGGGATCAAACTTTTTACATACTTGCAGTTTGTCCCCATTATGGGATCAAACTTTCTTCTCCCCGCAGTATAGCCTGCACATGGGATTCACACGTCTCTTCGCCTTCAATTCGTCTTGAGGGGTGAACTACGTCGACCTGATCTCCCTGATACCTGGGGGTACGTCGGCAACCATATTCTATATGGTCTGGTCGCAATAAAGAAAAACAACAAAAACATTTTTGCCCTTTCTCTATAAAACAACAAAAATAACAAAAATACTTCTACACCCATCTACCTTCCGCATTCAGCGTTGAACCTCCTACACTGGGTTCAAACTACATGCACTTGATCTCCTCTTCAATAGGAGACGTGGCGTACCATTCATGGTGCGGTCTAGCCCCTACCGTAACAACATACTTGTCACACTACATCGGATCTACCTTCAATTTGCCCCATTTCACCTGGGCTTCAAATCAAAGGGATGGAATTACCCAACCTCTTCTCACAAATAGAAGATTCGGTGACTATCTAAGCTACGATCGTGCCTCAAAAAGTAATACCAACCCATAAGAGATGGAATTAACTATGCTTCTCACTAATAGAAGTATCACGACCATCCTGTGAGTGCATTAATCTTAGAGAGGAAGAAACCACCCTCCTCTCCACTTTTCCATACGAGATACAACCCCAAGACACCAAAGATGGTAGGGATTTACGTAAATCGGTGATCCGCTCGAGAGATCTTGCAACGTCTCAATGTCCATCTATCAAGGATAAGTTCAGAATGCATCAAGATCACAAGGCCCTGGAGAAACAAGCAAACATCAAGAAAGTATCAAGGCATAACTAAAAGGGAAGTGAATCAAAATATATTTCCCCGCCATACATAATACTGTTTGATATATACATCTGTGTTGTACATGACAAAATTGCTAATCTAGTCTGTGTAGGAAAATACAAAGCTATCTACAGATCTGTATACATACGAACTATCAGATCTAACATAGCTCCTGCCCAAGGGTATCTACATGAGCTAGCAGATCAGAGGTTAACTGCATGGTGGCATAATGCTCATCAATGTAAGCACTCATGTCGGTAAGACTGACAGTCATCTGGGATCTAACTGAAGTACTATCTGCGATGGCCATATCCCTAACAGATAAGGTGGCATCCCGCTCCACTATCAACGCATCCCTAGCTGATCTAGCCTCATCCCTCTCTAACAGAAAGCAAAAGATCTCTCTCATCAAGAGTCACAACATCGCGCCCTAGCATAATCTCTATCATAGGTCATCGATGTAAAGCTCTGCTCCAAATGTTGTGCCAATATCGATTAACAGTGGCACTTTTCGGGGTGGGAGAATCCATCACAAATGTTTGGCGACCTAGCGACCAAATCATCGATGGGAATAACAAACCTCTCTATAAGCTCCTCATCATCGTAATCAATCCTCAGACTGTGGATATCGCCGCACCGATGCGCCTCTATCTCCATCCATGCGGAATACTCTGCAGAACAACTTGGATGACTGACAGAAAACTCAACCAACTCTCACTGATCCCAACAGGCATACAACCTGGATCTGTCCTCCGCTGATAAACGGTGTGACACAAAGCGCTAACTCACTACCCCCTCATACAAATGAAAATCCTAAAACTGGTCAAACTAACACATAACGGCCAGTGGGTGGTAAGTGATCATGCCCCTCAATCCAGCCAGAGGGAGATAATTCATGCCCGGAGCATGAGTAATGAAGCTGTAGAGTGAGCTAAGCCCTGAACACGACAATATTGCAATCGGATCCCTAATCCCTGCCAGGAAAGCTTACCACGATGCAGCATCTGTGCACTCCACAGGCTGAAAGGAGTACGACATGGCTATCTCATGGGTGAAACAAAACCCCTGCCGTCTAAGTGTGCCAACCGGTCTCAAGTGTGACATAAACCACACATACAGCATGACCGAGCTACCTATAAATACTCCCCGCACGATAAGTGCAGATGATGTATGACCTCGATGTCTCGCGATAATCATCGATACAATTGTACGACCCTCCCTGAGAGCTCTCACTGCCATAATGATGCCGATATCTAGCTCATCCATGTACCATGGCATGAAGACGATGACAATACGATAGAAGCGATACATCTATATCTACTCGGGTCAACGCCAATGGTCCTTCTATGGTGGTGAAATCCCAGAATACCGTGGCATAGTCGTCCCTCGAGCCAAACCCATCAAACAAGAAACGCCGGGATATCACGTGGTCGGATGTAATCTCGCTTGGACCACTCTACGCCTCAATCCGGTGAGGGTCATGAACCGCTCACTTATGTCTCCAATAGCCATATGCACGCAAGGTCTGTCCAATGGCAGCATCATCAACCGTGCATACTCCTCCAAAGTAGGAGTCAACTCTTGGGTTCCAAATCAGAAAATCTGCCTCTCCGATACCAAGTGCTCTAGCATACCCTTTACAAATCTCAGAAGAACTCGAAACATCAACATGGTCATAGTATGTCAGAAAGCAAATCATCTACGATCACTGTATTCGATGGTGATATACTATCATACCACGATGAGTATACCACCACCACCACAATGGTGGTAGGTGGTCATAAGACCATCCAGGTCAATATCAATATCTCTGGACATACATACATATGCATAACATAATAACATGCATGATACAATAGATGGCAATATGATATAGGGAATGGAAAACGTACATACATTCCTAAGTATATCATCATCTAATACATCTTTAATGTAAAAAAAAATACAGGAAATGGGGTGAAGCTACCCAACATACAATGAGGGCCTATCAAAAGAGATAGCGAAATACATCGTAAAAAGTCAAGAGTGTCGATGTTCACATCATCGATCCCCATCCCACCGATGTAACTCCTCCCCGAGTCACCGGATCTCTATCTACGAGAGATATCAAGTCGATACAAGGAGGATCTCGCCGATAAACCATATGGGTCACCCGAGGACCAAAGGCCCAGAGCTGGAAGGATCAAAAGTATCTACCTCTGCATGATCTCTGCCCAAATACCGAATGAAAAGATATGACCGGTCCAGCTACCGAGTCAATCTATCAATCTGTATCACATGAGTCAGATCTCTGACATAGGCTAGCTAATTCGTCATCATCACGGATCCTGGAACCATATCCCCCATAAACTGTGTGGAGCGGGTCTGAGCTCCAATGGTACGAGGGATCCACCAATGCTGGAACATCTCCTGAGAATAGGGGCCCTCTGGCAAGTAAAACCGTCAATCCCCATCAATGGGATGTCAATGACGGTGACTACAAAATGTGCTAATAATGCTCGATGAAGGAAAGATCGGCAGACGAATCTCTCTCAGTAGGCTCCTAATAAGACGCTTTCTCCTAAATAGAGCTCCCATCCTCCATCTGTGAAGAGAGGAATCTTGCGGGTGGAAATGACGTACTCTACTCCAGTCGGCTACCCATCCTCAAAACCAACTCCCAATGCTCTCCAGAGTAGAGAATCCATGTGATGACATCAGCTGTCAATAGCTCCAGCTGTAGGTGACAATGAGTGAAACCCTCGGCAACAGGGACCTCCGCCAGTATGGAGTGATGCCATCTCCGTCCTTGTGGATAGGTGTCTAAACCTAGCACGCTCATAGGACGCAAATAAGGAAGCCTCTCATAGGCCCAAAACTGCCAACACAAAGACAAACATCTGCTATCAGTCAACACTCTTAACCTATACATACCAAAAGACAAGAGAAACACTCACCAACAGAAATGGGTAGAATCCTAACCACGCCTCGGTCAAGCCCTGCAATTGCATACGCATTCCCCTGAGGAAGTAGGCAAAGGTGTAGGAACCCTAATCATACTCTCCTATACGGTCCATGTGTCGAGTGGCGCTGATCAAATCGAAGGACACCATAGAAGAGTTATCTGCTATAAAGAAGCCCCTAATGATCATCAGGAACAAACGCTGAAGAATGCGATCCTTGACTCTCACATCATCAGGTACGGGCTCACTCAATAGCCCGCTCATAGCATCTATGCGCAAAGGACCTGTACGAACAGTCCTGCCCTTGAGCGCCTCCACCGGAATTCCCAACAAGGATTTGACGGCAGTAGGGGTGATATCCGCCGTGCAAGGCACCGGCTCCCCTCCAAACTCCATACCTATGATAAACCACCAATCCATCGGCGTCATCATCACCTCGCAGCCCAAAGAAAATGGAGTGATCGAGTCGATGAAACCACTGGCTCGAATAATGCCCCGAGGTAACCCTGTGGGCAAATGACGGGTAGAATGGAGAAGAACCTCCCGAATCCCAGACCTGGACGATCGCTCAGAAGTCATCATGCAAGGCCCGATACATAGAGTGGATGATAAACCAGTTCCCTCGAGGCTGTGTGAAGCGGGGAACCTACATCAAATGCAGATTAACATCAAACTCCTTGACTCCTTATCAATAGGAAATAAAGAAGATTAAATATCTAACTTCATACCTCATTTGCGTGCAGGTATACTAAAGGATGCCTACTCAAGTCACCCAGGAGATCCGGTTCGCCACTTGAATGCTTCGAAATTCCCTACGGAACACGTCATACAGGAGCAGGAACCTCGACGGCAGCATCCTCCTCCTCGCCCCTCGATATTCGGCACTTCAACCCGAATAGATTTATCACCGCCTCCGCCAAACGATGAGGTCAGTTTAATAGAAACGGCGTTGAGGCTCTTCAAAAGCCCTTCTCCGTACACCGTAAGTGGTCCCATGAGAACTACTCTACCGACCCGGATCCATGATATCTCGGACAACAAGTCTCCAAATCACCTCAGAAAGGGTGTGGTAATTTCTTACCTGGAGTCTTTTCAAAATGCATTCTATGATTACATGCATGCATGCATTATTTTAACATACATCTACAGTAGAGTTAAAAATGCATGACTACCCAATACCTACATTTTGGGAAAATTTTGCCATAGCCCTTTGTAAATGAGACTATCCACACGCACATAGGCATGACTAGGTGGCCATTCAAGAACACACCTATACACAAATATATACATCCCGGTATGCATCAATACATTGCGCAAAAAAAATTTGTAAGTGTAATCTAATTTCCAGTGATTATTTTGCTTGTCTACCTTTACTCATTTGTCCTTATATAGATAAGAAATGACAAGAAAGGTGCCAATTTGACCGCCTTCAAAAGTCAAATTTTTCACATCATTATGTTCAAAGATGGTTTAATACTAACATTTACTATGTTGAATATGTTTTATCAAGTCATATCAGCATGCATATTCACTACTATGTGTCTAAATGCATTTCATGTGATAAGTCATTTTCCAACGAATAGAAATTGGAAAAAAAATACATGCATGTGTTACCAGGACAGTGAAGAATGCTTGTACGGTGGCAAAATATGCAGAAAGTTTCCCGAACTCAGCAGATCTAAAGAAGAACTCTCGAATTTCCTTCGCTGCGCAACTTGAAAATGACTTATGAAAGCAACTAGCCGCCTATACATAGGTACGGTTTGGGCGCAGTTAACCTCATGCTCCTCAAGTAGTACACCGCACAAGACTCCTACATGGGTCCCACACACCTGGCTCGCTCCAGTTAGAGTTGCAAAGGAGGTCTCACAAGCTGAAAAGACCAAATCTGGAATAAAAGTGATACGCGATTGAGCGGAATAGCCTGAAATCCTGGTTTCTCGTCAGCTTTCATAGATCTTGCTCGGCAATACCCCACAAAGGTCCGATGACATCATTTGTAGGGTCATAACCCTAAAAACTTCCTCGGCGGGGGTTACAATGCAAAACCACGATATATCAAACCTCCCCGGTGGGGGTTACAATGCCGAAGTTATCAATATCTACGTATCCCCGGCGGGGGTTACAATGCACATCTTTCAAACATCCACGTATCCCCGGTGGGGGTCACAACGCGCATCTTTCAAGCATCTACGTATCCCCGGCGGGGGTTTCAATGCAATGCAACCATTAATACATACATCAATGAAGGTCAAGCAGCCTTGACGTTATGTTAGCCGATGGTAAGTAAACCCATCGAAGCAACCTTCCCCGGCAGGGGCCACAACGCATTGCTACCATTGACACATACATCAACGAAGGTCAAGCAGCCTTGACAATGCATCCAGCAGGGATTTATCCGGTGATACACACATCAACGAAGATCAGGCAACCCTGATACCAACAAAACTGTTGGCAGTAACTCCGACAGAATGAGGGAATATGTTATACACATCCTCAAACAGAAGAAGCTTTATCCCCACAGATCTCTTACACACAAGAGGTACCTCTATGGAATATGAGACAATGTCTAGGATTCAGGAATTTGGTGATAGCCCTAATGTCAAAATCCTTAGAGACTTGGATCGCATGTCCAAGCCATCGCTGATTGTCATCCCAACAAGATTACCTGACAATCATTCATGCATTCTACATGCATTTGCATCATGTTGCTGCATATAGCATCATGTTTATCTTGCTTGCATTTCAAGTGTCTAGGATCTTTATCCTATCCATGCCTTGCATTGCATGAATATGATAAAGAGGGGCATCTATAGACACTCGAAATTTTATGCGCTCCTATTACTAACATTGCAGGAGGGTAGATTCGTCTTTTGGAGATAACCCTGAAAGATAGCTTACATCCATTTCGGACACTACCGGAAGCTCAGCTCTAACCCGAAACACAAATCGAGAACTTCATCTCTAACCCAGAATACACACCAAGAATGTCATTTCCAATCTCGGAGATAACCCCGAGGTTTGCAAGATCAAAAGACCGGCAACAACACCGGAGAGGATAGTTCTGTCTCGGTGATAACACCGTGACACTTAGTTCCAGTTCCAGAGACAACACTGGGAGTAGCAACCCCATCCTTTGTGACCCGAAAACGCTTGCTTCAAACATATGCAATCTGCTTCAACCACAGACATCCTGTCAAGGCACACACCCCTCAGACCCGGAGATAACAACGGGCAGACAAGAACATCCACAGATGACCGTGAGACATATAAACAAGCAGTAGTCCAATATCAGATATAACCCTGAGCAACGCCTCGCTTCATTAAATCAAGCGATAACCCCAAGAGAGGAGTCACAACATCATCTTACCATCTCAACAAGATGATATCGCGGAATACCAACAAGTAGTCCAATCTCAGCTTTAACCCTGAGCAACGTCTACTTTCAACTCAAACCGGCGATAACCCCGGCGAGGAGTCAAACGTCATCTTGTTCCTTCGACAATGGCACGTCGTCTCAACACTTCATACATACATACATCCAACAATGTCCCACAAGAACCGAGGAGTAACAATCCTGATTGACTATTACGTGTGACAGTACTTTGGATAGAATTTGAAGCTTGAAGACCATGGGCATAGACCCCTCTTCCTGACTTCGTACAACCTCTAATCCATGTCATTGCGTAACTCTCGACACAAGCGGTCCGAAGAAGGTCAGATATACCTCGTTCGGATGCTCGGATTGAAGTTCTGCAAGTTCCAGCAGACATTACAGGGCATAAGTGCACGTACTACGAGACAACGGGACCCGCGAGGCTCGGATGCATCACGACCACCATATGCAGGTACAATCTGCTGGCTGCAGCAGTGTACCTTGCTGACCATCCATCTATATATACAAACCTTAGGGGTCAGCCATTTGAGGAGAAGAGGGAGGGAAAAAGGCGAGGAAGCCCTGTCCATTTTACTTTGCACACACATCTTTTGAGTGTTTCCTCACTTCTAAACACTAGTTAGCTCACATATAGCTATCTTTTATCTGGCAGGAGCTGAGTGTTTATCCATTTAAAGCCATAGAAGTCTACTTTGGCAACCCACTATAAGCCTTTTTATATTCTATAAAGCCTTCTTCTCATATTAGTACACATTGTTGTGCACGTTGAGAGTCGTGTGAGTGTGTTTATCCGGACTTCGGTCCGTGGTTTTCATTTCGGTCTGTATATATATACTTATATATATGTATATATTTAATATATGGACTAACATTATCGAGTTATGCCTCGATTTAGCCTGAACTTTATGCCTGAGCGTTAATTTCTTATATATATATATATATATATATATATATATATATATATATATATATTATATATATATAAAACTGTGGTCATACTCATTCATGAGCCCGGATTTTATATCCTATGCGTTTAATTGCTTATATATATATATATATATATATAATTGTTGTCGAACATATATCTCGATGAGCCCGGATTTCATATATCTGGTGCGTTTAATCGATTTTATATATACATACATATATATAATTGTCATCCGATTATATCCGATGAGCCTCAATTCACATCCAGTCATGATATCGCTTTTATATATATATATATATATATATATATATATATATATATATATATATATATATTTACATTTCACCAGTCAGCACGGAGTTTACTTCGTGGCCTTTTACAGCTTTATTTACATTTCGTCCTGCCTGGAGTTTACTTCGTGGCAGTTGATCACTTTTACAGCTTTATTTACATTTCGTCCTACCTGGATTTTAATTCGTGGTGGTTGATCATGTCCACATATATATATATTTACCGCTTTTATATATTTATATTTCCGATCCCCCATGGAGTTGCTTCGTGGTGGTTGATCATGTCTGTATATATATTTATAGCTTATATATAATATAACTCGCCATCGCTTTCCATACAAATTGCGTGATCATGTGAGCCTAGGAATCATGTGATCATAGGTTTAGTTTACTGAATCTAGATTCGGTTCCTATGATGGACATTTTTCAAATTATGTGACACCATATATTATTTTATAGTATCTCGAATTTACTTGGATGGTCATTCATGCCTAAGAGGAGTTCTATAGATCATAGTATATTATTTTCTCGAGAATGCTTCGCATCTCTAAAATAAAAGCAAACAAATGTCTAACATTTAATAATAAAAGGGAAGTATGAAAAGGTCTCAATTCATATTGAGTACGTGGTTTGAAAAACCTCTTTATAAAAATGTCATTGCTATATCTTGTTTAAAACTAAATTTTTCTATAAAATTCAAACCTTGTGTATATAGGTGCCAACGAGGCCTCGCACAACTTTCAAATAACCGCACATTGATCCACACACACACATAAACACACACATTCATATAACAATTTCTTTGAAAAGTGGCGGTCCACCAGTGGTAACACGGATGTCTGGGTACCTAACACCTTCCTCCGCATAATCAAGCCCCTGGACCCAAAATGAATCTCTTGTTTTGCACAGACCAGCCTAGCAGTTGTCAAAACACCGGGTCAATGTGCAAACCTTTTTCAATTAAGCGTTAGTGCAACCAAGATTAAATACACCAACCGATTTACTCTTAAAGTCAAATCGTCGACATTATACATGTCGGACCTTTTTCACTTGTTTTTTCAAACAAATCTCACATTAACATGAGAACACCAAAGAACAAGTAATGAAAAGGGACATTCAAAAATCCCGACATCGACAGCAACTACGCCGTCCCTAAGCCTACCCAGGGCGCAGCTGCGCCATCCTGCAATCAACTCTAGATTCTGTTTGTAATCTGATGTTCAAAGCATGCTTGTATGTTTAAGTTAACTTACATTAAATGACCAGTGCGCTATTCAATGTGTTAAGAAACATGCTAGAGTTGAATATTTAACAAATTATTATAACTTTTAAATGTGAAGTTCAAGAAAATATTTGCAAACTATAAAACAATGATTTGAAACCAAGTTGTCTAACCTTGTGGTGTCTTACAAACTGATTTTATGCTATGTATAGATTATATAACTAAGTTAGACATTTATATGTACGTTTTGACTTACATATGTGAGCTTATAAAACTAATGAATATCCTATACGCGTAACTATATTATGTTAGGATTCGAAAGAGTGTAGATAAGCTATATTTGGTAAACTACGCTTGAGGCAAGTACTCGAACCTTACTCTTTATTGAGCATTATTTGAACTTGTGCAATTATTGATCGTACAAGTAGAACTTTGAAGAAATAATACTTTGTAATGAAATTTGAAACTTTGATTCGAGCGATAATTGTTCATATATATATATATATTGTGAGAGAAACTGTCTAAGCCATTGATTCGGCTAGACTATTGATAGTTGATCGAAAGTTATCTAAACCAAATTAACTTAGTGCGGACTCTTACAACTGTGTTGAACAACCCTCTTGGTAGGGGAATTATATATTGTCGAGGAACCAACGTGCGCATATGAGAATGATTAAATGTTATGCGTGACATAGGGTACTTTAGGTTGATCACCTGTTGTACTCGTTTTGTAGAATTATCAGTAGTATAATTGTTAATTCTAAGAGAAGTTCATAGTCCTTAGTGACTGCTCAGTATTCATTACTTTGAAATCTTAAAATTGATTAACCATTGAATATTATTGATATTTTCTGTCCATAGCGACTATTATTGGTAATCATTGATAATTCTTACTATCTTGAACTATCATTATTGATATACCCTTGAGAAATTCAAAAACATATTGATTACCCCTTTTCTATATTACTTGCTGGGCAAAATTGTTGCTCATCCTTGCTTTCCATAAAACTTTCAGTTAATGCAGAACGTGGTGAACCCTCTGGCAAGGACAAGGGTAAAGAGAAGGCATTGGAATAGTTATTCCATAATGATAGAGTGTACTATTATTTGGTTGAAGAAGAACTTAATTATGTGTAGCTATGTTTAGTTTAAGTTGTATTGGATTATGTATTAGTTATGTCTAAACGGTGTTTAATTATGATTAAGGTTTGTAAGAAATGTTTAAGTTGCAAATCCTTGGGACGAGAATAAATATATTATAACAATGTAATTTATTCTATTATTTCGTTGTGTGAGATGTTGATTTATTGTTAGAGTTAGTACTTGACAACCAAATTTGAGACTAGGGTGGTCTGAATTTGGGGGCGTCACAGGTTGGTATAAAAGATGTAGTTATGAACCTTAGGAACGAGAGTCCTTAGATTATAACTTAGGGGAACTTAGAAGATAAAGAGGGATGAATACTCATGTAGAGTTTTCTTAGAGAGTGACTTAGTGTGTTATGAAATATAAATTCATTATATACAATGAACTTATGTTTATTTAACATTCTAATGGAGTTGTTGTTTGTTTGTCTTATGTTGGTGGTTGTAGGATGACTAACATGGGAGGACCTAGCCGAGTAGTAGTGGAGGAGCCGCGTGACATCCACGTGGTATTTGAGGCACCATTGATAGCGGAGCCTATATCAACAGTGGCCCCTATCGATGACGATGACGAGGAGGAGGAGATGGAGCCATTACCCGAGGAGTCTGATCCAGAGGAGGAGCCTAAGCCCATGGAGGACTCCGACGAGGCTACTTTTGAGGATCGGATGTTGGGGGAGTATGAGGAGCAGATTTTGGAGTTAGGATGTAGAGTTGAGGATGTGAGGAATAAACATGTGAATGATATTCCTATTTATATATGATTTGATTGTGATATATATATGAATGAGTATGCAAGTATGCTTGCATTAAGAAAAGTTGTAAAGAACACTATAGATTATAGAAACACATGTAAAATGACATAGAATGAATTGATCAAATATGTTAGGTTGATCCTACATAAGAAAAATTGCTTTGTAAAGTCCTTAAAAAGAAATGATGTACAAGGACTATAAACATAGAAAGATCAAGCATGTTAAGTTGATCATATGATATAAAAGATAGGTTGGTCTAATTGTCGAGCACTGCACCAGAAATCGTAGTCTGCAAGGAGAGTCAAGGAAAACTCGAGAGCTATCAAAGCAGAATCGTAGTTTGTAAGATAGTAGATCTCGGAGTTCGTAGACTACCAGGAGAGACGAGGAAGGATCGTAGTGTGGCGAGTAGCACTTCCTCGTAGCCATAGTCTACTGAGGAAGTCATGTTCAGAATCATAGAGACAGCCTGCCTACGAGCCGACCGAGCATCTTCCAAAGCCAAGTCAAGAATCGTAGACTACACTTGGAGTCGTAGAGTCTACTAACAGCCAAGACAAGGATCGTAGACTACACTCAGAGTCGTAGAATCTACTAATCGTATCAAAGGCAGATATCGTAGTCGAACAAGATCAGATGAAGACAACAAGCACAACGACAGAAATCGTAGTGTCAAAATTGGATCTCGGAGTCGTAGTGTCTGCACAGTAGAAGCTGAATCGTAGAGTGCAGAGCTAAGACCTCAATAGATGTGCACACAAAGCCAAAGTAGAATTGTAGAGCAAACACGATTCTCAACAATTGAGCACTCCCAGAATATCCAAAGGAACGAAGCCTCTAGTTGATACTTCAAAGATACATCTCACCAGAAGGAAGCCAGAGAGCACTCAACGAATGGTATGCAAGCTAATAGAAGATCTAAGCATCAACCCAATCAGCATCTAGATTAAGTTGTAAAGCCATTCAAGATGAAGTCTTCCATAAGATGATCATAAGAAGACTTCAGTAGCATGACTAATGAAAGTCAACATGTGCAGTAGCTGTTAAGGGAAAAGATGACAACGATCATAGAAGTAACCAGGATCGTGGTGTTTGCCAAACGAAGAAGGAGCTGATGGAGTATACACAAAGATACTGGTCAGCCTCTGAAGAACAAGGCTAAAGTGATTAAGCATTGGGTCAGTCCATTGATGATAAGTGAACGGGAGATCACAAAGAGAAAGCGAGCTGGACACACCACAAATCTGAAGTGTCTTGTTATTCAGAAGGGGCCAGAGCAAGGAATTAAGGCATCAGTATCTGAGAGCAGTCGAGGAAAATAGAAGTGTTGAAGCACTGCGAGAAAGAAAGAAGAGTTGTTCTTCACTAAAGATCAAGTGAACACTCTTCAAGATCGTAGTGCTGACTCTCCATGTCAATAAGCATCAGTCAATAAGACACTACGATTAGGTCCGAGAAGAAGTGCATCAGAATTATTGAGTTCGAACAACTGAGGATTGAAGCATTGGCAACGGTTCAATCTAAAGGTTGGCATTCATACAAAAGCTTATTGAGAGCATCGATGCAAGGACAACCTCTTATTAAGAAATCAGAAAGAGGAAATAAAGTCGTCGACCTGCCTGAGACATCAAAGTAACACATCTGATGAGGTAGGTGAAACAGTAGACTGTAGTGTCAGGAAGTCAGAAAAAGATGTTATGTCACATCTGCAGTCAGCACCAAATAACTCGAGATCTGCGAAGCAATTTGAATAGCTTTCAATGGCTACCTTCCAATGGGAAGATTGGGAAGTAATATAAATCAACTGAGCTTCAAAGATTAAGAGTTGCTGATGATTGCTAAGTTACAGAATCATTGAGTTGTTGGGGATGCTATTGTTGACTCTACGAGTTCCACCAAAGATCAACAGAACAAGTCTTAGTGACAGTGAGACTATCAAGGTGGAAGTGAAGCATCTTTGAAGAAGGACTTAAACAGATTAGAGCTTCACTCAACAAAGATGAGAATGCCACTGAAGATGGCAACCAAGCTGGGAACCGAGAAGGCCAAGGAGATAGAATTCAGAAAAGTGGCAGAGTACAAAGAAGATCAGGAGAGCCACTCTATGAATCATCATGAACCTAAAGCTGAAACTGAACAAGTGCAGAACCATGTTCGCAAAACACTCAAGAAGGGTTCAGGGATTACTAAAGGCCAAACGAAGTCTACCAAAAGCTCAGGGACTTAGCAAATCCAGATGGTGATGGTGCACAGTTGACATCAGATAAAGATGAGTAGAAAAGAATAAAGATCAGTTGCACCAAAGAAGATGTGGTCCAGACTCAAAGCAGAATGCAAAAAGGACCACACCAAGCTGCTAAGTACAAAAGATGTTCAGAGCTTAATGACATCCTAGCAGCTCAGCACCAACAACATCAACAACTACAACAATAAGAAGCCAGGGCCTGAGGGTTCCTTGTCCGAAGGGACTAAATGAAGTTTCCAAGCCTGTTGGGCTTGAAGAGTTCCTAGGGAACTAGAGAAGTTCCAAGGCTACTGGCCTTGAAGAGTTCTTAGTGAACTGAAGTCCCAAGGCTGCTGGCCTTGAAGAGTTCTTAGTGAACTAAAGTCCTAAGGCTGCTGGCCTTGAAGGAATCTTAGTGATTCAGGATGCTGCCCTTCCTTAGTGGAAATCCTGCTAGTTGAAAGCAGAGGAGTGGATTAGGAGCTTGAGTCACTGAACCACTTAAAAGCCCTTGTGTCTTTTACTTTATGTCATTTAAATTATGTACATTAACTGCTATAACTTCTATGTATGTTTTAAACTGCTTACCACTGAATTAACTCTACGAACAATGTATGTATGATTATGAATTTATCAATAAAGGGGATCTTTTACTTATTCCGTTGTGCTTGAAAAGATTTTTATGTTTGTCATACGCTAAACTATTAGCAATATAAAATAAATCAGATAAGTATTTAAAATTAAAAGGATCTATTCAACCCCCCTCCCCCTTCTAGATCTATTGTGCTTACTGGGAACTAACAATTGGTATCAGAGCAGGTTCTCATGCTACATTCAAAAGCTAATCACTTTGAGTTTGATCCTAGGCACAAAAATTTTTCTAAACTTAGTTTAGTAGTAAGTCACTTATTATATGCAGATGAGCTCACACGTTGGAAATATTGTGTACACGTAAATGTGCATATACACCTGAAGCTGCTCAGACTAGTTCATGTTCTTGATTGCCATATCAACAAGACCAATCCTTGCTCGTGGTTAATCTTGTAGTCTAAAGATTAGGCTAGAAAGCTCAAGAGACATCAACAGAAAAAAAAATCAAACATCCACCAGCCTGAAAAAAAAATTAAAGGGCCATACATGCTAAGTAATGCTTATCTAGAGAAGAGAAGAACTTCTCAAACATGTGTCTGGCCAACCTACAGGTGGATACTCTCTTAGCTTGCATCTTCCAAACCACGACTGATTAATTGAAGGTCAGCTGAAGCAGTTAGCTGTCAGGAGAAATTGAGAAACTATGCACTTCAATGCCTAAACTCAGTATATCTCAGATAAATGACTGTTAAGAAACTGACAGTAAAAAGGTATGGTTCCCCATATATAAATATACACATCATGATTGCATCTTCTTATGAACTATAATAGTATTCTTTCAAGGAATCATAATCTACCTAAACAGGTGAAGATAAAAAGTACTCTAAAGGTGGAAACTTAAATGCCTATAAACTTTCTCCCCATCCAAACTTTAGGTTGAAGATGACATCTTGAAAGAAATCTGAAATGGGTCATAATAGCATCACAAGATTAAAATAATTTTATGTGAAGTAATCTTTCCTGATGGGTTAGTATGTGTGTACAACCTATGGTCTAAGTGTTTAATAACACACAGAGTATGATCAGTTCTACAAGAGCATCTTAAAGATTTGTAGAAACTGATCACCTCTATGAATCAACCAGATACAAATAAATTGTAGAGTTAATTTTCACTCTGTGAACATTTAAACCCTGTGAACATAACCTAACGAATGATGAAACCATCAAAGAAAAGAGTGTTTTATTAAAATAGAAAATCTCACACACACTCACCATCATGCATCTCAAAATGTAGTATCTAAATTAGTTAAATGCATGAATATAACTATTGGTGATTAAAATGATGATTATCCAAATATATAAGGAGCAGGGGTTTAGAAAACTAACCAAGCAGGACCCATTTAACCATGGGTACCAAAAATAGAAATTTATAACCTGCAGGTACTTGGTCTATCTGGCCACACTAAGGAAAAGACTTCAGTCAAGAAGATTCAACCAACAGAAGGCTTAGGATTGTTTAGAAATAATTCTGATAAAACTCCTATATGTCAAAGCCTGTCCTTGAAGATCTGTTGAGCCAATCTAAATAAAGCTCAAATGGTTGCTAACCTATATATGAAAGCAGGTCATTCAACCAAAGATGAAAAAGGGTCTTATATGCTCAAGAATACAAAGCTTGTCCTCAAGGAAGCTCACATCAGAAGATCATCGAGCATCAAATATGAGGAACGCATTATGAAAGCAGAACTTCACAAGTTCAAGCTGACAAAGTAGACTACGATCGTAGTATTGTCAAAGGATCGTATAGTGATCAGTCCTGGAGATATAAATGTCTACGGTGCAAACAGATTCAATTGTAGTATTGTCAAAGGATCGTAGAGTGATCAGTCCTGGAGATATAAATGTCTACGGTGCAAACAGATTCAATTGTCAGTAGTGATTCAAGCCTGAAAGAACCATGCAAGGATACCTCCTAATGCACATGAAGAAAAGGAAATCACACCTCACTGAAGGGACAACATCACTAAGATATTCTATGAAGCAATGTACCAGCTACAGAGTCCAAAAACTTTGTGGTTGATGAACCAAATGAAGATCCATAGTTAGTAGGAATGTCTCAAAACGTACTACTGATAACCTATTAGCCACCCAACTCAAAATCGTGGAGCGCCTACGATCAAACATCTGATTGTAATATAAAAGCAAAAGGACACCACGATTACAGCAAATGCAATTGTCTAAAGTTGGAAGAGGATCTCCCCACTAGAAAAGGTCAAATGAGATATCAGTGCAAACTATTCCTAAAGTACTTCATCTGGAAAGCGCCTCAGGGACAAACCTGAACCTTAGCTCACTCTAAGAGGTTGGCCCTTCCTGAGCTACCTTAACCCAGAAGGATTGCTGAGTCAATTTCATCTCAAGGACCAAGACAGTCAACGATCGTAGAGTAGAGTGTGAGAGAACTTAACGATAATGATGTAACCTCAATGATCGTAGTGCCTCCTCAGCGATCGTAGAAATCGACTCGACGATTACAGTCTTACAAGAGGCTACTCCAACTCATGAGGAGCTTGGAAGAACAGGACAATTGCTTAAAACTTCAAATTATGGGAGATAAGTTCGAACGCTGGCTGGAAAGATGTCCTATTGAAGAAAAGTGCCCAAGACCTCATGAAGTACATCAGTAGTTGAGACATGCAGGTTCAAAATGAGTAGTAATGTTAAAACCATCCACTGCAACATCTCTCAAAAGTTGATCGTTGAGTCAACAAAGAAAAATGTAGAGTCCATAGCTGCCTTATCATGCTACTCTACGAACTGAAGAGGTCAACGATCAATCCACGTCAATCAAATGTCTACTCTTCTAAAAAGAGACATCTAACTGAAAAGTTAATGGGGAGTTATAGCTTATTACTGGGCATCGTGTAACCAATAACTGGTTGACACATCACAATGTATACAGAGTCAGAAGGAACTGCCATAAAGACAAATTCAAAATCTGCAAATAGTTACCAGAACTTATCTAACCTCTCTCCCTCCCATTTTTAAACCCTAGAATTCTCTTCGAAGCCAAACCACTCAAACCTCCAGAGTCCAAATTAATCAGTCACATTCCATAAATCTCTCTGAATCTTATACCATATACCTGAACTCCTCAAATGGAAAATGGAAAGTTATTACTGGTATTCAACTAGGCTTTACAAAGTTTGAAGAATCAGAAATGAAGTTTAAGGACATACTTGAACTCGTAAAGAAAGTTGGGTTCTCTGAGTGCTTGGAGGTCAACACTCCAGTTTATACAGAGCTAGTAAAGCAGTTCTACTCAACTGCTTCAACAAATTATGGGCTTCTGACCACTAAGATGAAAGGATCAAGTCTGAAAATAAGAGCATCAAACATCAATCAATGTCTAGGGTTTCCCAATCAAGGTCTGATAAATCTGGATGAAGTCGACATTAAAGAAGGCAAGAGGCTAATGCGGTACCAAAGAAACCCTAGCCTGAAGGACATGAAGAAGAAGGAATTTCCTGAGGAATTCGAGTTCCTTGCTGAGATAGTGGGAAAATGTATACTATGCAAGGATACTGCACACGACACTGTACTCGACCAGCAGTTGAAGATTATGTCTGCAATAGTTCTAAAGAAGCAAATCAATTTTGGAGCCATCATGTTCGATCAAATCTCCAAATGGATAGAAAAGGCTAAGTTGAAGAAGTCCACAGAAAAACCACTTACAAAGGTATTTCATGGAAGACTGCTGAGTATTGTGATAAAGAAGAAGCTGGGAAGCAAAATCAAGGATGATGAGGGAGAGCCTCTAAATGTTCACAAAGTAATGTCTCCACAACTATTTGTAAATTGGAAGAAAAATCCAAAGGAAAACATGAGGCTAACACAAACTAAAAGTACCAGAAAAGTCTCTGCAAAGAAGAGAAAGGCAAAGGAGGTAGAAAGCTCTGAATCTGATGACTCTACATCAGTTGCTGCCACATCGGCAAAGAAGAAGTCTAAGAATGTGAAGAATGCAAAGGTTTCATCAAGCCATGTCTCCACTAACAAGAAGAAATAAGGAGCAAGAGAAAAACCAGCATCAACTGCTGAAAACCCAAAAAGAAGGAGTAACAGACTACTTCAAGAACCACCCAAGAAGAAAGCAAAAGTGATGAAGAAATCAGTTCCAGTTCCCCAAAGAAGCACATCAGACAAAGAAGAGGACGTAAAGTCAAAAGAAGAGAAGGGAACTGATGGTCTCAAGACTGAGTCCCCAAAAAACAAATCCAGCGATGAAGGTGGAGCTGGATCCATAAAAGAAGATGTAAACTCTGCTGATGAAGAAGAATATGTAAGCCCTATGGCCAACTCTCAAAGCACTCACTCTAAAGTTAAAAAGAAGCTACAAGATGACCCATCTGAATCTCCAAATGAAAATGCTCCAACAAGCTCTCATAATGGTTCAAAATATGATGAGTCCGAAGAAGAAATACATGCCCCTGCCAATACTGAACCTTAAAGAAGTTCATCTGATGATCCAAAGGCATCAAAGTCTGAAGAGAAAGAAGAATCTGACTCTCCTATAGCTGAACTCCCAAGGAGAAGGAAGAGCTACAGACTACTTGCTCAATTTGCCTCAAAGAAGAAAAATGATCAATCTACTGCAATTATTGAATTAAGTGATGATGAATCTAAGTCATAGGAAGAAAGTGCTGAAGATGGGACTAGTAATGAAGAGGATGAATCCAAGGAAGATGTTGCTGAAGAAGACTTTGGCAATGAAATTTAGCAAGAAGAATTCACTGATGAATCTGATGAAAGGAATGAGCAAGACTCAAGTTCAAAAAGTGAAGAGTTGGAGAGAGATTTTGTTTCTGTAAATCAGGAATTAAAAGAGCCAGCAAACTATCCTATCATCTCTCCGGCAAGGATTAACAGAAGCAGAATAGTGAAAGGCTAGGATGAATCACAAAAAGTACTTCTAGAAACTCCAAGCCTAGAACTGGTGTCTCAGACCTTCCCAAAGTTGAAGAACTGTACAACAATAATGATCAAAGACCAACCCCACTAAAAAATCTACAGACATGCTGGCAACCATTATATTCCCTACGATCGTAGAGTGGACTCTGAAGGTAGAAGGATTATGGCCAAGGAACTTATCGTAGAATATGTTCACTCTACCACTGATAGTGTTCAAGTCTAGAATAAGAAGTCTCCATCTGCCCAAGCATAGCTATTTGACATTATTTCATCCTCCAATAGCGATTGGTACTCAACGATCTTTCAGATTGTCAACACGTTCAAAAAATTGTCCAAGGATGAAAATCGTAGAGTCCAATCTAGTGTTCAACAAGAAGTTGCCCAACCAGATGATCAAATTCCTATAGAACAGAGAGACCAAAAAGGCCATTCAAGCAACGATAGCTGATGTATCTCTCAAAATCAAAAAGAGAGATCACATCTATCTGAAGGCCATACATGATCAAAAGGTTCAAGCTCTACGAGCACAAAAAGAAAATGAAGAGAAATTCCAAGCCCTCTCTGACAAGATTGACAACATGAATCAGTCCTTCTCTATGCAACTTGAGTTAAGCCAACAAGAACTCAAGATCGAAGTCGATAACTCCTCTTATCTAATGGAGCAGCTTATGTCCAACATGGAACAACTCTCTCAAGTGATTAATGACAAAAAGGGGGAGAAAAAGAGGCATAAAAAAAGGCAGAGTAAGAGGCATTCAAGAAAGGGCAAGGAGAGCATGAGCAAATAAGACAGGAAGACAAAGAAGAAGAAAGAAGAAGAAGAAGATGGTTCATCATCTAAGGGGGAGCCAAAGGATGATGAGCCTAAGGTTAAGGGGGAGCCAGAAGAAGAGGAGAAGGAGGAGCAAAAAAACAAAACAGATGAGTAGCTGATCAACAGACATCCTAGAAACATACATGGAGCCAAAAAGGTACATCTCTAACTAGTTAGGTATGTTCTGGATCCGGGATATAAAATGTCATAGTGTATTAAATTCCATATTATTATAAATGACATTCATGATTATCTGTTTTAGAAATACAGCAGCTCACTCTATATAAGATTCATTCATAACATGCATATGCACTTATTGTTTTTGTCATAATCAAATAGGGGGAGATTGTAAGGAATAAACATGTGAATGATATTCCTATTTATATATGATTTGATTATAAAATATATATGAATGAATATTCAAGTATGCTTGCATTAAGAAAAGTTGTAAAGTCCTCTAATAGATTATAGAAACACATGTAAAAGGACATAGAATGAATTGATCAAATATGTTAGGTTGATCCTACATAAGCAAAACAGCTTAGTAAAGTCCTTAAAAAGAAATGATGTGCAAGGACTATATACATAGAAAGATCAAGCATGTTAAGTTGATCATATGATATAAAAGATAGGTTGGTCTGATCGTCGAGCACTGCACCAGAAATAGTAGTCTGCCAGGAGAGTCAAGGAAAACTCGAGATCTATCAAGGAAGAATCGTAGTCTGCAAGATAGTAGATCTCAGAGTTCATAGACTACCAGGAGAGACGAGGAAGGATCGTAGTGTGTTGAGTAGCACTTCCTCGTAGCCATAGTCTACTGAGGAAGTCATGTTCAGAATCATAGAGACAGCCTGCCTACGAGCTGACCGAGCATCTGCCAAAGCCAAGTCAAGAATCGTAGACTGCACTCGGAGTCGTAGAGTCTACTAATAGCCAAGACAAGGATCGTAGACTACACTCAGAGTCGTAGAGTCTACTGATCGTATCAAAGGTAGAGATCGTAGTCGAACAACATCAGATGAAGATAACAAGCATAACGACATAAATCGTAGTGTCAAGATCGGATCTCGGAGTCATAGTGTCTGCACAGTCGAAGCTGAATCATAGAGTGCAGAGGTAAGACCTCAACAGATGTGTACACAAAGCCAAGGTAGAATCGTAGATCAAACATGATTCTCAACAATTGAGCACTCCCAGAATATCCAAAGGAATGAAGCCTCTAGTTGATACTTCAAAGATACATCTCACCAGAAGGAAGCTAGAGAGCACTCAACGAATGGTATGGAAGCTAATAGAAGATCTAAGCATCAACCCAATCAGCATCCAGATTGAGTTATAAAGCCATTCAAGATGAAGTCTTCCACAAGATGATCATAAGAAGACTTCAGTAGCATGACTAAAGAAAGTCAACATGTGCAGTAGCTGTCAAGTGAAAAGATGACAACGATCTTGGAAATAACAAGGATCGTGGTGTTTGCCAAACGAAGAAGGAACTAATAGAGTATACACAAAGATACTGGTCTGCCTCTGAAGAATAAGGCTAAAGTGATTAAGCATTGGGTCAGTCCATTGATGATAAGTGAACGGGAGATCACAAGGAGAAAGCGAGCTGGACACGCCATAAATCTGAAGTGTCTTGTTATTCAGAAGGGGCCAGAGCATGGAATCAAGCCATCAGTATCTAAGAGCAGTTGAGGCAAACAGAAGTGTTGAAGCACTACGCGAAAGAAAAAAGAGTTGTTCTTCACTAAAGATCAAGTGAACACTCTTCAAGATCGTAGTGCTGACACTACATGTCAATAAGCATCAGTCAATAAGACACTACAATCAGGTCCGAGAAGAAGTGCATCAGAATCGTTGAGCTCGAACAACTAAGGATTGAAGCATTGGCAACGGTTCAATCTGAAGGTTGGCATTCAGACAAAATCTTATCTAAAGCATCGATGCAAGGACAACCTTTGATCAAGAAATCAGAAAGAGGAAATAAAGTCATCGACCTGCCCGAGACATCAAAGTAACACATTTGACGAGGTAGGTGAAACGATGAAGATCGCAGCGATGTCGGGGAAGTCGAAAAAAGATGTCATGTCACATCTGCAGTCTGCACCAAATAACTCGAGATCTGTGAAGCAATTTGAATAGCTTTCAACGGCTACCTTCCAACGGGAAGATTGGGAATTAATATAAATCAACAGAGCTTTAAATATCAAGAGTTGCTGATGATTTCTAAGTTGCAGAATCTTTGAGTTGTTGGGGATGCTATTGTTGACTCTACGAGTTCCGCCAAAGATCAACAGAACAAGTCTCAGTGAGAGTGAGACTACCAAGGTGGAAGTGAAGTAGCTTTGAAGAAGGACTTAAACAGATTAGAGCTTCACTCAACAAAGATGAGAATGCCACTAAAGATGGAAACCAAACTGAGAGCCGAGAAGGCCGAGGAGATAGCATTCTGAAAAGTGGCAGAGTACAAAGAAGATCAGGAGAGTCACTCTACGAATCACCATGAATCTAAAGTTGAAACTGAACAAGTACAGAACCATGTCTGCAAAAAACCAAGAAGGGTTTAGGGATTGCTAAGTGCCAGACAAAGTCTACCAAATGCTCAGGGACTTACCAAATCCAAATGCTGATGGTGCATAGCTGACATCAGATGAAGATGAGTAGAAAAGAATAAAGATCAGTTGCACCAAAGAAGATGTGGTCCAAACTAAAAGTAGAATGCAAAGTGGACCATACCAAGCTGCTAAGTACAAAAGATGTTCAGAGCTTAATGACATCTTAGCAGCTCAGCACCAACAACATCAACAACTACAACAACAAGAAGCCAGGGCCTGAGTGGTCCTTGTCTGAAGGGACTAAATGAAGTTTCCAAGCCTGTTGGGCTTGAAGAGTTCCTAGGGAACTAGAGAAGTTCTAAGGCTGCTGGCCTTGAAGAGTTCTTAGTGAACTGAAGTCCCAAGGCTGCTGGCCTTGAAGAGTTCTTAATGAACTGAAGTCCCAAGGCTACTGGCCTTGAAGGAATCTTATTGATTCAGGGTGCTGCCCTTCCTTAGTGGAAATCCTGCTAGTTGAAAGCAGAAGAGTGGATTAGGAGCTTGAGTCTCTGAACCACTTAAAACCCTTTGTGTCTTTTACTTTATGTCATTTACATTATGTACATTAACTGCTATAACTGTTATGTATGTTTTAAACTGCTTACCACTGAATTAACTCTACGAACAATGTATGTATAATTATGAATATATCAATGAAGGGGATCTTTTACTTATTCCGCTGTGCTTTAAAAGATTCTAATGTTCGTCATACGCTAAATTATTAGCAATATAAAATAAATCAGAAAACTATTTGAAATTAAAAGGTTCTATTCAACCCCCCCTTCTAGATCTATTGTGCCTACCGGGAACTAACAGAGGAGTTAGAGACTGAAGCTAGGGAGAGGGAGTCTGTGTTCCAAAAACTGAGAGACGAGGACCATTAGAGGAAATTAGTAATGCAGTAGATGGAGGTGGAGATTTCTCACCGAAAGGAGGTAGGGATTTAGATGGGGACTTTGTTTCATCAATCGGTGGCTAGGAATGTAGAGTTAGCAGGAAAGTTGGAAGAAATGGAGTAGAGAGAGTTGAGAGAGAGGACGGAGAAGGAGGGTCTCCGTACTCAGTTAGAGATGGAGGTGATGGATAGGATTCACTTCGAGGAGAAGTGGGAGGAAGCCAATGATAAGGAAAATGATCTAGAGGATGAGGTGTGGTGAAACAGAAGGAAGATGAACAAGGTGGGCTATGCTATGCGCACGACCATAGAGAGATTGATCGATGGGGTGAATCACTACCCGATAGAACAGGGACAGACCCAGCACAACATAAGCCGAGATTTGGTGGTGAACATCACTCAGAAGGAGTACTAGATCACCGTGGAGCGTGAGATGATAGATTGAGTTTAGGTGTTAGAATTTAGTGATTGTAGTATTGAAATTATCTATGTGTTGTTATTGTTAAAATCTCAATCTTTTGTGTAAGATGTGAGATTGTTGTAAACCCCCAAGCTTTTGAAGAATTTTAGAGGAGTAACATGAGGGTGTTGTCTCCGTCTTTTGTGTTAAGAGAGGATATGTTGTTTTCATTTATAGAAGTATGCTAGAAAGGATCATATAATTTTAACAATTTGGCATATAAATATAAATAATCTTGTTCCAAGAATGTGTTATAAATGTTATTCTTATTTAAGAAATGTTTAAAATAATATAATAAGATAATAATAAAAAAATGAAAATTATGTGATGTAGAAAAATGCCGCTTAGACGTAGAATAGGCTGCATACCTAAGGTTTGTAATATTCATGAACATGATCAAATTGCACAAAATAAGGAAGCGTGAAAAATCGAGTTTTAAAAATTTTACAAACCATATACCGGATCATCCTTTATGCACAATTATTAATTAAGCGAAAAAGATAAAGAATAAAGAATCATACCCTTGAAGATTGAGCTTCCTCGAATACAAGTTCACCTCGAATCCTTTTCACGTTCAACTTGAATCCACCGGGTTTGGTTCCTTCCTTTGATCAACGTTAGCCACCCAAGTGTTTGGCCTCTAGAGGTGATCCACCAAGGAAGAAGAAGAAAGATTCAAGAAGATGGGTGTTTGGCAAAACCTAGTTTTTATCTCTCATAGAAAAGGTGTACTCTCTCCAACTATTGGAATTACGTATTCTGTGAAAAAATCGACAACCCACCTCACCCATAATAAGACTCCTCTTATTTATAGATGTGGGCAACCCTCCTTAACAATTAAGGAATTGGGTTTTTTTTAATTAATTAAACTCTTTTAATTAATTAGGCTCCCAATCTTATTAGGAATAATTAATTAAACTCTTTTAATTAATTAGCCTCTAATCTTATTAGGATATATGAGAGTACTTTTATTAATTAATTCCCAAACTCCTTTAGGAATTAAAATAATAATAATAATAATAATAATAATAATAATCTTATTAATTTTTATTTAATATTTCTAAAATATTAAATAATAAAATATTAAGCTATTTAATTTATTCTATCACCATAGATAGATTAAATTAAATATACTTAACTTATTATTACGATTATGCCATTAACTTCTTAAATAATTATTCTTCCTTTTATGGTGTGACCCTTTAGGTTCTCCATATTAAATGGGTTGTGAATAAATCAATTAGAACAATTCTAATCTTATTTAAATAAATAAATTAAAATATTAATTTATTTAAATAAATAATATTTATTCTACAATAGGGATAAGCCTCCTAGCGATCAACGACTTTCCGGATAATATAGATTTCAACATTAATCATAAAAGAACCTTTGAGTAAATAATTCTTAATACAATTCAATCCTTCCACCATACTGATGTCCCAATTAAATATAAGACATGGAATTCTTGTCAAGTCTTATTTTATTTAATTATATGTATTTCGACTCTTAAATGCACAACTCCAAATAATGCAAATTAGAAACTCCTTTCTAATTTCATTACATTTAACCAAGGACTCTTGGGTTGTCATTTATCGAATCACATAGGACATTTCTCTTCTTTTACTAGAAGTGGTAGATTCTTTATTGATCATACATTATCTCCATGTACAACTTATTATACCCAAGCATACCCTTTGATATACCTAAGGGTCTTAAGGAATAAGTCAAAGTATAACTCATCATACACAAGAGATACTATGATGATCTCAAGTCCAAGGATCACTTGTACTACTATCACTACTCTGAAATTCCTATTGACGAGGCAAGTAAAACTCCATTAGGTATTCCTTAGCGAGCCACGTTCGATGAACTTATTCTCTAATAAGCACCTACATACTTGCTTTAGTGTCTCCACACAAATGATCATGAGATCAATCATCCTCATCCATGAAAGCAAACAGCGTATGTACCCGATCTATCCGGATTCACTAATCCCCAATTTAGTAATCCAACGATTGGGAACTATTTTAGTTTTAAGCTTTCTAAAATTTAGATCTCATTAGAATGATCATCATCATTATTCTAAAAGCATTGCTTAAAACTATGGGTTTATCACATATTATAAAACAACATCATCATGTAGATAATTAAAAGCCTTTAATAAATTAATACTTTTTATTAATAAATGAATAAGATTGTTACAAAGTATATGCTTTATCATCAAACATGATTGGCTTGTGTGCATACTACTTTCAATCTCCCACTTGCACTAAAGCCAATCGTCATGGTGGTATCTCATACCCTTCTTCTCTAAGTGGCGATTATCCTGCTTTGTTGGATAAGCTTTAGTTAATGGATATGTAATGTTGTTCTTGAGAGTCCACTATCTATAGTGATTTCCCATCTTTCAATGATTCCTATAATCAAATGAAAGTGCCACAACACATGTTTAGATCCAAGATGAGACTTAGGAACTATTCTAGTTACGTAATGAACTTTTCATCCAAACAATCAACTTGCGACTTCATTTATAGCTATATACTTTGTCTTTATCACTAAACCAACAACTCTTTTTGTTTTGTTTGGAACCTTTCAATTCAACTTTGCCCATTGTTCAAGGTAACACTTTTACCTTAAAGTGGATTTTTGTAAATCTTGAGTGCATGTCTAAAAAACTTGAGTGCATTAAGCCCTCTAGTTTTAATTTAGACCCACCATAAATATGATCACATCCTTAGTGTCGATTAAGTACTTTAAGATGTTTTCAGCGACTCATAGTGATCTTCTCTCGAATATGGTGATCAACATCGGTCTCGTATATTTCATTGCATACATGATGTTACTCATGTGATCTCTCTTTTTATGAGTCTATGGGGACTATTAAGAGAGATACACTCCATGGCTCATCAACATGAGACATCTCTTGGAGTTTTGCCATGCTAAACGACTTTAGCATCAAATGAATATCGTTCCTTGGGTTAAGTCGAGCATCCTTTTAAATCTATCTATATAGATTTGTATCCCCAATTAAGATACTCTTCCCAAATCATTCATGGAGGAATGTTTAGACAACTTTATCTTTTCTTGATTGTAGCATTGGTATGTCATTCCTTATTCATAGTATATCAACATATAATACTAGGAATGTCACGGTGCTCCCATTGACCTTTTTGTACACACTAGGTTCATTCTTGTTTTTGATAAAATCAAACTCTTTTTGATTATCTCATCAAAATGATATGTTCCATTTTGAGAAGCTTGCTTCAATCCATTTCTCTGAGTGTCTACAACTCTTACCTCATCGTATGTAAGCTGGATCATCATCTTCTATGATCGTACCTCATCATCATCATCATCATCATGATGAATCCATACCTCCTAGGTATCTTGGTACTATTCGATTCTGATTGGTTGTGGTACAATAGGTCTATCTACAAGTTCCTCTTATTTGACTTATAGTGTTTTGTGGTTCTTGAACTCTTGAAGATCTATTATCCTCCCACTAGCCCCTTGATGATAAACACCTTTATCTTAGAAGGTAGCGTGTTTCATAACAAACACCTTTTGCTAAGTAGGATTATAGAACATATACCTAAACTTACTTTTTAGGATGTCCCACAAATCAACACTTGTCAAATCTTGTCCCAAACTTATCCTTTGAAACCTTTTCACATAAGTTGGACAACCCCTTATCTTAACATACTTAAGATTAGGAATCCTCCTGTCCATAACTTTTATGGAGTCTTGGGGCTTTGGATTTTGAGGTTACCTTTTTTAATAGATATGTCTGACCATTTCTAGGGCATGACCCTAGAAGGATCTTGGAATGTCGGTAAAATCATTATGGATAGTACCATGTCCAACAAGGTATGATTTTTCTTTTTCGATACATCAATCAATTATTGCGTATCGGGGAGGCGTCCATTGTGAAAAAAACCATTTGAGATGATCTAGAAACTTATTTGCACAAGTATTCCTTCCTTGATCTAATCAAAGAATCTTAATACTTTGCAATTTGTTTCACTTACGAATTCTTTGAACCTTTCAAATAATTCACACTTGTATTCAACAAATACACACATTCAACTCTTTGAATGATCATCTCCTTTTTTATACTAGTTTGTTCAATTTCAAAATAATTTTTCACGTAAATCAAGTATACAAAATCCATTAAGTAATATTCGAGTTCTATACAAAACATTATTATTATAAATAGAACAACAATTGTTCTTAAATATAATACCAAAGATTTCATTGTCCAACAACAAAATGGAAATAATGTTTCTAACAAGCTGGAATACAATAACAACTTATTGACTTAATAGATTTGCCCGTAGGCATTGCTAAACTATAAGTTCCTATGGCTAATGCAGCAACCTTTGCTTCATTTACCAGACATAGGATTACTTATCTTTGTTTAGCTTTCTACTTACCTTGGTCCTTCATAAATCTATATTTATGATAACCAAAGTCGGTATCCAATACCCAAGTAGAACCTTGACTTAAAGAAAAATTTATTTTAAATCATGAACAAAAAATTATATTTATGTAGCAAAAACTTCACTAAACTTCTTTTGGTTAGCCTCTGCAAGATGCTTCTTGTAGTTTCTTTTTCCGATGTCGGGGCTTATTGCGGTGGAAGCAAACTCCTTTGCTTTATCCGTATCGGTTTTGTTCTTATTATCCTTTGTTTTTGCTTTTCTATTTACCTTCTTTGAATCGTTCTTCTTTTTTAGAAGATCCTTTGGCCCCTACCGATAAGACTTGGTCTTTCTTGGTTGGAAAGTGACTCTCAACATTTTTCAACATGTTAAGCAAATCGGCGAGGGCGATATCTAGCTTGTTCATATGAAAAATTCACAACAATTGTGAAAAAGAGTCAGGGAGTGAGTGCAAGATCAAATCTTGGCTCAACTCTCCATCCATGACAAAACCCGTTGTCCTAATTGATCAATCAAATTGATAATGTTAAGGACTTTTATACATCTTGTAGTGTCATCGGTCATTCTAGATCGGAAGAGCTCCTTGAATATCGATATCTGTCAGTCCTACTTTCCTCACCATCAACTACTTGATGTGCAGGAATATAGTAGGAGCATCCATAGTTTCATCTTGTGTTTGAAGCTCGTTACTCATGGATGCGAGCATGATGCATTGAGCCAACTATGCATCATCTTGCCACTTTCTAAAAGTAGCAATCTCTTCCTCGGAGGCATTATGCGCAACCATTGCGAGGGATAGGCGTATTAAGGACATAAGATAGCTTTTAATAGTGAGAACTATTCTCAAATTCCTTAACCAATCCATTTAATTGATCAGGTTAAATAACATCTAATATGCTTTATGATGATGATAGTAATTTAGACATTGTAAAATTACGTAAATGAATTTGTAATTAACAACATTTTAGCATACATTCTTTTATTAATTACCAAAATAAATTAGGTCTTGTTTTAAATTGGTATCTCCCACTATTTTCTTCAAACTATATTACCCTCAATATATATAGTTAAATAAAATCTAATTAAAGATTTGCTAGTGAGAATAAGGATCTCATTTCAAATGTATATAGCCTTGTGGTGACACAACAAACTATATATAAATAAATAGGTAGACAACTCTTGTCAATTACATCAACTATGTAACTCCTTGTATTTTTTGCCTCTTAGATTATTTTGATCAGTGGTGGCACATCAGAATCAAAATTATCCAAGTTAAGTCAACCTAGCACTCCATATATTCAAAAAAAAAAAATATTGTCCTTGTGGTGACACAACAAAACAATATTGTTCAATTTTCTTTATAAGCATCAAATGTGATAAAATTAACATCTTAAATACTTAATATAAGCCTTGTGGTGACACAACAAACTCATAATAAATATTTAATACTCTATTATTTTTATCATGCTAGAAAAAGCGGACGTTCGATATTCCAAATATCTTTGAGCGCTTAGGACTTAATATAAAAATTTTTGAGGGTTTTGTTTATTAATTTGTCTCATCTTGTTTAGCGCAGCATATATATATATATATATATATAAAATATATATATATATAATTAACATATATAATATATGTTTATATATATATATATATATATATATATATATAGTATAAGCATGCACATATAGAATACTATATTCTACGGATTGATTATGGACTTTTATTCTAGTTTGGTTCACTAGAGCCACCAAGTGAACCAAAAGGTCAAACCCTAGGGGTGCAAAAATTAATATTTAAATATAACTATTACATTTAAACTTGGGCTCCATTACAAAGCGGGTCTTCAAGCGCTCCTTGCTCCTTCCTTGATCTCCAATTCTTCAAAATTAATTCTAACTATTCCTATTACAAAACTATTTAAAATAAATAAAAACCTTGATCGTGATCGAGGGAAGTACATAGGAGGAGATAGAATTTACATTAAGAAAAAATTAGAGAAGGCAGTCATGAGACCCCATTTAATAAAACTCATACATTCATGCATCCAACTAAAATAAAATCCAATCACATTGGTCGATAGTCCATAATCAATCCCATTTATTATCATACACATCACCATATGCATCGATAAATAACATTCATCTCATGAATAATAAACATTATATAATATATATATATATATATATATATATATATATCATTTTAATAATGGGCAAATTTAGTTAGTATAAAATCTAATTTTGAATCAAAATAAACTCCTTTATTTTAATCCAAATTTAAATCAAAATAAAACTCTTTTATTTTAATTTATCCAATTTTGAATAAAATAAACTATTTTATTTTAATCAAAATCTTTAATCAAAATAAACTCATTTATTTTAATTAATTATGGAATCCATTCCAAGTAAAAAAAAAAAAAACTCCTTTATTAAAGGAAACACGGATTCTCTTTCCTATTCACAAATAAACTCCTTTATTTTGAATAATATGAAATCTTATTCCATATCTAAATAAACTCCTTTATTTAAGAAAATACAGATTCTCTTTCTATTTCACAAATAAACTCCTTTATTTTGAATAATATGAAATCTTATTTCATATCTAAATAAACTCCTTTATTTAAGAAAACATGGAATCAATTTCAACTCCAATTAGTTATCATGGAATCCAATTCCAACTCTAATTAGTTAGCATGAAATTTAATTTTAAAATTAAAATAAACTTTTTTTTTAATTTAAAATAAACTTTTTATTTTATAAAATATTAAAATAATATATATATATATATATATATATATATATATATATATATATATATATATATATATATATATATATATATATATATATATATATATATATATATATATATATATATATATATATATATATATTATATATATATATATCCTATGATATTTATTAATATATATATATATATATATAATATATATATATATATATATATATATATATATAAATATATATCATTTTGCATATAATAAATATATATATATATATATATATATTCATAAATCATTTATAAAAAATGATTTTATTTTTTTTTTTTTTTTTTTTTTTTTAAAAATTTATACAACAAAATTATGCCCAATTAAATTATTCTAAACACATATCAATATACATATCAAATTAAAATAATTAATAATTAGCATAAAGTTTTGGCTCACGATACCCTTTATTAGTTTTAATAATATTCATGAACATGATCAAATTGCACAAAATAAAGCGGAAGCGTGAAAAAATCGAGTTTTAAAATTTTACAAACCATATACGGATCATCCTTTATGCACAATTATTAATTAAGCGAAAAGATAAAGAACAAGAATCATACCCTTGAAGATTGAGCTTCCTCGAATACAAGTTCACCTCGATCCTTTTTTCGCGTTCAACTTGAATCCACAAGGGTTTGGTTCCTTCCTTTGATCGACGTTAGCCACCCAAGTGTTTGGCCTCTGGGGTGATCCACCAAGGAAGAAGAAAGATTTCAAAGATGGGTGTTTGGCAAAACCTAGTTTTTCTATCTCTCATAGAAAAGGGTGTACTCTCCCAACTATTGGAATTACGTATTCATATGTTGTGAAAAAACAACAACCTCACCCATAATAAGACTCCTCTTATTTATAGATGTAGGCAACCCTCCTTAACAATTAAGGAATTGGGTTTTATTTTAATTAATTAAACTCCTTTAATTAATTAAACTCTAATCTTATTAGGAATAATTAATTAAACTCTTTTAATTAATTAACCTCTAATCTTATTAGGATATATGAGAGTACTTTTATTAATTAATTCCCAAACTCCTTTAGAAATTAAATAATAATAATAATAATAATAATAATAATAAGACTCCTCTTATTAATTTATATTTAATATTTCTAAAATATTAAATAATAAATATTAAGCTATTTAATTTATTCTATCACCATAGATTAAATTAAATATACTTAACTTATTATTACGATTATGCCATTAACTTCTTAAATAATTATTCTTCCTTTTATGGTGTGACCCTTTAGGTTCTCCATATTAAATGTTTGTGAATAAATCAATTAGAACAATTCTAATCTTATTTAAATAAATAAATTAAACTATTAATTTATTTAAATAAATAATATTTATTCTACAATAGGGATAAGCCTCCCTAGCGATCAACGACTTTCCGGATAATATAGATTTCAACATTAATCATAAAAAGAACCTTTGAGTAAATAGTTCTTAATACAATTCAATCCTTCCACCATACTGATGTCCCAATTAAATATAAGACATGGAATTCTTTGTCAAGTCTTATTTTATTTAATTATATGTATTTCGACTCTTAAATGCACAACTCCAAATAATGCAAATTAGAAACTCCTTTCTAATTTCATTACTTGCCTTAACCCGAGGACTCTTTGGTTGTCATTTATCGAATCACATAGGACATTTCTCTTCTTTTACTAGAAGTGGTAGATTCTTTATTGATCATACATTATCTCCATGTACAACTTATTATACCCAAGCATACCCTTTGATATACCTAAGGGTCTTAAGGAATAAGTCAAAGTATAACTTCATCATACAAATCTACTATGATGATCTCAAGTCAAGGATCACTTGTCTTACTATCACTACAGAAATTCTATTTGACGGGCAAGTAAAACTCCATTAGGTATTCCTTAGCGAGCCACGTTCGATGAACTTATTCTCTAATAAGCACCTACATACTTGCTTTAGTGTCTCCACACAAATGATCATGAGATCAATCATCCTCATCCAATATGAGCAAACAGCGTATGTACCAATCTATCCGGATTCACTAATCCCCAATTTAGTAATCCAACGATTGGGAACTATTTTAGTTTTAAGCTTTCTAAAATTTAGATCTCATTAGAATGATCATCATCATTATTCTAAAATTGCTTTGCTTAAAACTATGGGTTTATCACATATTATAAAACGACATCATCATGTAGATAATTAAAAGCCTTTAATAAATTAATACTTTTTATTAATAAATGAATAAGATTGTTACAAAGTATATGCTTTATCATCAAACATGATTGGCCGCCCAAAGCCAAAGAAGATCAAAGGTTGTTACGCTTATGGTTCGGTGGATCACTTGATTAAGGATTGCCCAAACAAAGGAAGTAGCGGAGGAAGTGGCAAACTGATGATTGGCGGACCGAAGCCATCCAACCATCCAACTGCCAGAACATTTAATATGACCGTCCAGAATGCAGTAGCTGCTAAGGACATTGTGTCAGGTATCATCCCAATTAATAATATAAATGCCTATGTATTATTTGATTCGGGTGCCACATGTTCTTTTGTGTTTGAGGAATTTGCTAGTCGACTAAATTTACCCTGAGAACGATTAGGAAATCATTTGAATATAGAAGTTACAAATAAGGAAGTAATCCCTGTAGAGTATATTTACCAAAATTTTTGTGTAAATATTAGAAATCATGAACTGAGAATAGACTTGATCCCGATAAGATTGGTAGAGTTTGACGTAATATTAGGAATGGATTGGTTGTATAACCATGCTGCAATAATTGACTATTAGAATAAAAGTGTGAACCTTCAGACTTCGAATAAGTTTGTGCTATTTTATGGTAGCTCATCGCTTAAGAAATCATGTTGTCTTACGATGATGCAGGCCAAGAAATTGATAAGAAAAAGATGTATAGGTTACTTAGCATACATTATTTGCACACGGAAAAAGGGAGTAGAAATTAAGGATATATCCGTAGTAAGGGAATTTCAAGATGTATTTCTGAATGATCTGCCTGGTCTTCCACCAGATAGAGAAATCGAATTCATAATAGACTTAGCACCAAGAACTACACCGATTTTGAAAGCTCTATATTGTATGGCGCTAGTAGAAATAAAGGAATTGATGATACAATTACAAGAGTTGATGGATAAAGGTTACATACGACCGAGTGTGTCTCCTTGGGGAGCACTAGTGTTGTTTGTAAAGAAGAAGGATGGATCGATGAGGCTTTGTATAGGTTATCGAGAATTGAACAAAGTAACAATTAAGAATAGATATCTATTACCAAGGATAGACGACCTTTTTGACCAACTGAAGGGAGCCAAGTGTTTCTCGAAGATAGATTTACGAGCGGGTTATCACTAGTTGAAGGTACGGGAGGAGGACGTATCAAAGACGACATTCTAAACTCGTTATGGACATTTTGAATTTTTTGTAATGTCATTCGGGTTGACGAATTCTCCGGCAGCGTTTATGGACTTGATGAATTGGGTCTTTAAGCCATTCTTAGATAAATTCATAGTAGTTTTCATCGAAGGTATATTTATCTACTCAAAGATGATGGAAGAACACGCTGAACATCTGAAGATGGTTTTGGAGGCACTGAGAAAAGAGAAGTTGTATGCGAAATTTTCTAAGTGTGAATTTTGGATGGAGAAAGTTCAATTCTTAGGACACGTGGTGTATAAGGATGGAATTTCTGTAGACCCTACAAAAGTTGAAGTAGTGAATAATTGGTAGCAACCAAAGACGCCAATAAAAGTAAGAAGTTTCCTAGGGTTAGCTGCGTACTATCGAAGATTTATCCATGATTTTTCCAAGATAGCAACCCCGTTAACCAATTTAATGAGGAAGATGGTGAAGTTCGTGTTGACGGACAAGTGCAAAGAGAGTTTCCAAGAACTGAAAAAGAGATTAAGCGAGGCGCCTATATTATCATTACCAGATGATACGGGAGGATTTGTGGTGTATAGTGATGCTTCGCATAGAGGACTGGGTTGTGTGCTAATGCAACATGGCAAGGTCATTGCATATGCGTCATAACAATTGAAGGATTACGAAAAACGATACCCTACTCATGACTTAGAATTAGCGACAGTAGTTTTTGCGTTGAAAATTTGGAGACACTATTTGTACGAAGAAAAATGTGAGATATACACGGACCACGAGAGTCTGAAATATATCTTCACATAGAAGGAGTTAAATATGCGTCAAAGGAAATGGTTAGAATTGATTAAGGATTATGACTGCAATATCCTTTATCACCCGGGGAAAGCAAATGTGGTGGCCGACGTGCTAAGTAGGAAAGAAAGGGAGAAGTTATTTCAATTGATGACTCAAGAGGAGTTAATAAAGGATGTGGAAAAATTGGAGATAGGAGTGAAGGGACCAGAGAGGTCTAGAGAAAGGGTGTTTGCAGTAGAAGCTCGTCCAACCTTGTTGGACAGAATAAAGGAATCCAAAGAAAATGATGAGGAGTGCGAGAGAATCAGAAAGAGGATCGCAGAACATGAGGGGAGAGATTCAAAATAGATAAAGAGGGTATTTTAAGATTCGAAGGGAGAGTGTGGGTGCCAGCAATAAACAAGTTAAGAGAAAAAAATTTACATGAGGCACACAATACGATGTATTCCATTCATCCAGGAGGCACGAAGATGTACCGAGATCTAAGACAACATTTTTGGTGGCCAAATCTGAAACGAGAAATCGCGGAGTGTGTTAGTAGATGTCTTACTTGTCAACGGGTCAAAGCAGAGCACCAGAGACCGAGTGGGTTACTCCAACAGTTGGAAATATCAGAGTGGAAATGGGAGCATATTATGATTGATTTTTTGGTAGGGCTTCCACTCACGTAGAAAGGTTTTGACGCCATTTGGGTGATCGTAGATCGACTAACAAAGATGACTCATTTTATACTGATCAAAATCTGATATAGTTTAAATCAATTAGCAAATCTGTATGTAAAAGAAATTGTTTCATGACATGGAGTGCCGGTATCGATTGTTTCAGACCGAGGTCCGCGCTTCATGTTAAAATTATGGAAAAGTTTACAAGAAAGGATGGGAACGCAATTAAGGTTAAGTACTGCTTATCATTCGCAGACAGACGAGAAAAGTGAGCGAACGATACAAATACTGGAAGATATGCTTAGAACTTGCGTGTGAACTTCAAATGAAGTTGGGATGATCACCTACCCTTAGTGGAATTTGCTAATAACAATAGTTACCATGCGAGTATAGGCATGCCACCGTACGAAGCTCTTTACGAAAGGAGGTGTAGAACACCGTTATGTTGGGATGAAGTGTGAGAGTGAAAGATACTATGGTCAGAATTAATTAGTGCAACAAACCGCAGATGTGGTGTTATTGATAAGAACTAGATTAGTAGCTGCACAAGATCGCCAGAAGAAGTACGCAGACTTGCATCTTCAAGACCGCGACTTTAAATTCAAAAGTCACGTCTTCTTAAAAGTATCTCTCCGGAAAGGAAAAATACGATTCGCCAAGAAGGGAAAATTAAGTCTGAGGTTCATAAGACCATTAAAGATACTAAAGCGAGTGGGCGAAGTGTTGTACAAAGTTGCATTATCACCTGAGTTGGAGCACATCCATAACGTGTTTCACATCTCCGTGATATGTCTGTACAAGCCTGACTACAAACACATGAATTCTTTTGAACCCATCCAAGTAGAGAAGAATCTATCATATAAAGAAGTTCTTGTCCAGATATTAGATAGGAAAGAACAGACATTGAGGAATAAAAGTATACCTTTAGTGAAAGTACTCTAGGGAAACCACGATGCCGAGGAGGCCACGTGGGAATTAAAAGATAAGATACGAAGGGATTATCCCCATTTATTTGAGTAACTTTGTATCAATTCCGAGGATGAAATATTTATAAGGGGGGAGAATGTAAGAACCAAGAAATTCATTATTAAATAATTATTTTAATATAATAAGAAAATAAATATTTATTTGAATATAAATATTGATGTGTAATGAGATGAGTAATCCAATTGGTGGAATTTGAATGTGCATGAGGATTAAGAATTGTGAAATGCCTTGTGTGGCATAATGAGGAATGAGGAATGAGGAATTTTACTAAGTGAATCAAAAGAGAAATGGCTACTAAGAGGAAGATTAATTATGTATAATTATGAGATTCCATATAAGGAATGAATACATTCTTAGACTAGTACAAACTGGCGCCCTTCCACCAATACAAACTGGTGCAGCTGCACCAGTGGTCAATCTGATAAAGTTAGTTTTTACTATAGAAATGAAATGGAAAATTATTGTAATGTGTGACATGAATAAAATCATATGATAATAATACATTTTTATGACATAAAGTACCAAGTAGTACAATGAAATCATGTGTAGCCTTTAATACAGAAATAATTAAATATCTATGTATTCCAAAAAGTGGGAAAAGAATTAAATGTTTAAAATAGACATTTAATATTAAATAATGTTATAATGTGGTTAGGTGAGAAGTAAAAATAATTATGGGATCTACCCGGATAATAATATCGAACTGCGTTATTTTATTACGTGTATCTAATGTACATGGATTATATGATGTGAGTACATAAATAATCCCTAATTTTCCTAATATGGTAACAATTGTACATTAAAATTGCATTTTTGGAAATTAAAGGAACTAAATTAAGCATTATTACCCAAATTTCCAAGTATTAAAACTATTGTTACAAGCTTAGTTGAACAAAACGTGCTCAGTTTTCATTGTGTAACCTCCAAGAAGTGTACAGTAGCTATGGAGATAGGTGATGATGTCTAAGAAGATGGCTAGGAAGTGGTAGTTACACTACTCTTAATTAACCATTGTATTCTTTTTATACACCATGGATTACAACCTCAGTATAAACTCATTGGCCAGTCCAAGTTTCCTCTATAAATAGCGGTTCAATTATAAATTTTTACGTTGCTTTGTCCGTTGAAACTCTGATAAATTGAGTTTGAGTGTTTGTGGTTCAAAGAAGAGTCTAGCAATCTCAGAAGGAAGAAACTAAGTATACTAAGCTTCAAAGAGGTATAAAATCCTAACTTTGGTACTTAGTTGGGTATTGACAAATTCTTAGAATTTCTTAAAATTCTCTATCAATCAATGTGAATTAGCATGATATCATGTGTTTAGGAAGTATTTGTACATATATGGAACCTTTAATGAGGAATTAAACATGTTTTAACCAATTAGAATCATTGTTGGTTGATGCTCTACAAAATAGAGCAAGTTACTGCTATTGTTCAGTGCACTACTAATGGCAATTGCGCTAGTTTATACTAAGTGGGCAAATAAGCAATTGCGATGTACCAGAACCGGTTTACGGTTTTGTTATGCTATGTGTTTCTATTTTGGTATTATGACTTAAATATATACCTGAAAAGAAGTACAGTATGAGATATAAAGCTTTCTTATGTAGTATGAAGTGATCAACATGATTTAGTGAGGAATTTATAACAAAAATTTAAGTTTTGAAAACAAACTTTGTTGAAACTCATGTTCTGCAAATTTTGAGCTTAGTAGTATATATACATGACTAATTTTAAACATAAATGAGCATGAGTTATGATTTATAGTTCTTGTATTCATGACTAACTTGTTAGACCTTGTGTTAAAAACTTTTTCAAGGCAAAGCTTGTTATATCAAAGAAAATATGCATGAATAATACATGATGTACATTCTAATCTTGAGAAGATGTTAACATGACTTAACTACATATGATAAGAGCTTTAAAGTTGCCTTTCATGTGTTAAATTGCATAGTTCAAGTTTAAAATGATTTCAAAAACAAACTTGAATATGTTTTTAAACCAAGTGCGTTAAGTATGAGAAAAGAGATTCTGAAGATTTAAGATGTCATGTTTATTACATCTCTAAACATGATTCGTATGTGTTGGACATAATGACAACTAAATCAAACATAAGTGTAAAGCATGTTTCATAGTACTAAACAATGTTAATTATGAATTAATTATTTGAACACTATAAGCATGTGTATTAACAGATTTTGTGATCTTTATGTGGACATATGGCCAAGTTATAAAGCATTGTGACTACATGACCTTGTTATGCTTTAATTTCATGTAAATCGTAAACTAAAACATGTAAAAGTGAACTCAAGAATGGTCATATGTTTATGTGAAGACCTCTAGCAAGTATGCATGTTAATTGTAAGTGTATAGGTATATTAAAGTTGAATTTGAAATCGAGAGAGCGAAGCTCAACTCGGTCAGAGGCTAGAGGACAGAGCTCATTGCTGCTGTAGTCCCCAAGCCTAGCCTGTATGCGGTTGCTTGCCATCCTCCGCATCAAGTCTAGATTTTATTTGTAATCTGATGTTCAAAACATGCTTGTATGGTTAAGTTAACTTATATTATATGACCAGTGTGTTATTCAATGTGTTAAGAAACATGCCAGAGTTGAATATTTAACGAATGATTATAACTTTCAAATGTGAAGTTCAAGAAAGTATTTGGAAACTGTAAAACAATGATTTGAAACCAAGTTGTCTGACCTTGTGGTGTCATACAAACTGATTTTGTGTTATGTATAGATTATACAACTAAGTTAGATGTTTATATGTATGTTTGGACTTACATATGTGAGCTTATGTAACTAATGAATATCCTATACACGTAATTGTATTATGTTAGGATTCAAAAGAGTGTTGATAAGCTATATTTGGTAAACTACGGTTGAGGCAAGTACTCAAACCTTACTCTTTATTGAGCATTATTTAAACTTGTGCAATTATTGATCGTACAAGTAGAACTTTGAAGAAATAATACTTCGTAATGAAATTTAAAACTTTGATTCGAACGATAATTGTTCATATATGTATTGTGAAAGAAACTGTCTAAGACATTGATTCGACTAAACTATTGATAGTTGATCAAAAGCTATCAAAACCAAATTAACTTGGTACGGACTCTTATAACTGAGTTGAACTACCCTCTTGGTAGGGGAATTATATATTGTCGGGGAATCAACGTGCGCACATGAGAATGATTAAATTTTATGCATGACATAGGGTACTTTAGGTTGATAACTTATTATACTCATTTTGTAGAATTATCAGTTGTATCACTGTTAATTCTAGGAGAAGTTCATAGTCCTTAGTGACTGCTCAGTATTCATTACTTTGAAATCTTGAAATTGATTAACCATTGAATATTATTGATATTTTCTGTCCATAACGACTATTGTTGATAATCATTGATACTTCTTGCTTTTTTGAACTATCATTATTGATATACTCTTGAGAAATTTAAAACCATATTGATTACCCTTTTGCTATATTACTTCCTGGGCAAAATTGTTGCTCATCCTTGCTTTCAATAAAACTTTCAGTTAAGGTAGAACGTGGTGAACCCTCTAGCAAGGACAAAGGTAAAGAGAAGGCTTTTGAATAGTTATTCCATAATGCTAAAATGTACTATTATTTGGTTGAAGAAGAACCTAATTGTGTTTAGCTATGTTTAGTTTAAGTTGTATTGGATTATGTATTAGTTATGTCTAAACGGTGTTTAATTATGATTAAGGTTTGCAAGAAATGTTTATGTTACCAATCCTTGGGACGAGAATAAATATATTATACCAATGTAATTTATTCTATTATTTCATTGTGTGAGATGTTGATTTATTATTAGAGTTAGTACGTGACAACCAAATTTGAGACTAGGGTGGTCTGAATTTGGGGGCGTCACATTCTCAAAGAATTTGGGACGCCCCCAAATTTAGGTACTTGAAAGATAATACTAATAATAATAACAATAATATAAATATCAACCTTAATTTACATATATCAGAGTCTAATCCCAAGTACGCAACCTTTAATACATTACATTACATGAAAGATAATATATATCTTCCTTATCTTAATAAAGTTAAACTATTACATAATATAACACAAACTTAATCTGCAACATTTCATTTTCCTTTGTTCTTGGCAGAGCCTTCTAGTTGATCACACTTAGCTGAAAATATTTAAATTAAGCAAGGATGAGCATTTGAGTGCCCAGCAAGTAATAGCAAGCAATAAAAGTTAGCTGAAAGAAGTAAATGTTTTCTGTGAATAGCACTTCTACAACGAATCAACAATTGTGAAGTAAGCTGAAGCAACAATAAACAACATATCATTTCGATTTCAAATTTTGTAAACTACGTACTGACTATAGATGGAGATCGGTAGACAGACTATGAACATTATTTTCTATTTCTGAAAAGCTTAAATAGAACTCCATCTGTAAACCGTCATAACTTACAGGCATGGGGTGATCAGCCCGTTATGCCCTGTATTGATCAATACTACATGTTCGAACGATATTTTCGTCCAGCATATCCACATTAGGCGCATAAAAGTTTCCCAGATTCGGGATGTTCATACTAGTCTAGAATCCGAACCAAAACAATTCTGTTGGATACAATAAAGTTCTATCTTGTTTAACAATATTTTTAAATCGTATCAAATTTGAATCAAATAAACTTAGACACCTTTTAAGTCAATGTATACATACTGGAAACCAATAAGTATGTATCAACATGTGATAAAATATAATGATTATCCAAGTGAGGACACTTGTATAACCATATGTAGAAATTAACGAACAGAATAAATATCTGAATTATACAATAATACTAAATTGATAATTAATGATCGGATAATTTAAGAACTAGTATGAATACAAATGTTTGGATACATAATCAATAATAATAGAGTTAATAATCTGGCATAACGATAATATAATTCTGAAACTTTCTTACTCATGTCCATTGCATAAAGTAAATACAAAGAATTAGATACTTGCCTGGTCTGCTGCTTACAGAACATAGTTTTATCTTTTGTATCAAGACCTCTCATTAATAAGATCATTTTATCGATTAGAATAACATATCATAACACATAGTATTGCTATTTGCAGTCAGCACATAACCTAATCACATTGTTACGTAATTATATCAGTTATTGGATCACAAACAAACACTTATATAGTCAAACTATCTAAGTCTAAATTAATTTCTGAAACATTTCAATATACCAGCAGCTTTATTGGTTAATTATCGAGTCTAAAACTCTATTCTGTTGTTCATTATTCACTTAGATTATTTAAATATCAATTATATTATTTTTCATGTAGACTTATAATAATTTTTAAACAATTATTATAATTTATCATAATTTTTCAAACACCGGAATTATTATTAAATGATTTAAATATTAAATAATTATATTATAATTAATATTTAATTAATATTAAAATATTAATGAAACCATTGCCAAAATATTAAAGTTATTTATAATAACTTAAAATATTTTAAAACATTAATATTACCCTTAAATGATTTTTAAAATAATTAAAAATAATTTTAAATAATTACCATTAAAATTTAAATATTAATGCATTATTTATCAAAATATTTAAAAGTCATTTATTATAACTTAAAATATTTTTAATTCATCTATATCCCTTTTAAATGATTTTTAAAAGAATAAAACCATTATTAACTCTGTTTATTTAATATAATTATTAAATAAATTTAATATCTTTAATATTAAATTATTAATGAAATTAACCTTTAAATATTAAAAGTTTTATTTATAACTTAAAATATTTTTAAACACCTTATTTTCATTTAAAATAATTTTTATAATATTAAAATCATTTTTTTAAATTAATTTATTTAATATAATTATTAAATAAATCTAAATATCATTAATATTAAATAATTAATGAATTTTACTTTAAAATATTAAAAGTTATATTTTAAAACTTCAAATATTTTTAAATCCTTTAATATAAGTTAAAATCATTTTAATATAATAAAATTATTTTTAATTACTTTATTTAATGCATTTATTAAATAAAGTAAATATCAATAATATTTAAATAAATACTAATATTTATGGAAAATATGCCAAATTATTAAAAGTTATTTTTTATAACTTAAAATAAATTTTTAAATTAATTTTGTAATTTTTTAGAATTTTATTTCTATTTTTTATCATTTTCCTGAAATTTAGAAAATAAAATTAATAAAACCGTCGCTATAGGCTATAGCGACAGTAACCGTCACTGTTGGTGTTCTTGGGGCTCAAGAACACTGACAATCAGTGTTCAAGGGGTCAACTTTGACCACTTATAATTCTTTGTTCTTGCATGCTCTGGTCAATCCCAAGCATTGATCTTGTAGTATACATGTAGTACTACAATTATCCACCATCACCTTGGTCATACAACAACTAAGATGCAAGATCTGAGCCTTTAAAATCATTGTCAGGGCTATTCTAGGTTTTCTGGGTAACCCGGAAACCCAGTCAGCTTCGAGTAGGCACTTTGTGGCTTAAAAATCTTAGGGTTCTGGTTGATGTTATAGTGGTATAATGGATCCAAATTGTAGTCTACACAACAGATTACTAATACCATTCATCATATCAGTCAAACTACATCAGAATCATTAGATATCATACGGTCAAACCTTGTAAGAAGTGATAGTCTTAAGTTTTCTAGGCTTCCCAGAAAACCGAGTTCGTGATCAAGCAAGCTAGTTTGACCATCCATTACGGTCAGTCTGTTGGTTATCTAAGTGATATAAAGGCTGGGATCTAAAGTCCATTTAATAGGCTATACATTAGATACAATAACATCTCCAAATCTCCTACATCTAACGGCTATTGGCCTTAGAAAATCTTGTCAGACCCTAATATTGAGTTTCTGGGTTGCCCAGAAACTCTTGGTCATGCTCGGTCAACTATGTTTGACCAAGAATATCTTGTAACCTGGATCTGATCTAAGCATGATTTCAAGTCCAGATCAAAGTCCTTATGGCAAACTACAAGTCTAAAACATAAAACACACAAAATCATAAACAGAGAGAGATCTACAGCCTCTGACTTTTGCTTGTCAGACACAAATTTAGGGTTCATGTCAGTTTTGAAAAACTTTGATTTTAAGGCACTTTGATGCTTATAGATCTATGATGGATCATCATAGATCATCTTAAAACATTTTCTAACACATGAATCAACACATGAACAACACTTTGGACTAAGCATACAAGATCAAAGTATGTTTAGGGCTTATATACCTTCTAGTTCAAGCTTTCATCTTTGATCCCCTCTACTGATCTTGGTGTTTGCAAGACTTGTTTAGGGACTGAAACACCTTAGGATTTCATGGGTTTGGGTGAGAGAGAAGTGAGTTGAGTGTTTGTAAGCAAATGAGCCAAGTTAGTAAACTTTCTCTCTCTTGATCTATATATATATATATATATATATATATATTGATGTGTAATGAAGTTAGCTGAGATATGTGGCTGATTTTTGTTATATTGAGCATGTGGGATAATCTAGAGTTGTTGAACAACTCTAATCTTGGCAAGATATACAAATAATCTAATAAAGAATGTGCAAAAGGATAATGAGGTCATTTTACATGTGATTTTAATGGCAAATTTGTAAACTTGGCAAACCTTAGGGTTGGACCCTTAGGGTTAATCCTAAGGTTTTCAAAAATTTAATTTTCTAGGCTTTTTATTTAGGATTTAAAAATATTAAAAATTTAGTTTCTAAAAATGAACAATTAGGGTTTTATAACCACATTATGTTTTCTAGTTACATAAGATATTGAAATTAGGATTTAATAATTCACTAATCATAGTTAGCTTTCCAATTTCGCGATTAGGGTTACTAATTTAGCAGTTAGGGTTCCAAATTTCATGGTTAGGGTTTTGAGTCAATAATTAGGGTTTCTAGTAATTACGATTTTACGTAATTAAGTATAATTCCTATAATTATTTATATTATCACGATTACCTAACGACTTAAACAATTCTTAAAGTCATATTTGACTTTTTGAATTAAGGTTTATCAGTAATGTTAGGGCTTTATCATATACACAATAATTGACCAATTATTATCAATATACACGTACAGTACATATTTATAGCACTGAAACATAATTAATATTATATTATTATTCTCATTCCTTAGTCAAAATCCAGAATTAGGGTTTGGATTCCATATCCGATTTACCTTGCATATAAAACATTATTAATTAAGTTAAAATAATTAACTTAATAATCAACTAATATTCATATAATAAAATAATTATTATAATAATTCCAATAATCATTTCATATATTATTTAAATAATATATAATCATATTTTCGGGAAAATAAAAATAAAAATATTTTTCCTACAAAAGTAATTATAAAAATTTAATTTATAATGATCAATAATTCTAAATTTTTTTTTTTGAAATTATTCATGTAATAAATAAATTTTTATTTATCACATATATTTTACCTTGCACATATATTCCCACCTTTATAATAAAAAAAATTTATACGCAAAATTTCTGATTTAATTATATAGAAAATATCGGGTTATTACAGAATTAAAGTTGTAGATCTTCTTTTTATCATTCTAAAACATCTTGAATCATCTGAATTGGAGTTTGAACGAGAGAGAGTTATGGCCATTTTATCAAAGGACATCACAGCAGAATGAAAAAATGGTCTCTGCCATTTGGGCGCAGCAGCTATACCTTTCTAGAACCAAACTCAAGCGCAAGATAGTGCCAAAATCAGACCGACTTTTATGAAATAAAAGTATTAAATCTTTTTTATAATTATTTTTGTGGAATATTCGTTTTTTCAGGAATATTAGGTAAGAGTATGACGACGCTGAAATAATAAATCATTAGTGGACCCTACAACAAAATATTGTCTGATGCAAAAAATTATATAAATAAAGTTTTTATTAAAAAAAATTGTCAACAGTACTATCACTTTCAGCTGCTTAAATACCCGATGATAAAAGTGTAGTAGCACGCGGTATTCTACAATGACATACGACATTACACAGTATCTCACGGTATTGCATAATACTTCATATTACTGATTCAATAATTGTTACAGTAAAAATTGCATAGTATTTCATATTATTGAAGTCAATAAATGTCGCAGTAGAAAATGCACAGTATTTCATATTATTATATTAATAATTGACATGGCACAATAACTCATATTATTTGATATGATATTATTTGGCCAATAAACATTATTGACAATATCTAGAAAGTTCTGCCAAGGAAAGGGGTTATTTAATTGCACATCGTTTATTCGGAAAGCCCCCTCTTTCCTGGGGACGATCTAGTTGTCAATATTGTAATTGTAGACACTCGAAATTTTGTATTCCTGTTACTAACCCTGCAGGAGGGCAGAATCGTCTTCCCGAGACAACCCTGGAAGTCAAATCCAGCTACAACCCCGAAGATAAACCCGGGAGATCCATTTCCAACCACAGAGATAACCTTGGGAGATACAGTTTCAACCTTGGAGACAACCCTGGGAGATTCAGTTCTAATCTCGGAGATAACCCCGAGAAATTCAGTCTAAGTTTCAGAGATAACCTCAAAAAAGTCAGTTCAAACCCTAGAGATAACCCCGAGAGGTCAAAACAACCTCAGAGATAACCTTGAGTATAGTTAGAGTCAAGCTAGAATTAATAGTATTATACTGCAAATCCAATATAAATGAGTACAACAGGTGATCTGCCTAAAGTACCCTACGTTATGCATAACATTTAAACATGCTAGTATGTGCGCACGTCGGTTTCCCTACAATTATATAATTTCCCCTTCAATGAGAGTTGTTCACCTTAGTAGCTTTACGAGAGTCCGCACCAAGTCAATATGTTTGGATAGCTTTCTAACACATGATAATAGTCTAGTCGAATCAAAGTCTTAGACAACTTTTATAATGCATTTAAGAATGTTAAGTTCAATGCTTGCAACAAAGTCAAGGTATACAAATGATTTCCAAATAGTAATAGATATTTGCTTGATATAAATAGGGTTGATATGGCAAAAATTTGGATCATACAATATAAACAGTGTAAGAATTAGGGAACTTGCCTGAGTCGTTGATTATATCCGACTTGGACTTCTTATCCTTTGAATAACATATATTTATCATAGTCATTCTAACGGTTAATCTCTATAATTTTCCACATATAAATCCAATTGATCTATCACATACCTCATATAATTAAGATTCACAAATCAATCTATTTAATTAATTATTCCTTTATTCAACCCACTCTGTATTCTATTTATTAGTCTTTACTTTATTTACTACAAAGAAAATAATCTTCTATCATTTTACTTTTTTAATTAATGGTTCACAATTTTATTTATTTATTCACATACAAATAAATGATTCATACTTTACTTATTATCATTTAATTACTCTTTAAGTAATTTTCCTTAATTAGTATTCATTAACCTTCTCAATACACAATTGTTGGCGTGAGCTGTCTAATTAGATTAATTATAGAAATATGTTTTGATGTAATTCCCATATTTCAAGGGCCATCCATAATCTTAGCCACAAAATGTGTATGGGCCAGAATAGGTTCCAAAAATTACTCTATTTTGTATATATATATATATATATATATATATATATATATATATATATATGTATATATGATTGTACTCTACTCTAAAGAGAGATACGAGACATAGAAGAATACTCCAAAGTTAACATGGTATTAGAGCAAGGTTCGTAGGACCTCTGCTCAAACAACTGTGTGACCAGAAAAACCCCAGACCCGATAGAATCCATGGCAGAATTCAGAGACCTAACATAACCTCTTATTCCCCAGACCAGATCCATCCTTAACAATCTAACGAAAAAAATGATGGAGGTCTTGACTAGAGCTCAGGCGTCTCCTCAACCATTGCTTGTTGATTCTTTTACTGCTCCGATTGGTATCAAGTTGGAAGGATCTAACTATGCCTTATGGTCCCCAGTTGTCAAGATGTGCATCTCTGGAAAAGACAAGTTGGGATATATCAATGGAGATTCCCCTCAGCCTCTAAAAATTGATCCTTCATTCAGGAGATGGAGAACCAAAAACACCATTATCAAGGGATGGTTGATCAATTCGATGGACCCTTCCTTGAATGCCAATTTTATTCGTTTTCGAACAGCAAAATAGGTTTGGGATTCTGCTGCTATAACCTATTTTGATGGGACTGACATGTCTCAAGTTTATGATCTCCGGCGTCGTGTTACTCTATGAAGCAGGCTGGTGAATCCATTAAAAAATACTACAACAATCTTTAAGGGTTGTGGCGAGAAATCGATTTTCGTCGTCCTAACTCGATTGAGTGTGTTATTGACATACAAAAATATAACTCGATTCTATAGGAAGATTGGGTGTATACTTTCCTTGATGGATTAGATGACAGACTGAATAAAACTCAGAGTGATATGCTCCAATTAAAACCATTTCCTATGATGGAACAAGCCTACGCTTTTGTCCGAAGGGGAGAGGTCAGGCAGACTGTGATGATCTCGGGTGCAGATACCACTCTTGGAGCAGTTATGGCTCCAAAGGGATCAAAGGAAGTCACTACCAGATACCATCGAAACCATGGGCTCTTTCTTTGAGTAGTGGAAAATCCAAAACCAAAACATCATCTGATGGCATGAAGTATGCACATTGTGGCAACTCCAAACATACCCGTGACACCTGCTTTAAACTACATGGTTATCCAGATTGGTGGAATGACTTTCAAGCACACAAAAAATGAGAAACCTCTACTACTGATGACCACACTGGGAGAGCTGATGTGGTTACGTGTGATCCTACATTATCCCTCATCCCTCAAGTAGAATCTCCACATGATCCAGGTACTTCTAGTAAGGCACTTCATATCTCTACTCACAGTGATGTTAATGACTGGATTCTTGACTCTGGAGCAACAGACCACGTGACATTTGATTCAAATGATTTCTCTGATACAACTTAGCCGAGATGGAGTTGTGTTGCAAATGCCAATGGGGTCACTTATCCGGTTACAAGGGCTGGAATAATGACTTTATCTCCTTCCCTTTCATTATCTAATACATTAATTGTACCTTCTCTTTCAAATAGATTGATGTATGTGAGTTAAGTTACTGCAGATCTTAATTACGCTGTGTTGATGTATTCTACCTTTTGCCTTTTTCAGGATATTCTCACCAAGGAGATCATTGGGCATGGTACTAAGAGGGGGGATTATACTACGTGAATGACCTTAGTTTCAGAAGAGAAAATCATATGCACCACACAGTTAGTAACAAGGAAAAACATATTTGGTTATGGCACCACCGACTTAGGCATCCATTATTTGGGTATTTGAAGCACTTACTACCAGATTTATTTTCCAATGTACCACACTTAAATTTTAAATGTGATACTAATATCTTAGCCAAAAGTCATAGGGCTTTTTATCCCCTGAGTATGAATACAAGTATGATTGCTTTTAATTTAATCCATTCTGATGTATGGGGACCTTCCCCAATAACTACAACCTCTGGTCATCATTGGTTTGTAATTTTTGTCAATGATTTCACAAGAATGACATGGATTTACCTCCTAAAACACAAATCTAAAGTGTTTGCTATTTTTCAATCATTTCATACTATGATTCAAACATAATTTTTTCGCAAAAATTAAGATTCTTCGTTCTGACAATGGAAGGGAATATGATAATCAACCATTCCAAACATACTTCAACAGTCATGGTATTATCCACGAAACCTCATGTTCATAAACACCACAACAGAATGGTATTGTTGAAAGGAAGAATAAGCATATCTTAGAAACTGCTCGTGCTCTATGGATCAATACATATGTGCCGAATAGATACTGGAGTGATGTTGTTGTCATATCCGTGCATCTACTAAACTGTATGCCCACCAAAGTCTTAAAATTTCAGACTCCGTTAAAGGTAATTTTCGATCATGTCTCATTACCTACTGTTTTGATGATTCCTCTTTGAATTTTTGGTTGTGTTGGTTTTGGTCACCTCCATAAGAATCAACAATCTAAGTTGGATTCATGTGTTGTCCGGTGTATATTTTTGGGGTATGGAGTACACAAAAAGGGATATAGGTGCTATGATCCCGTTGCCAAAAGAACTTACATTACCATGGATGTCACTTTCCTAGAATCTGAATTTTTTTTCCATCACCAGTATCCAATTCCCCTCTTTAGGGGGAGCTCCATGGTGAAGAACGGAATTGGTTGGATGTTGAAGTGTTGGATGTTAGTCACAATCTAGCACATCCGAATGAAGTGTTGGATGTTAATGACAATTTAGCACATCTGAATGATGGCAACGACATGGTTGAACACATGGTAGAACCTCCAAGAATTGAAGCAGAACATGTACCTGAATCACTAGAAGATGCAAAATTTGAGGAATCCCTTCACTCTTTAGTACCCGACGAACCTCCTCCTTAGAATATCCCTGAGTTAAGCTCTTCCACCACACCTTTACAAACTAATTCTATAGATACATCTGTGGGTTATGTTCTACCTTTCAGATACAATCGAGGTAAGCCACCAAATCGATACTCCCCAAACATAGAAGAACAACGATCTAAGTATTGATAGCCAATTATGTGTCTACTCAATGATTGTCTGAACCTCTCAGGGCTTTTGCACATACACTCTCCTCATAACAGATTCCGAGTAGTGTTGAAGAAGCTTTATCAGATCCGAAATGGGCCCAAGCTATTATAAAAGAATTGGAGGCATTGCAAAAAAATAACACATAGTTTGTAAGTGTATTGCCCGAAGGAAGGAAGACAATGGGGTGTAAGTGGATTTTCTCCATTAAATATAAAGTAGATGGGTCTATTGATCGATACAAAGAGAGGTTGGGAGCGAAGGGTTATACACAAAAATATGGTATAGATTATCAGGAAACTTTCTCACCTATAACCAAACTAAAAATTGTTAGAGTTCTGATATCTCTTGCAGTAAACTTAGATTGGCCATTGCACCAACTGGACGTGAAAAATGCCTTCCTCCATGGTGATCTTGAAGAGGAAATTTACATGGATATTCCACCGGGTTATACTGCTAACTCATAGGAAAATATAGCATGTAGGTTACAACGAGAATTGTATGGAGTAAAGCAATCACCTCGAGCATGGTTTGGTAGGTTTAGTTCGAGCAATGAGGAAATATGGGTTTCAATGAAGAAATTCGGATTATACACTCTTCCTAAAACATCGAGTGGGAAAAATAACAACCCTCATAGTCTATGTAGACGAAATGAACATTACAGGGGATGACATAGAACAAATCTCCAGACTTCAAGAGCAATTGTCAGCTGAGTTTGAGATGAAGAACTTAGGAGGGCTTAAGTATTTTTTAGGCATTGAAGTAGCAAGGTCAAGACAAGGCATATTTCTTTCCCAAATGAAATATATACTAGACTTGTTGGCAGAGGTAGGATTACTAGAGTGTAAGTTTACTGATATTCCAATTTTCCAAAATTATAAACTTGGAGAATATGTATACCAGGTGCCAGCGAACAAATAGAGGTATCAACAGTTAGTGGGTAAACTCATCTATTTATCTCATACTCGGCCAGATATTGCTTATGATGTGAGTGTAGTGAGTCAGTTCATGCACTGCCCGAGTGAAGACCATATAGATGTCATAATGAGGATCCTTCGTTAATTGAAGTCCTCTCCTAGGAAAAGACTTATGTTCTCAAAGAATGGTCATTTGAATGTTGCTGGCTACACAGATGCTGACTGGGCAGGAAACATCAGGGACATGAAATCTACTTCAGGGTACTTTACTTTTGTGGGAGGCAACCTAGTTACATGGAGGAGCAAGAAGCAGAAGGTAGTTGTATTTTTTAGTACTGAAATTGAATTTCGGGGAATGGTCAAAGGAATATGTAAGCTTATTTGGTGAAAAAGTCACTAGTCGAGAGATGGCGTTGCTCCCAGCTCTGAAATGAACTTGGTTTGTGATAACAAAGCAGCTATTGCTATCTCCCACAATTCGGTCCAGCATGATCGCACTAAGCACGTTGAGGTGGATCGGAACTTCATCAAACAGAACCTTGAACAGAAGATTATTCAGCTTCCATTTGTTAAATCAGAATACCAATTGGCTGATATACTCACAAAAGTTGTGTCTACAATGAACTTCTACATCTCACTTGACAAGTTGGGCATAAGAGATATCTATGCACCAACTTGAGGGGGAATGTTAGCGTGAGCTGTCTAATTAGATTAATTATAGAAATCTTTTTTGATGTAATTCCTATACTTCAAGGGTCATCCATAATCTTAGCCACAAAATGTGTATAGGCCAGAATAGGTTCCAAAATTTCCTCTGTTTTGTATCTATATATATATATATATATATATATATATATATATATATGATTGTACTCTACTCTAAAGAGAGATAAGAGAAATAGAAGAATACTCCCAAGTTAACAACAATTACTTCATTTACCACAAATAAAATAATCCTTTTAATATTTTACTTGTTTAATCAATTGTTCACTTTATTTTATTTATCCATGTCTCATTACATAAATAAAGTATTCTTACTTTACTTACTATTATTTAATCACTCTTTAAATAATTTTCTTAATAATTATTCAGTATTTTATTAGTCCACAAATAAAATAATCTAGTTACTATTTTATTTGCTTAATCTATAATTAGAGTTATTAGTTCACAATAAAAAAACTTTTAATATTATTTAATTGTTTATTCTTCATTAATCCATAATTAATTCACAATTGTCTTTCAATTTAAAATAATCTTTACAATTAAAATAATTCTTTAATATTACTTTAATTGTTTACAATTTATTAAACCATATTTAAAATAATCCTTACTATTATTTTAAGTGGTTATCTAAGCCAAAGTAATTACTAATGTACAATTAAAATCTCAATTTAATTGTTTATTAGTAACTCAGAATTAATATTAATTATTATTTTATTTTATCTTGTTATTAATTTATTTTATCTCATTTTATATTAAAAAAACAAGCTTTGACCCGTTTGACCCGACTCGAATCGGACCGACCCTACTCAGAAAATGGCTTAGCGCCTAGGCGTTTGAAATAAGCCTGGGTTGAGCGCCTAGGTGCTCCCTAACAGAAACCGAAAATTTAATTTTTCAACATTTTGATTCTTTTTACCCTTTTTGATTCAATCTTCCATAACTTTTTCATTTTATATCCAAATGAGTTCAAACGACTTCCATTATCTCACAAACTTACATATCTTCAATATTTGATATCTTGAACAATTTTTCCAAAATATTTATTTAACCAAATTATTGATTTTTCCAAGTTAGGGTACACACTTGGACATGTTTTACCAATTATTTTGCTACGAGTTCGTTTTACGTCCGAATCTGATGATTCAACTTGGGTCATGATTGTATTTCATACATGCTTAATATAAAATTTTAGGATTATACACATTTCTTACACATTTAATCACAATTATTAAACTTTCAAGCATACTAAGTTAGGTTTCATGCTCACGTGCATTTTTCTTATTCATTTGGTTTAATTATCTCATACAAGGCATATATATCACATATACTCCTTTCGATACTCATCCATATACTTTTGGATCCATCATGATCACACAACACACAAACCTCCAACAATCAAGCATGAATTTCTTATTTATATCTACATATACTAACTTAGCTTGACAAAAATAAAGCTAGATTAAGAACTTACTTCTTGAAGGCTTTCTTACTCTTAGCTAGGAACATCAAGTAGCTCTTTACCTTTGCTTCTCCTTCTTGAACTCCACCAAATTGTAAGCACTTCTCTAGTTTTTCTTCTTTTCTCTCTAACTTTCTCTCTCTATATTACTAATACTTATGAAATTTCAAGTAAATGAAGTAATGAACTAGGAGGGGTCCTATTCATAGGCAAGGTCCATGTATAAAATACATGTACTAATACTTGGTATAATACTTGAATTTGTATACCCAACTAGTTAATAACCATTGGTAAAAGGTGATTAGGTAAAAAAAATTACTAACTAGTTCACCAACTATGTCCTCCTTCATCATGAGCTCAAATGGGATTACTTGCAAGTATTTTTGGGCAACAAAGATCAACACTTAGGTTTAATAAAGCCAAATTTTTTGGTCATGGGGGGTAGTATCCATATGTTGCACTTTCATTTTATCATTTGTACATTATGCTAGCTTATTTGTTACATTTACACATATATCTCTATACCTATATATATACCTACAGAAATGATCAAGTAAGGGATCCCTTACTTTCTTAAAATGAGGGACTTTTTTTTGTTTTTTTTTTTTTTTTAAAACAACTAAAAAAAAGTTTAATATTATGGAATCAAAATTTTCCATAATACAATGTTTTGGGCGTGTTTTGAATACCTATACAAAAGTGGTGGTACATGCCAGGTCGTACATACATGTTTTGTTATACATACCCAAATCACACCCAAAACAACGTATATGATGAAAAATTCGATTCCATAAATATTAAATATTTTTTTAGTTGTTTTAAAAAAAAAAGCAAAAAAAAAAAGTCCCTCATTTTAAGAAAGTAAGGGATCCCTTACCTGATCCTGACCCTATATACCTATACACCCATATATAATGTAAGTATATTACCCATCTTTATTCCACATTACACATTGGGCTATTCCGAAGTTAATTTAAGTTTGGGCTAGTCACAAATACTTATACACATTGGGATAAACATTAGTCTACCAATTCAATTTCTTGGGCTAAACTCCCAACTTATGTAAGTATGTTACATTATTAATGTTGGGCTTGGATATATCCTAGATCAAACACTTCATTAAGTTATCAATTAATTAATCTCATTAAGAAATTAATTATGCCACAAAAGGCTTAACCCTTAAGCTTAAATAATCATAACCAAGCTTATCAACATTATCAATATATTTCTTAATCCTTTCATACATGATTCAATTTGTATCAAGTTATTAGTCTCGTGTCACACACACACACACACACACACACACACACATATATATATATATATATATATATATATATATATGCACATGAATAATTACAAATACCTTTATTTTATTACTAAAATTATTTATAAAATTTTTGGGTATTGCAGTATTTCTTCTGTTGATCTTGAGACACTTGTAATCGTTCGCGTATAACTCGGATTGTCTCGGTAGTTTGTTGGATTATCTCGGGTCCTAACATTTGTCTTTCTCCGACCTTGTCCCAACACAAAGGTGTCCTACACTTTCTACCATATAAAGCTTTATAGGGTGGCATACCTATGCTAACATGATAACTATTAGCATATCCTCTGCATATGAGTTGGCCATCTTGCAAAAAGAAATTCTTTATTACTTTCTTTATATCACAAAAATTTACACAATATATAAAGCTTTTTATGTTTTGTATATGTAATTTAATATTTTTACGGACTCAAAGACTATATCCTAAGATACATCTTCCTTAGATCTATAGCCTATTGCTTTGATACCAAGACTGTGACTTTCATGATGTTTTAACTATAGCACGTCACAATGGTACCTATCATTTTGCCACCGACTAACTCTGCATCCCCTAAAGAGAGTCTGGCTTTGGTGCATCCCACACAAGGGAGTCACCAGTAAGAGGCTCGGGGCTCTTCACAACATTTGTGCTTATAGCTCTGGTACCAAAATTGTGACACCCCCAAATCTATACACCCGCGGTATCCGATCTGGTGTTCATAACTAACCAATGAATATAACGCTCACAAATCTATACACATGTGGTATCCGATTCGGTGCTCATATCTAACTGATTTAACTATACAAATGACAAGATGCAATTCACATCTATCCAAGGTTCACAGTATCCCATAATAGATAAAAATTCTCTTCAAAACTATTGATGTGTTTGGATGCCCTCACTTGGATGTATAGACTGTATCTTATTAATAGTATTTATCTATCCGAAATCTAAAGTATTAGCAATAACATAAACAGTACATATTGTCAATACCCTCACTCAGATGTATAGTCTATATCTTTCAAATAACTCTTCCGTATCGATAGTACCTATCTATCTGAAATCCAGAGTATCAGCAACAACATGAACAGTCCATATTTCCAACACCCTCACTTAGATATATAGTTCCCAAGGATCTCATACTAGATCAATAATTCTAATTACATCTAATCATGTAAGTGAAAAATGGTTGTGAAAATAAAAGATGATATTATATCTTAAAAGCTTTGGTTACATGGTTCTCAATACAGAGTTCTTTATTACAACAGTCTTACCAGACTTACATTACATTAGACATTAATTTAAATTAATCTAAACTTGGTCTCTTTCCATTGTTGGTTCCAGACATGCTGGGATTACCATCTAATACTGCAAAGGAAATGATTTTCAAGAATGAACTACGACATGCTCAGGAAGTTTATATTTTATAAACATAACATTGGATTTAAAGAAAACAATAGTTCAATAACTTTTTCTCAACTGAGTGTTTATTACCATTTCTAGAATTTTTATTACAACCATTTCTATCAGTCATAAAGACTTAGAAATCCTGTTCGAATATGAGATAGGGGATCAGCCTATTCAATATCCTAGGAATATGTATAACATCCTAATCGTGCCCTTCTTGCATATAATGTTAGTTTATTAACACAATACCCTCCCAGGGATGTTCAACTCAGTATAGGATGTCTTACCAAAACAATTTAGTTTGACACAACAGTTTATGCTTGATAAACAATAATTCAATAACACATGAATAAATAATTCATTTCTTAGTTATGCTGAAGTTATAGCAATATCGGTATAATATATCGAAAAGCAATCAAGATTAAAATCGTGTTTGAAGTAAAAGTAGGGTTTAATAACCTGCGTAATAAGATATTAAGGTTAGAGAACTTGCGTAAGATAATTGGATAGGTTAGAAGACTTGCATAAAGTAACTAGATAGGTTAGAAGACTTGCATAAAGTAATTGGATATGTTAGAAAACTTGTATAAAGTAACTAGATAGGTTAGAAGACTTGCCTGTGCGAAGATCGTCTAATTAACGTTACCCAAAGTGTTTAAGATACCTAAATATGTTCAAACATATTTATATAACATATTAGAATTGATAACAATACTTAACTACACAAACTATTCACGCTTGGTCTAAGTTCGACATAATTTTGGTGTCCTAAAACCTTAACGGATATTTAATAAGTTAATATCACAGTTAAATTGTAATTAAAAGCCTTATTATAATTTTAGATAATTTATTTATCATTTATAATAATTTCTGAAAGCTTATAATAATTTTAGGTATTTAATTATCCATTAAAATGATTTTAAATCATTATTATTATTTTAAATAATTAATATTCACTTAGAATATTATTTAAAACCTTGTTATTATTTTAAATAATTTATAACAATTTAATATGATTTTTAAATCATTAATATCATTTTAAATAATTAATTTTTATTTATAAATGATTTATCTAAATAAATTATTAATAAATTAATTATTAATAATATTTAAATGAATAAAATATTTATTGAATTTATACCAAAATATTAAAATTTAATTATTATAACTTAAAATAATTTTAAAACTATTTTTATAATTATTTCTAATTTATTTAATTTATGTAAATAAATTTATTTACTGTTTGTCACTAAAGGTCTATAACGACAGATAGTGTAGCTAAAGGTGTTCTTCAGCTTTGAAGAACAGCTTGGTCAATGTTAAGGGGTCACTTTGACCTTGTTCTAATTCTCTACTCGTTATGATTCTGGGTTTGGAAGTGTATAAGTATTGTAGTACTCATGTAAGACTACAACAACATGTAAAGTTTAGACTCTAACTGTAAAACAAACAGAAGTTATAAGAGTTCAAAATCACTGTCAGAGTTGTTCTACTACGCCCCAAAATAGGTATACATCACCTATTCTCGAAGTCGCCAAATACATGGTATGTAATACAAATACAAACTTAATTATACAACCGCCATCAAATATACTACAATACATATGTGATGTGAGTTTTAATACAAATATTGTCATCTAGACAATATCCACACTCAATCGAGTCCTCATTACATTTATTATCACACTATTTAATGTAATAAAGAGGACTACTAATGCTATTATCCGGACCGCCACCCGCTTCCCCGACTAGTCCCCAAATACGCTCTCATTTCCTCAAGAGAACAATGAAAGTAAAAGGGTGAGCTCAACTAGCCCAAAGAAGAAATATTATGACTAAGATAATGCGTAATAAATTATCATTAGTCTTCAACAATGTTAAACCGATAAAATACAATAGACATCAAGTTTAATCAGCAATGAATAAGCAATCCATTAAAAGAGTCAAGTAGAGAATAAAATCTACTATCTTTTATGATTTAAAAGGTTTTTCATCACTTTTATCACCGACTCAAATTAATAAATAATCCACATCATCCCCGCACTACTACCAAGGATATTCATTAGTATCACAACCACAAATTATCCATGCACTACGCCAAGCAAGGATATTCGTAGTATTCATCAATGGTCATGATCATGCCAACAACTCGTCCATCAATGCACTACGGGCCAACGAGGACTTTTACCACATCATTTGTAACATTACTACCATGATTACACCGAATAATCCTCGGTCATAATCATACCAAGTCCATCTATGCACTACAAAGCCACGATGACTTTCAAAAAATATAAACATGAGGATGATGACAATGATATAAGAATTCAATAAAACAAGTTCAAGAATTAATTTATTCAGAACTAATAACGCCCAAATTGTCAACATGATACTTTTCTTTGTAGAGTAAAATTCAAGAATGCTCGTAAGAATATTTCCATGAAAAGATATCGATGAAGCGCAAATATCAAGGATATTCCACTAATTTCATGGAGTATAGAAGTCAAAACTTTAACCAACCGAGTATAATAAAGAATGGAATAACAAAAGAAATCACCATGCATGCGCAGATTGCAGACAGACAAAGTTTATTCCAATGTAATAATAAATAATCTAAACCAAAGTCAAAGTAAAAACGCATCGACATGATATTCCAATGTAATAATAAAGAATGGAATAACAACAAAATCACCATGCATGCGGTACAATTGCATGTATGTGTTATTCCAACAAAATAATAAATATTCCCAGTCCCATAAAACGCATGTATGTGATATTCCAATGTAATAATAAAGAAATCCTGTGTCCCACAGAAACGCATGCATGTGATATATTCCAATGTAATAATAAAGATTTTAACCAGTCCCACAGAAAACGCATGCATACGATATTCCAAATGTAATAATAAAGAATGGAATAATGTAATTTCACCAATTTCACCAAGTATATTCCAACAAATAATAAAGAATGGAATAATGTAAGAATTTCACCAAGTATAGGTAGTATCAAGTTATTATTCCAATGTAATAATAAAAAATGGAATAATGTAAGTTCTCTTCATGAATACGAAAGAAATAATAATAATATCTTACCTCAAAAAGAAGACCGATACTCGAATAAAGTGAGTAGCAGCGCACTTCTTCTTCTTTCTCTCTATAATTTCTCTCTATAATAATGGCTCTAAAGCTTTAGTGAATTGGTGAGAAATGAAGGAAGAATGAGCTTCTATTTATAGAAAAATATAGTTTCGATAATCGCACGCTTTTGGGGCTCAAAAATTACAAAGACAATACCTCCAACTTTTCTTTTTTATTTTTAATTTAGTCCCGCAAGTATTATCAAACTTGCACCACCTCCCCTAATAGTAAATAATGTGAATCAATAGTTCAATCATGTGAATCAATAGTTATAATCATGTGAAAATACGAAATACAAGATAAGACTCTCCATCTATACCTCCCTTTTTAACTTAGTCATGCAAGTATTATCAATCTTGCACCAACTCCCCTAATAGTAAGTGAATGTGACTCAATAGTACACACATGTGAACAAATAGTTATATAAGCATGTGAATTAGTAGCAATTAATTGCTCATTTATCCGATAAATTACCCGATTTATCAATATAACCCCTGCACATCAATTATCATCTAATAGATGTCGATTTCAACTAACACCAATAATCCCAACACAATGGAACTATCAAATTCATCTTTAATCAACACGAACTTATTCATCATTAATATCATAACTCACAATATTTAACAACCAGGTCGTTCCCAGGAAAGAGGGGGCTTTCCAATAAGGATTTCTCCCTATCATGCCGCAAATTAGTGACCAAACCTCTCCTCGATGTAACTTCTGTATATCAGAAATATTGCAATTTAATAATATGAATAACTTTGTCGCCTCAATTATTGATTTAATAATATATAAAATATTATGCATGATGATACCGTGACAATAATCGAATCAATAATATGAGAGATATGATGCAAAGAATTATCGTAGTAATAATCGAGTATAACCGAGTGACTTATCACGTAAAGATCAATAACCAATACCGCAGCTACTATGCAACCACACGCCAGACATCGCATTTTTTTAACACCGGTGTTTCAACAATTAAACGATAAAACTTCCGCCATTATTTTCATAAAATATTTTTGTCGCTTTCTCAATCCGACAATAATTCCGCTGTGGGGTCCACTAATGATTGTGTCGTGCCGCATTTAATATTCCCCGTTAAAACGAATATTCCCCACCAATCGAATATTATATAACAACTTGCATGTACTTTGCAAAAATTTATAAATATTACCCACAACTATAACATTATATCAAATCCACACCATAATATTAAAAAAAAATTTTAGAAATTTAAATCTTTATTCATAAACTTTGGGGTCTCACAACCTCCCTCCTTATGAAATTTCGCCTCAAATTTACGTACGCACTCGGTATGTCAAGAGGTGTGGATACCTTGACTTCATTTCATATTCCAACTCTTGAGGTATAACCTTGAATACCTTTTATCGTCGAAAACATTACACGCTGATACGCATGCCCGATGTCCTCCGATTGCCTCTCGAATGCACATCACCCTAAAATAGCCATTTTAGGACTTGATACCGACCTCAAATCTCAACACATAAAGAATGAAAGTTGTAGGTCTACTCATTATCTTTCCTAATCATCCTCGAATCACCTCAATCGGAGTTCAGATGAAAAAGTTATGCCCAATTTACTAAAGGACGTCCTGATGATTTTGGCTTAACACTTGACCAAAGGCCTAGCGCCCAGATTTGGCCTCGGGCAAGCGCCTAGGCGCCCAAGAGCAGAATCTAAGCGCCGAGCCTAGCGCCTAGGCGCCTCAACCCTTGACACTTAGCTCCAATTTTCCAGATTTTGCAACTTTTGACGCATACTACTTCAAATCTTCATAACTTCTTCATCTCATATCTAATTAGTCCATTTTCGAGGCTATGGAAAGCTTGTAACATGCTCTATAAAACCCCATGATTTCATAATTTTTCAGATTCATTAATTATTCCAAAATTTGGCTCCAAAGTCCCCAAGACTAAGTTTTTACTAACAACGATACGTGAAAAACGTTATGAACACGCCGACATACTACTACAGAAAACGAGTCTATAGCCACGATCCTACTCGATCGAGGATTTCAAATGGGCCAATTAAATCGAGGGTTGAGATAACGCCTTCATCGACCTTCTTCTTCACATAACGCCTTTGAACCTTCTTCTTCACATTCATCGATTCAAAAAGCGTAGCTGAATGCTTTTAACTTTATCGATTAAAGTCGATTCTACTCAGATATTCGTATCTTCACGTGGGTCCCTAGAGTCTTTAACTCTATCTTCATCATTTGTAAGTTATACTTAAATGGGTTTTTATGTTAACAACATCGCACTCAGAACGCATACGATCTTCTACTCAACGCTACGCCACCACGCTCGCTTCTTCCACGATGATATCGAATGGTACGATCGTAATCTTCAATAAAATTTTAGCCAACGTCCTTGGCGCATGATGATACGCTTTGTTTTGGTTGAAGAATATTTAAGGGTTTTAGAAATGGGTTTTGTATCGGGGTCAATACCAAATTCGATTTCACGCCTAGGGTAGGCTAAGAAGTCTTCAAGAATACGTTAGAAAATTTATTAACAATAGAAATATCATTCAAAACTCGTGACTCTCATCCAAGACTTGATAAGACGTCACATTGATACCTATCAACTTGCCATCGCTATTCACGACGCCGCCACGTAAAGTCCGACTTTGCAGCATTCCACACAAGGAAGTCAACAACGAAAAAGGATCGGGGCTCTTTTACTTATGGCTTGATATGACAATGATCGACTTTAGTGGTTTGGTTGTTTGAATTCGCATAACAGTTGGTTAGAATATGAAAGCTAACAACCTTACAAAAAGCATGATGAGTAGTTAACCAATCGATTTCTAAAATCACATCAAAGGCAAGTATTTTCAAAGAGATAAGATCGACAGTAACGTGAAAGTGTCGATTTGAATCAAACAAGATTAATAAACAAAGGAGGTAACAAAGGTTTCGCTAACGAAGTTTCAACCAATAAGTCAAAGTCTAACTTCTCGAGAGTTAAATTTAAACGCTGAGCGCAAAGCAAGAGAGATAAAAGAATGGGTAGAACCCAGATCTAATAAGGTATAGACTTCGCAAGAATTTATAATTAACTAACCCGCGCTAACTTCGTTCGTCGTCACTCGCTTTTGAGAAGTCACAAAAAATGCCTTCCTAAACCACCGACTTTGTTTTGTCCGATCCGCCTTTTGGTGCCTCCATCCTAGTTGAACTTGTCTTCTGGTGAACGACAAAATTCCAAGCAGTGACCTTCTCTTCCACAATTATAACATGCTTTGACGGCATCGCGCAGCTTTGACCGATGTGTCCCTCCTCCCGCATTTGAAACATATGATAGTGGTCGCTCTCCTTCCTTAACAACGGTGTCAGTGCCGACGCCTTTCCATCATTGTTGAATCTCCTCTTCTTGAAATGTCCATTCTTATTGTTTTGGCCATGATTACCACCAAGTGGTTACCATTTCGCATGTTGATTCCTCCACGCTTATTGTCACCGCTTCATGATCAAGTATCACCGGTATTATCATTTTGCCGGTACCGCTTTTTTTGTCAATGACTCATTATCGCGCTCCAATAATCGAGCCCTATTAACAACATCCTAATACAAACACAGCTTTATGAGAGATAAGATATCGACGATATCTCTGTTTCAAACCTCTTAGAAACATTCGCGCCATTCTCTCCTCATTATCAACCAAATGGGACGCAAACCGACAACTCGATAAACTTGGCTTCAGATCGCGACACTTGGCCATGTTGTTTTGCTCCAAATTTTTAATGAACTCTACCTCTTTCATGTGACGAATACTTTCGAAAGTACTTGTCGCTGAACAATTCTTGAACTTCTCCCAAGTCATCTTCAAGCAAGGCAGTTGAGTACGCTTTTACGATTCCCACCAAGAATCAGCCTCCGCACGCAACATGAAGGTGGCAAAGGAACCTTTTGCTCCTGAGCATCCCAAGACATCAAATATCTTGCAGATCCGCTTTATCCACGCCTCCGCTTTTTAAGTGGTTTTGGCTCTCCAAAAACTCCAATGGTCCCAGCCTCGAATCGCTTAATGCGACCGTCCGAGAGTTGCCAAGTGTTTCCACCGCATTTTGGACAGAGTCTCTCTTTCGCTCGATGTCGCATGAATTGCAGAAAGCCTCTAAACATTCCATCGCTCATCATTTGGTCAAGGTTGTTGTTTGCATGAGGATTGTCGCCTTCCTCGATGCACATTGTCCTAATTATCGATCCGTGGAGACTCAACGGCCTCCCTGTGGCTCCATTGATGTTCTCAACATTCTTGATGCCATTTTCAAATACCGCCACAAAACAAGGGTTAATTAACATATCACATATTATCCCTATACTCCGACCGACCAATTAAATACCAAATAAACTTAGGTAGGTCATACTAGCGGTAAGGAATTCCCCGCCTCCCTCCTAGTTCTTGTCTCACATCTCAAAGTGGGATCATATCCCTAAGCTTTGATACCAACCGTGACGCCCCCAAAATAGGTATACATCACCTATTCTCGAGTCGCCAAATACATGGTATGTAATACAAATACAAACTTAATTATACAACCGCTGTGTAATATACTACAATACATATGTCGTGAGTTTTAATACAAATATTGTCATCTAGACAATATCCACACTCAATTGAAGTCCTCATTACATTTATTATCACACTATTTAATGTAATAGTGAGGACTACTAATACTATTATCCGGACCGCACCCGCTCCCCGACTAGTCCCCGCCATATTTCTCATTTCCTCAAGAGAACAATGAAAGTAAAAGGGTGAGCTCAACTAGCCCAAGAAGAAATATTATGACTAAGATAATGCGTAATAAATTATCATTAGTCTTCAACAATGTTAAACCGATAAAATACAATAGACATCAAGTTTAATCTAGCAATGAATAAGCAATCCATTAAAAGAGTCAAGAGAGAATAAAATCTACTATCTTTTATGATTTAAAAGGTTTTTCATCACTTTTATCGCCGGACTCACCTTTTAATAAATAATCCACATCATCCCCGCCCCCGACTACGCCAAGGATATTCATTAGTATCACAACCACAAATTATCCATGCACTACGGCCAAGGATATTCGTATTCATCAATGGTCATGATCATGCCAACAACAATCGCCCATCAATGCACTACGGGCCAATGAGGACTTTTACCACATCATTTGTAATATTACTACCATGATTACACCGAATAATCCCCTCGGTCATAATCATACCAAGTCCATCTATGCACTACAAAGCCATAGATGACTTTCAAAAAAATATAAACACGAGAGGATGATGACAATGATATAAGAATTCAATAAAACAAGTTCAAGAATTAATTTATTCAGAACTAATAACGCCCAAATTGTCAACATGATACTTTTTTGTAGAGTAAAATTCAAGAATGCTCGTAAGAATATTTCCATGAAAAGATATCGATGAAGCGCAAATATCAAGGATATTCCACTAATTTCATGGAGTATAGAAGTCAAAACTTTAACCAACCGAGTATAATAAAGAATGGAATAACAAAAGAAATCACCATGCATGCGATATTTCATGTATAAAGTTATTCCAATGTAATAATAAATAATAATAAATCAGTCAAAGCAAAATACGCGACCAACAGTGATATTCCAACAAAATAATAAAGAATGGAATAATATAACAACAGAAAACCACCATGCATGCACGCATAAATAGACAAGTTATTCCAAACGTAATAATAATAAATAAATAACCAAGTCCCACCAACATGCATATGTGATCCCAATGTAATAATAAAGATTTTAATTGTGTCCCATGAAACGCATGCATGTGATATTCCAATGTAATAATAAAGAATGGAACCAGTCCCACAGAAATGCATGTATATGATATTCCAATGTAATAATAAAGATTTTAATAAGTCCCACCATAAACGCATGTATATATGTGATATTCCAATGTAATAATAAAGAATGGAATAATGTAAGAATTTCACCAAGTATAGGGTAGATCACAGATACAAAAGTTATTCCAATGTAATAATGAAAAATGGAATAATGTAAGTTCTCTTCATGAATACGAAAGAAAATAATACCCCTTACCTCAAAAGAAGACCGGATACTCGAATAAAGGAGGTAGCAGTATTTCTTTCTTCTTTCTCTCTATAATTTCTCTCTATAATAATGGCTCTAAAGCTTTAGTGAATTGGTGAGAAATGAAGGAAGAATGAGCTTCTATTTATAGAAAAATATAGTTTCGATAATCGCACGCTTTTGGGGCTCAAAAATTACAAAGACAATACCTCCAACTTTTCTTTCATTTTTAATTTAGTCCCGCAAGTATTATCAAACTTGCACCACCTCCCCTAATAGTAAATAATGTGAATCAATAGTTCAATCATGTGAATCAATAGTTATAATCATGTGAAAATACGAATTACAAGATAAGACTCCATCTATACCTCCATTTTAACTTAATCATGCAAGTATTATCAATCTTGCACCAACTCCCCTAATAGTAAGTGAATGTGACTCAATAGTACACACATGTGAACAAATAGTTATATAAGCATGTGAATTAGTAGCAATTAATTGCTCATTTATCCGATAAATTACCCGATTTATCAATATAACCCCTGCACATCAATTATCATCTAATAGATGTCGATTTCAACTAACACCAATAATCCCAACACAATGGAACTATCAAATTCATCTTTAATCAACACGAACTTATTCATCATTAATATCATAACTCACAATATTTAACAACCAAATCGCTCCTGTGAAAGAGGGGGCTTTCCAATAAGGATTTCTCCCTATCATCAAGCAATTAGTGACCAAACCTCTCCTCGATGTAACTTCTGACATTGTAAATATTGCAATTTAATAATATGAATAACTTTGTCGCCTCAATTATTGATTTAATAATATATAAAATATTATGCGATGATATCGTGACAATAATCGAATCAATAATACGAGAGATATGATGCAAAGAATTATCGTAGCAATAATTGAGTATAACCGAGTGACTTATCACGTAAAGATCAATAACCATATACCGTAAAGCTACTATGCAACCACGCCAGACATCGTATTTTTAACACCGTGTGTTTCAACAAAAATAATCTAATATAAAACTTCCGCCGTTATTTTCATAAAATATTTTTGTCGCTTTCAATCCGAATCGATAATAATTCGCTTTGGGGTCCACTAATGATGATGCTCGACCGCCGCAATTTATTATTCCCCGTTAAAACGAATATTCCCCAAATCGAATATTATATAACAACTTTCTGATACTTTGCAAAATTTATAAATATTACCCACAACTATAACATTATATCAAATCCACACCATAATATTAAAAAAATATTTTGAAATTTATTTAAATCTTTATTCATAAACTTTGGGGTCTGGGTTTGCACAAATCCCAACAAGCTTGACAAAGCGATTTGTCAGAGTAAGCACGAAAAAGCAGGTTGTCCAAACACATATATAAACCGAAAGTCCGATTTCGGAAGAAAAATTTTAAGCGCGACGTGTCAAGCATGTCAACTTTCAGATAAAAATCTATTTAAGCTAATTTCTACAGTAGAGTATATAATAACACAATACACATTCAGAATAGAGAGATTTTATTTAATAATCACATAATTTAAATAATCGAGTCTTATTAGGGTTTTTGGGGTTTCACAAGACCAGCATATCGCACAGATTCATGCAAAAAATGAAATTATACTACATGAACATATTCTAATGTAACACATATATGAATATGCAATTAACTACCATGTATTATATGCACACTAAATTCAAAAACACAATGTTAATGTGTAAAAATAATGAACTTTAATTCAAATAACTAACTATATGCAGTGTGACACTAAAATGGCCACAAACTTAAACTAGACATTATCCTCAATGGCTGAAATAGGAAAAACTAAAGCAGAGGACTTCCTTGAAAATATAGCAATCTTCATCCTTGTTTGCTATGTTTGGTGAATTGGCTAGGCACATGGAACAAATTGGGTACCACACTTGAATTTAACTTGAATAACCTGTAAAACCACGATAGAAACATTTTTATTAAATCCTAAACAAAAAAGCAAATTTATTAACTACTATGAAACCTAATTAAATAAAACAAAACTAAAAAAAAGTAAACTTGGGTTGCCTCCCAATAAGCACTTGTTTTAGAGTCGTCAGCCCGACTTCTTCAACTATATATCCAATTCCCCTTCGAAAAGTGAGGAACCCTCCATCCATCAATAAAAATGTAACATTTGAGGGCTTCTCAATGGAAAGGGCCATGTGTTCAAAATCACCTAGCATGCTCCTTTTAGATAGAATCCCTCTTAAGAACTTCAGGTAACTAGGAACTTGCATCATTGTGTCTGTGAAGAAATTATTGCATTGAATATTTTTAAACACAACTTGATCTTCCTCTTTCTTCCCTTAAACATCCCACTATGGCTCAAAAGATATACTAGCTCTCATGTCACATAGAGCTTTACATACGGAATGACTACCATTTGTACACGGGATTGCAATGCTACCCAGATCCTTGAGCTTTTGTGGAAAAGGCTCATGGGGCACTATCAAAATTATCTTATCATCATTGGAACTCGAGGCTCGATCTTCTTCGGCCTCCTTTTCCTAATCCCCACTGGTCTCCTCCTTTTTAGCATCCATAACTATTGGCTCGGATACTCCATCAGTTTCAGGAACCATATTACTTGGCAATTTACCTTAAGGGTGATTGTTAATAGCATTTACTAACTGCCCAATCTGATTCTCTATATTTCTAAGAGTCACTTCTTGACTGTTTTTCTATGTCTCATTCTCTTTTATGTACTTAATCAGAAGCTCTTCCAGTTCTGGTTTCTTTTCCTATTGTTGGGGTGGTTGTTGTCGTGACGCTTGAGGTTGGGCTTGATTATCTCGCCACGACAAATTTGGGTTATACACCCAATCCTGATGATAGTTTTTGGGATAAGAAAAATTATTTAGGTAGTCACCGAAGTTGCCACTATACTTTATTAACTCAAAACTGATGGCGCGTTGATGACTCAGATGGTTTCCAGCACAATAATCACAAATCACCAAAAATGTCTCAATCATCTTGGACAACTCATCCAGGATCATATATCCTTGTTATGCTTAATGAAGTCATTCTCGTATAAGGCCATTGATAATTATAGTTAGCCATGATTTACCTCGTAAAAGAAAAAAATAGAAAAAAGTTAAAATTTTTTAAATAAACTAAATTGATAAAAACTAGTGATGAAATAATTATTAAATTGTTCCCCGACAACGGTGCCAAAAATTTTTGGTCCGATTTATATAATGACAAGTACGCGCAAGTGCACACGGTCAATCAAGTAATAAAGAAGTAAGAAGAGTGTTGAACCCACAGGGAACAGTTACTAACAATTATTCTAATTATCAAGCTTTTACTAACTTAATCCACTTAAACAGTCACTCTAATTAAATTTTGAAATTGTTTTGATTAAAAGAAAATAAAAACTAATTAACTAAATATTATTGATTACTAGATGATTTAGATATAGGAATACAATTTCCCCAATTGCTTTGCAAAAATCCCCTTACCTTATTCCCCCTTGATTAATCCAATGAATTGATAACTAGGATTGCCTATCAATTTATTAACATCTTTCAATGATTAATAAAAAGACCTATTTTAGTTATTTTTCTACTTTCGTGCAAGACACTTAAAACAGATTTATTAAGCATAAACTCCTAACAAAGTTACGCATGGCATACAAGTACTTTCGTCTCATACATTATTATGTTATCCTTAACAAGAATCAACAAATTCATACGTTATTATATTCAGATCTAATCTAAGATTTTCTATTTCAATTCCATCAAAGATATCAAATTAACTGCTAGCTAGACAATTAATAGATTAAACACAAAATATCAATAGGATCAACAAGTGAAAATAATGATAATTGAATTATTGAATTGCAAAAGGTTCCATTGTATCGCTAATTAAGAATTTAGTTCATCATCATAATAGAAACAAGAAGATTAAAATTAGATAACATCATAAGTACAGATAGTGAATTTAAGAGAAGAAAAAAAACTCTGTCGAGGAATCTCCAATCTCCAAGCTTCAATCTCTGCCTTAAATGTTCTTTAAGGCAATATCCAAGTCTCCACAAGGTGGCTCTCAATGATTTTTAGTCCAAAGTCTAGAAGAAGTCTCTCAAATCCAAGTTATAATCAAGTATTTATAGTCTTAATGGAAACCCTAGCAAGTTAGGCAACTAACAATCCTATTCTAGTTCAAATTGGACAACATAACACCTAAATTAGCTCTCTCCCCACCATCTGGCGCACCCAGCGCTGCTCCTAGGCCAATTTAGGCATGCCCCACGCTATAGTTGTAGAAACTCTGATGGTCCGGTGTGCCCCGTGCCGCTCTTAGTTCATTTCTAGCATGCCCCGCGTCGGTCAATTTTCTGCTGCAACGTCTTTTGGTAAAATGTCTATAAATTCTGACTCGGGAGGAGTTATGTGACACCCCCAAATCTGGGTACTTCATTTCCACCAGATTTGGTGTTCACTTGATAAAAACATGCATATCTAACTACCCAAACATAATAAAGTTTAATAATAAACCTTCCCATTAAAAGGTTACATCAATAAATCCAACAAAATCTCCCAGGTTATCTAACCTTTAATTATAAAAATCATATGCGAAAAATTAAATAAATACATCATCAAATTAAAATAAAGTTCAAAAGTTTTAAAAGTCTTCAAAACTTGCTTATCTTCCCTTTCCCTCTACTGGTTGTAGGTTCATCAACCTTCTCGACTTTAGCTGTAAAGTTTATATAAGCAAGAGTGAGCAAACAAAGCTCACTTAAAATGACAATGAATAAATATCATATCAATTACCAAATG